>CM053585.1:142040272-142100489 GCA_028646515.1 Pseudochirops corinnae
TCACAAAGCTACAAGACACGGGCATTCCTGGAAAACAAGCCTGGCGCCACAGGCACCACCCGTGACCACATTCAGCCTATTAGGGAACAGAGTATACTTTCAAATATCCAAGGGTCCTCAGAGTCACGTAGCCACTTTAGCAAAGGGCCTAGGGGCAGGGAAGATCTTCAGATTCCCATAACAAAATCATGCTCACAGAATCATTACATGGAGTTCTTCCCTATGAACTACCCACACCACCTGGTCATTTCTCTCTCACATTTCTGTTAACACTTGGGGCTGGTACTCAAGTGGCTCCCAACAAAAACTGAATGGGTATAAAAAGAAATATACCTTCTTCTCAGCAGTATATAGCAATACACAAAAATTGACCATGTAGTAGGGTATAAAAACCTCACAATTCAGTGCAAAAAGGCAAAAATATTAAATGCCTCCCTCTCAGATCATGATGCAATAAAAATTATATGTAATAAAGGGCCATAGAATGATAGACTAAAAACTAATTGGAAACTAAATAACTTAATCCTAAAGAATGATTGGGTCAAACAAGAAATTATAGAAACAATCAATAACTTCATTCAAGAGAATGACCATAATGAGACAACATACCAAAACTTCTGGGATGCAGCAAAAACAGTTCTTAAGGAAAGTTTTATATCCCTGAATGCAAACATAAATAAAATAGAGAAAGTGGAGGTCAATAAACTGGGCATGCAACTGAAAAAGCTAGAAAAAGAACAAATTGAGAATCCCCAATTAAATACTAAATTAGAAATATTAATGAAAACCAAAGGAGAGATTAGTAAAATTGAATTTGACAACTATTAAACTAATAAATAAAACTAAGAGCTGATTTTATGAAAAAACTGATAAAATTTATAGACCTTTAGCCAATATGATAAAAAAGAAAGAAGAAAACCAAATTATGAGTATCAAAAATGAAAAGGATTAATCAATCTTCAACAAAAAGGAAATGAAAACAGTAATTAGGAATTATTTTGCCCAACTGTTACACACATAAATTTGACAATCTTAGTAAAATGGATGAATGTAGAGTGCCAGTCTCTGAGCCAGTCCACACATGGGAAGAATCTGGTCCAGGATTTCTCCCAAGTGAGGTCTTAGTGAAGGCTTTGTTATGTCTTAAGATTGGCTCCCCATCTCTTCCTGACTTGCAGGAGTTTAGGACATGATAACTAAGTAGTGACCGAGCCATAGATGCCTGCAAGTGTACAAAGACATTAAAATATACAGATGTGCTTAAATGAACAAGGACATTAAATATTTTCTCATGGGAAAGTAAGAGATACTTGCTTTACATTCATTATACAAGCCCTGCTCTCTGATCAATAAATGGGAACTGCAATGACAGATCCTGCCTGGCATGTGTCCAATCATTCCACACTTCTTGGTTCCGCCTGTGCCCATTTTAATGCAGGCATCAGATGAATATTAGCAATATTTACAATAATACAAAAAAATAAATTGCTCAGATTAACTGAAGAGGAAGTAAATTACTTAAATAACCCCATCTTAGAAAAAGAAATCAAACAAGCCATCAATGAACTCCCTAAGAAAAAATCTTCAGGGCCAGACGGATTTACTAGCAAATTCTATCAAACATTTAAAAAACATTTTATTCCAATCAAACATTTGATTCTACAAACTATTTGGGGAAATTGGTGAACAAGGAGTACTACCAAATTCTTTTTATGACACAAATATGATACTGACACCTAAATCAGGATGAGACAAAACCAAGAAAGAAAATTATACACCAATTTCCCTCGAGAATATAGATGCAAAAGTTTTAAATAAAATATTAGTAAAAAGACTACAGCAACTTATCACAAGAATAACATTCTTTGATAAGGTAGGATTTATTCCAGGAATGCAAGGATAGTTCAATATTAGGAAAACCATCAGTATAATAGATCATATCAACAATAAAACTAGCAGAAACCATATGATTATCTCAATAGATGCAGAAAGGGCTTTTGACAAAATACAACATCCATTCCTGTTAAAAATACTAGAATAGGAATAAATGGAATCTTCCTTAAAATAATGGGAAACATCTATTTAAAGCCACCAGCAAGTATTATATGTAATGGGGATTAACCAGAAGCATTTTCAATAAGATCAAGGGTGAAAAAAAGATGTCCACTATCACCCCTCTTATTCAATCTGGTACTACAAATGATAGCAGTAGCAATTATAGAAGATAAAGAAATTGAAGGAATCAAATTGGGCAAAGAAGAGACTAAGCTATCACTCTTTGCAGATGATATGGTGATATACTTAGAGAATCCTAGAGAATCAAGCAAAAAACTACTTGAGACAATAAATAAATTTGGCAAAGTTGCAGGATATAAAATAAACCCACACAAATCATTGGCATTCCTATATATATATATACTAATGAAATCCAACAGCAAGAGATAGAAAGAGAAGTCCCATTTAAAGTTACTGTAGACATTATAAAATATTTGGGAATCTACCTGCCAAAACAAACCCAGGATCTATATGAACACAACTACAATACAGTTCTCACACAAATAAAGTCAAATCTAACTAATTGGAAAAACATCAATTGCTCATGGCTGGGTCAAGCTAATATAATAAAAATAACAATTTTACCTAAATTAAATTACATATTTAGTGCTATACCAATCAATCTACCAAAAAATTACTTTATAGAGCTAGAAAAAATAGTAAGAAAATTCATTTGGAAGAGTAAAAGGTCCAGAATATCAAGGGAATCAACCAAAAGAAATGCTAGGGAAGGGGGCCTCACCATACTAGATTTTAGTCTGTGTTATAAAGCAGCAGCCATCAAAACTCCTTGGTACTGGCTGAGGAATAGAGTAGTGGACCAATGGAATAGATTGGGTACATGAGACTCAGCAGTCAGTGACTATAGTAATCTACTGCTTAATAAACCCAAAGACCCTAGTTCTTGGGATAAGAACTCACTATTTGACAAAACTGCTGGGAAAATTGGAATATCGTATGGCAGAAACTGGGCATAGAGCATTACCTAATACAGTATACCAAAATCAAGTCTAAATGGATGCATGATCTAGGTATAAAGGCTGATAAGGTAAGCAATCTGGGAAAGCAAGAAATAGTATACCTGTCAGAGTACCTGAAGAGGAACCCCCCCCCCCCCCCCTGCAAGGCTGGGGAGAATGGTTTTGATTTTGAAAATCTGGATGGAGTGATTTTGATTCTGGGAAACAGCTAAAACTTCTGCTGAGTCTGAGGGCCAGCCAGAGCTGCAAAGGAGGCTACTGAGGATTTCTGAGGGCCAGCCAGAGCTGTCAAAGACTGAGGAAGTATGACTGTGATGCTGGTACTTTGGATGAACCTGTTGGTGGCTTTTTTAAGCCTTGTCTTCCCAGGAACAGAGACTATGAAGGATTTGAGATGGACTGGACACTGTGAGCTTCAGTGTAGTGTAGGGACTGTACAGAGAGCTGAAAAAGGACCTGAGAGCTATCTGCCTTTGAACCCAGGAGATAGTTTGGTGAATCCAGGTAGGATCTGGGACCATGGAAGGGGATCCAGGGAATCTTAGAGACCACCCTGAGTCAAGCTGAAAGAAGACTTTACTTGGATACCATGTACTGACTGAGAAATTGTAATTTATTAGTGACCTATGGTTGGAGGGTCTGTGTATTTTCTCATTATTGAATAGTGAATGATGAAGGATGATTGAATGATTGAATTGATTGAATGATTGATTGTCTAAATCATAGTACTTAGTGACTGATGATTGAATAAGTGACTGATTTATAACCTTGTGTACCCCATGAGTGGAGAACTTTGACTATTGTACTTTGTGATTAAATTAAGGATTTTGTGATTGACTAAATGAATGTACTTTGCTGAAAACTTTTTGACCACTGTGGTGAAAACTATTTGGCTATCTTAGTGATAAATTGTTTAAATTCTGTATTTTGCCTTTCTATGACAAGTTGTAACATTGTGAATGCTGTACCTTGATTTCTGTGAATCTTTTGCTTTTATTTGTTATGGAATAAATAAAGTGTTTATTATACTGTGTAATCAGAACCTTGAAAAGTTGTTCACAGCAGCATTCTTTTGGAAAGCTGCTTGTGCATGGCATTACAGCATCATGGTTGAGATTTGTGTTCATATGTGCAATAGGACTATTAATTTCCAAGGTCCCTTTTTGTTCTAAAATTCTGTGATGCTGTGAAGTTGATTACTTCACTTTTTCGCATTATGCAAAATTTACTACCTTTTCTAATAAGTATTCCTTCCTTGATCTTTCCTAGTCAAAACAGAAGTGATTTGAATAAATGAAAAAACAAATAAAAATAGAAAAAATAAAAAGAAGCACTTCATTTATTTTAACCATAAAACAATTATACTTGATATCATATTGCTTGTCTATCTTATCAGACTGTATCATCATTGACTACAAGGAATGTATCTTTTTTC
Source organism: Pseudochirops corinnae (assembly GCA_028646515.1). NCBI lineage: Eukaryota > Metazoa > Chordata > Mammalia > Diprotodontia > Pseudocheiridae > Pseudochirops > Pseudochirops corinnae. The sequence continues at coordinate 142,044,743 of CM053585.1, forward strand.
AGTTATACATTCCTAGTGCCAGGCACAGTGCCTTGCACATCATTTAATCATGAAATATTTCTTAGGTGCTTCCTTCAAGCCAGGGGCTGAGAATACAAAGACCATTATGAAACAGTCTCTACCCTGAAGAATCTTATATTCTCTTGGGAATGGCAACATGGTATACAATATGCCAAATAGATCTCTGGCAATTGGATTTGGGGAATGAACTAGGAACTTGAGGGGGTAAGATAGATTTCATTTAGAAGACAACATGTGAGCCAAGCCTTGAAGGAAATTTATGCTTCTAAGAGATCAAAAGAAGGTAAGAGTCCATTATAGAAATGGGTGATGGTCAGTGCAAAGCACCAGAGATGATAAATGATATCCTGTTTTGTGAGAAGCAAAGAGAATTTGCATGAGCTATAGAGGGCATGAAAGAATGAACTACGTAATTAGTCTGGGAAATTACCTTAGGGTCGAGTTGTTTGATGATTTAAGTATCAAATAGGATAGTACGTATTTGATCCCAGAGATAAAAGGGAACGAGGAGTTTATTGAGTAGGAAAGATATTTAGAAAGACCTATGCTATACCAATAAAGAAGCAGGTCCAATTTCTATCCCAATTTGATTCTTACAACAGTCTCGTGAGATTGGTTAAGGCAAATATAAAGATTCCCATTTTATGGAAAAATTAAACAAAGGCTCAAAGATATGAGATGATTCTCGGAATGTTACATATATCAGCATTCTGGACTGGAATATAGTTTTCCTATGTCTAAGTTCTGGGTTCTGTCCATTTCACCATTCTAATTCATGTGTTGAAAGATACACTTTTATAAACCAAATTAATAGATCTCATATTAAGGGCTAAACTCTCTGAACTATGATTCAGAATGCAACATGACTTCTATGTGGCTATAAACAAAGATTCTGAAATGTTCCTTTTCTTCTTTCCATAGGGTGTGGTCAAGATTCTGATACTTACAATTGTTACTTCAAGGGGTGTTCCTGTTTAAATCAGATTTGTGTAAAAATATAAGATTATAAGCACTTGCTATAAGAAAGCTAAATGCTGTAAACAAAAATAGTTGGCTAAAATAGTAACAAGAAAGCATGGTGCATCCAGGATCTGAGGTATAGAAGGGTCAGAGTGTAGAAAATGAGAGAAGCTGAAATGATGTAATATTTGTAACTTTTATTTTAATAAAAAAAAAATCCACTTGGAAAGCATGCTTTTTAAGGCAGTTATGTTTCCTGTGTCTTTTTTTCATTAGAAGTGAAATATCAGTGTCCTAAAATATGATCAAACATTTACATTGTGTTGTATGGAGGAGAGACAGTTATTTAATGGTTGTCAAATATCTCTTTTTGTCACTTACTTTTATAAGCCCAATTCATGTCTAGCAGTATCCAAATTAAAAGGGAAGTTTTGTCTAACAACATTTCTGGTTTGCAATGGTCTCTCAAATTTCACAATGTAGATTTAGAAATACAATACAATTTAGAGATATAATAACATAAACAATAAATTTCAGATTACATCAATTGAATTTCTAAATGATCTTATATAAAAATCATGATCTTATTATCCCTGGCATTTTAAAAGCATGTTAGATGGAACAATTACATTCATTTAAAGAAATAGAATAGTGCTTAGCATATGCCGGTCACTGTATTAAGCACTTTACAATCATTATATCATTTTGATCTCGCAACAGCAACCCTGGGAGATGGGTACCATTATTATTTTTCTCTTTACAGGTCAAAAACAGGGGGTAAACAGAGATGAGATAACTTGCCTAAGATTAAACAGGTAAAAGGTTACTGCAACTAGAACAGAGAAAGGTGAGCTCAACAAAGGCAGAGGCTGGCTGGCTCACCCACCTGGTACTGCCATGCTAGGAACTGCCAGGGGCACCTGGACCCTACATGTCTTACCTGGGTGAGACTTGCCAAGTGGTTAGGCCCACCTTGGAGACACTGATTGACTGAACTTTGGGGGCTGTGGCAGAGGGCAGTGCCTAGGGGCTTTGGTGACTGGTGCCAGGACCTTTCCATTGGTGATAATTTCTGGGGGCGGAGCAAAGCAAATGCTGGTTGTGGGCCTGACCCCTCCCCTGACATCTGTAGGTGATTCTGGGGTTGGGACCTCTTGCAGCTGCTATGATATGGTGGACAGGATATTACTATATTTGGGTGATAATCCTAGGCTTGCCCAAGTGGGGAGGTTGAAGGATACCCAGGGGAACATAGTCACTGGGGCCATGTCAGAGTGGGGTCCTGCTGTGAGTACTGCACTTCCCACCCAGGTAGAGCAGAACATAATTCAAGTACCCTATCCCCTACTCTTTAAAGACTCAATGGAGAAGCATGAACTAGAAACTGAACACATTTCTTTCTTCTCCTCTGTCTCTACTGAATAGCTTCTGGGCAGAAAATTTCCTTAAAGTTCCAAAGAAGTCTAGATAATTCTGAATATATTATTAATGCCCACACCCCATCCATCCCCTTACCCACTAATTCTCTATGACAGTACTTCTGTGGGAAAGATAACTTAAAGTGAGATTGTATTTGATTTTCAAAATATTTTGTAAGATTTCATTTATCTTCCCAAGATTTCTATGAGGCCCAGGATAATGAACACATCATTTTATCCCACAGTGAGCCTCCTCATGAAGAAAACTGCTGTTGCCACTGACTACTAAAAACCACTAACCATAATCAAAATTTCTTACCAAAGATGCTAGCTGCTTATCAGTAATGACACAATATGCAACTCTTCCTTCCATTTCTTATTACTATCAAAAGCTATTTTAGATTACATTTCAGGGGTCTCCACACTCTCTGTCCTAGAGAAAATATGAGATAAAGTACCTTGGGAAGATGCTACAGGTTCTGATCTGGGAAGAAATGCAGAGTAAGAGGATAGAAACCCAGAAGAGAAGGCTCAGGCTGGATAGTGTATCCTCTGTATACCCACCCCAGCTGAAAACCTTTTCTCTCTTCAAATATTTCTAAACTGTGCTATGGCCTCCAATGTTCCACTTATTCTCACTTTGTATTATGTCCAATATAACCCTCTCCCATCCATAACGCCAGCAGTAGAAAATAAGCATTTTGAGGACAGGAGCAAAGTCATTTTAATCTTCAATGTTGAACATAGAGCCTTGCATATAACATGGTGCTTGAAGTACTTTTTGAGTTAGTTAGATATGGATGGCACCAAGATTAAAATCCAGACCACCTCTTTCCCAGGCCTTTCCAAGCTCTCTGTCCTTTTTAAGTCAGAGGAACTGCGAAAGTTATTATTGGACGAAATTACCACAGGTTAATCAATGCCAGAGGCCTGAATAATTCCTTTCTTTGATCCTTGATTTCCATATTTTTTCCAGTGAAGTACACCTCGGTCCCAACTTCATTTTTTCCACTAAGTACTTGCTCCATATTTCCTTCTTGGAAATCTCTCAAGGGGGTTATTTATTTATTTTTTATTTATTTGTAAAATAAAATAAAATAAATCATTTGTTTTATGAATGAGAAAACCAAAATTCAAAGACCTTAAATGACTTGGTCATTGTCACACAGCTAGGATCCAAACCATGTTTTCCTGACTCTCAATCCACATCTTCCTGTTTGTTCTATTGGATCATAGATTTAGAGCTAGAAAGGAAGACAGAGTGATTTAATTGCAGTCATCTTCCTTTCCAGAGGTGGAAACTTAAGTCCAAATGGTTGTCAAGGTGCTTTCCCAAATTCACACCAGTAGAAAAAGAACTTGACAGCATTTGAACCCAAGTCCTCCTTCTCTGGACCCATTGGCCTATCTACTGTTCCATGTTGACAAGGTTACCTATCTTTCCAGTGTGACTCCTATTCGAAGAAAGCATGTGCTTTTTGACAATGTGGAAAATCAATCAGAATCAGGACCAGTAATGACAAATTAGTACACGAAGTCCATGACTAATAGGAATGAAACTAAATCTCCCATTTCAGCTCCTGGGCAGAGATTCATTCTTCATCCCAAGGGAACATTCTGGGAAGTCAGGTAGATCTATGGAATGCAGGTTTATGGAGCCAACCAGCTGTGATCATCTGTTCCTGAGGAGGATAATTGATTGATGGGGTATCCTATTATATGATTTGTAGTCAGACTCCCAGCATCAGAAAGCATGATAGATTGGTAGATAGGATGATAGAACAATAGAATGATAGAATGATAGAACAATAGATAGATAGATAGATAGAGAGATAGATAGATAGATAGATAGATAGATAGATAGATAGATAGATGGATAGATGGATAGATATATGGATAGATATATGGAAAGATGTATGGATGGATGAATGGATGGATGGATGGACAGATGGACGGATGGATGGATGGGTGGGTGGGTGGGTGGATGGATGGATACATAAAATAACCAAGAATTCCAACTACAAATAAAAGAAAATCTCACTGTTCCTGTCCCTAAAGTAGTTTACATCTGAATGCCAGAAAATAATAGCTATAAGATGACTGGTAACTATGGAAGAGGGGCTTGCATATCATCTAATCTATAGGCCTCAACTTACAAAGGGGAGCAGATCTAGGGAGTGAGAGGAAGAGCCTTGCTCCAGTTCACAAGAGTTAGGTCCAGAGTCCAGGCTACACTTCAGGGTTCATAATTCTAATGATGTGTCCACAACACAACTACTTTTTTATCTAACATCTTCTCCCAAATATGAATACCCATATGAACATTGCAGTCTCCTGGAAGAGAAGGGAGAAAGGCATATCAAGGAGCAGGTGTAGTAGGAGACCAGATTCAATACCTGTATAAGGGGACTACCTATGCTATCTGACTTTTAGGTGAAGAGCCTCTTTAGAAATCACTCCCCATCCCAGAAACTATTGCTCATAGCAGGATGACTGAGCCTGCCCTCATCCCCTTTCAGCATTTCTGAAGGGATTAGAATCATTTTTAGGAGTGGACATCAGATGTCCTAACACATTCCCTTTACTCTTAGTGATGGATGAATAAGGTATGTAGAGCTACTCAGAACCCACACTTGGAATTTTCAGACCAAATTAATGGGTCCAAACGTGTTTCTAGAAATTTTGGAGCCTACAGTAAACAGGTGGGCTGGGATTGTGCACAGAGTGGGAATTTTTGACTTTAGGGGGCTCTGACTGTGTCATATCCACTCTGTGGAGTCACAGGTAAACCTGTATGAAAATGTTTGCCTGTTAACCACAGTTCACATTGCTTTATCATATTTTAATTGACTCATCAAATTTCACCCAGTGTAACACCAATGCTATATTCACAGCACCCATGGTAACTATGAATATGCTGGTATAGTTGTTAAGCACAAAATGTAGCAGGCTCTCTACATGGAGGAAAGAACCAAAGCATTTATTCAAACACCAGGAAACTGAGTCCCCAAACCAGAAAGTCAAATTTATTACAGTAACCACAAAGTTGGTACACAAAACTGATGCAGTAAACAACCACATTCCCAAGCCTTCAAAACAAAATATGCTTCCTTAAGTAAGGATCCTCCTCTCTCACTCATTCCCTCAAGCAAGGATCCTCCTCTGTCACTCATGGTATCTCCACAGCCTCCATATTGCTTACTCCCAGCAGTTCTCAGTTATTTTCAATTCTCTTCTCAGTTCTCAGTTCAGTTCTCAGTTTTCAGCAGCTTACCATCCATATTGTGTGTTCTCAGAAGTTCTAGTTGGCTCTCAGAAGTTCTTGCTCTCAACATTCCTGGCTGGCTCCCAGAAACTCCCAATTTAGTTCAGTTCTGAGTCTCTAGCTTGGACTTTTCCTTATATATGCTGTTAGCTCCTCCCTCTTCCACCCCTTCCTGTTACATCAGCAACTTCCTCCCACTGTGGCATTCACAAGTTCTGGATCTTAATACTTGATACAATCACTAACTTGAAACAAGATGTTAACTACTTCTGTGTTAATTAAATAGCTTAAACAAGGTATTAACTACTTCTGTTTCTTAATGAACTTGAAAAAAGGTGCTAAGTACCTCTTTCCATGCCAATACACGGGCATGGAAGATCTTCAAATCCCATTACTATTACATTGGGCCCCAAGATCTTTCATGTCTCTTACATGGGTCAATTGGAGTTTAGGGGTGACTGGTAGCAACAGAAATTTTCAGCAATATAACAGGGATAGTACACAATAAACACAGAAAACAATATTTTAGGGTGGGGCTCGTTGTGGAACTTGTTCTCAAGTTCCCCATTATTCCCCTTTGAACAAATGAAATCCCAAAGTCTTGAGGCAAGAGGTGAAGATCTCTTCTTCCATGACTACTTGCTGCTGAAATTGGATGTAGGGCTGTCTCTGTCCCAAAAGGTCCCATTTGAGAGGTCAGTTCTTTAGCCAGCATTTGGAGTGTGGTTTATGCCAGATCCAGATCCAATATATTGTTAAACCAATATGAGGTGTGTAATCTCATCTGTGTCTTTCTTTAATCTGGGCTGAGGCTTCGCCTATTCCTTATTCTCCCTGAAGGTGTGGCAAACTTGGATATAATGACTCAGAAGTATCTGTAGGGGTGGTTCCTACTTCCCTTCGCAGTTGTGGACAGGGGATGACATCCAGTTTAAGAGATCAGACATCTACAGGTAGAGAGTACCAAGCCTGCAGAAACAAATCTAGCAAACAAGGTGAACAGACAAAAAGCCAAGAAGAATCAAGGAGACAGCAACCAGAAATGGGGTAGACATAGATCAGCCATGCTTCTGGAGTCCATGAGCCCACTATTGTAGCCTCACTCACTCACTCACATATGAGTTTAGGGTACAATTTTGTAATGATCTTCTCCTGAACAAACAATAAATACAATGGTTGATCCATTTTTTCCAATATATTGTTAAACCAATATGAGGTGTGTAATCTCATCTATGTCTTTCTTTAATCTGGGCTGGGGCTTAGCCTATTCCTTATTCTCCCTGAAGGTGTGGCAAACTTGGATATAATGACTCAGAAGTATCTGTAGGGGTGGTTCCTACTTCCCTATTCAGTCTAAATATTAAGTATCTTTTTTTGGTACATCTTATGCAGCTCTTCATTTGGAATACCATCTATTCTTCTAAAATCTATCATGCTCTCAACTGAGCAGTAAACAATTCCCTTCTTGTCAATCTATTCTGTCTTTGAATCTGCTGGCTATTTACTCTTCTCTCTTGAGGAAATTTATCTTTTCCCCACTCCCCTAAGTCACTTAACTGTGAAATCTTATCCAGCATCTCTGAAAAAAGGTGCTGTATTTCCCCAATTAGTAGAGTCAAAATTAGATGTTTATAGGCAGGAAGTGCTGTCTTCACTATGATATTTCTATGAGGAACTGCTAGAGTGATATCCTGATATGTATTTGCATTTCCAACCATGATAGCAGTTTGTATTACCTCCTCCTTTAGCTTTCTCATACAGTCTCTAAGTGAGTACCAGGGTCTATCTCTACCAGGCCACATAGAGTCAGCAGGATATTGTCTATTGCATCCCTCTGAGGCTAAAGCTAACAAATTAGTTCTGTTGTTACCTCATTGCATGTGGTGTTCCCTAAAAGCTTGATGTACAAAAGGATTCTGACTGATACCTATGAATTTTAAACAATCCACACTATCTAGTGATACTCTTACAGCTCCTTCATCACTGATTCTTACCATCCAAGTCACTAAAGACTCTCCCATTCTTTGGGTGAATGGACTTAATATATCACTAACCTCTTGTTGAGTGAAATCCTCAGTTATTTTCCTGAACTCTATTTGGCCCTGGCAGTTCTCCTGCTTTCTTCTTCATATGAGGAGAACTTCTGCATTAGAAGACTCCTCATCTAACTTTGTTCTATTCTCCTCACACACATTCTCCTGGCAATTGTCGAGGCAACTCTGCCCAGCCTGTACAAAAACTGTATGCACATTCCTTCTGCTAGTTTTTTGCTTCTTTTTAGCTAAATGAACAACAGCTTGTTCATCCACCATCTGAGACCCTCCAGCTTGCTCTTCTAAAGGACAGCCTGAATGCTGTGTCACAGAAGAACTCTCCCACAAACCAGCCAACTCCCTTGCCATCTGAGCTTTCTCCTCCAGCAGCTTATCTCTACCTCTACACAAATGATGATAACTGAATAGCAAGATCCAGCTTCTCCTACACACTCCTGTCAGTTCTTTCCCTGGTTCTACTGGTGTTCCTTGCAAACATCATTCTAAGTTTCTGGGTTCTCCCTTCTGTAGCCTTGGTTCCCCGTGATCATAGAGCCCCATGCTTTTAGCCCATTTTCTTGCTAGAGAGGAATAAGACAAATCCTTCCATTTCTCCCTCTAAAGCCCTCCTGACTCCAAATAGAGGCCTGAAATTTTGCAATCCCATCCTCATCACCAAATGTAACACAGGCACAATATTTGCAAGGCCCAAGATGGCTATGGATATGCCATTATAGTTGTGAATCACAAAATGTAACAGGCTCTCCACATGGAGAGGACCAAAGCATTTATTCAAATACTGGGAAACTGAGTCCCAAAACCAGAAAGTCAAAGTCATTACAGTAGCCACAAAGTTGGTACACATAACTGATACAGCAAACACCCACATTTCCAAGGCTTCAAAATGAAACATGCTCCCTTAAGTAAGGATCCTCTTCTCTCACTCATTTTCTCAAGCAAGGATCCTCCTCTCTCACTCACAATAGTTCCTCAGCCTCCATGGTGCTGCTCCCAGAAGTTCTCATTAATTCCCAGAAATTCTTATTAATTCTTTTCTCAGTTCTCAGTTCTCTTCTCTCTCCACAGCAGTAGCAGCTCAGCTTCTATGCTACATGCTCCTAGCAATTCTGACTCTCAGCAGTTCTGGCTCCTGGAAGTTCTGGCTGGCTCCCAGAAGCTCCCAGTTCAGTTCAGTTCTGAGTCTCTAGCTTGGGCTTTTCCTTATATATGGTGTTAGCTACTCCCTCTTCCACCCCTTCATGTTACATCAGCAACTTCCTCCCACTGTGGCATTCACAAGCTCTGAATCTTAATACTTGATACAACCATGAACTTTAAACAAATGCAATAAAAGAGGCATGGAAGATCTTCAAGTTCCATTACCATTACACCCAGTTAGTATGAATTACTTATTTAGAGAGAAAATAAGTGACAGAACTGGCATTTAAACCTAGATTATATGATTCCAAAGTCAATGCCTTAGGCATTCCATCAGAGTTGACTCTGATTGATACATTGGTAAATGACTCCCACCCTTGTCCACCTCCCATTGAAAAAATTATCAGAAAGCCCTTTACCTCACCTGAGTTCAAATACCAAACCTGATCCTTACTACCTCTATGATCTTAGACAAGGTACTAAACCTCTCCAGGCTTCAGTTTTTTCAATTATAAGATGGGGCAACTTGACTGAGGGACCGCTGACTTCTCTTCCACCTAGGATGCTGCAATTTTGCTATGATGTTGAAACAATGATGAAGACACATCATTCCTCCCCTTCTTATGCAATTTTTTTTTGTTAGTAACCATTTGTGGATAGATAACTTAGAATACACATATAGCTTTATAGGAATACAGTAAGCATTGTTTAAATCTGGTAATTTAAGAATTTCTTTATAGGTAAAGCTCCTTTTTCTAGTCTTAGTGGATAATTTATTTCACTTTTCCAATTCTTTTATTTTCTTGGGGGTGGTGTGGTTTAATTTTATTAATTCATGGAACAGACCAAGTATTTCTATAACATCACACAATAAAAAGTGATAGTACATGAAAGCAAAAATCTAATATGCACAACTTGCTATTCCTTTCAAATATATAACAAAATTATCATGTAAATTTCCTTTCTTTCTTTTTTTTTGTCCTACCCAAGCCACACCCTAGAGATGGCTACCATTACAGAGAAATATGTTTGCATATATATAGCTATATGTTTATATACATATATATGTGTTGTATGTATGCATATATGTATATGTATATATATATACATATATGTATGTGTAAAATCATTCTATACATACTTCTCTGGATGGAGATAATATCTTTCTTCATATGGTCTTTATATTTTAATTTAGTCATTTAGTAAAGACAAAATTACTTATTTTTTATGCTATTTAAATGCATAATGAGTTCTTAATGCCAATACCCTCTCCTCCCAGCCCTTCTTCCTCCTTGTCACAAATGGCAAGTTTATCCACTTTAATAAAAACTGCTCTCCTACTGAGCTCCCTGGTCTGCGGGGATGCCATTTTCTCTTAATCTTGACAAGAGTTAAGGAAATCCCTGCTCTAATAGGAGTATCAGCAAGTTTAAACCACTGATGAGGACCCAGACTAACCTCATTCTCCATACCCACAGCTCCATGTCTTTGTTAGACAGCCCATATCTTACCTGTGCTAGTATGGGAGAAGATCAAGAGAAACACCTTAAACATCTGGTAGAGAATCCTCATGATGACCTGTTGACTAGAACATGAGAATTATAGTTGAGGTGAAAAAAAGGCAGCTCAGTAGAGAATGCAGGAAGATAGGAAAAGTGAGGCCAGACATCAGTCATCATATCTTGGATCAGTTCAATTCAACTCCTGTACACCTAAGACTAACAAAAGGGTTAGATTTCAACTGAATTACCTTCCAGATCCAGAATTACATTTTGTAATCCTATGATTAGGTGATCTCAACCCATTATTTAACATCTTTACTAAGTCATCTGGTGGGCACAAGGCGGGAGAGGAGAAAGAAGAGGTGAAGGACAGACATGTTTCATCTATGATAAAGGCTGGAGAAAGTTTGCTCTTGGTATGAATTTGCTTATAATGGAATTTTTGTTGCAACAGTGAAGGCCTCTCCAGAATCAAGGTAATCAGCAAGCACAATCCCATATCACATTTTGAATTTAGAAATGTCTGGTATCCAACTATGTCATCTTGCTCACTAAGTTGGAATGATTCCAGGGTTCAGTGTACAAGGATGGAGTCAGTGGGAGGGAGTAGCAAGGTATAATCTTTTCATCACTCTTTGTTCTAGGTGAAGGGGAAACTCCAGATTTCTTCTGTCTGCCCATGTTGGCCTGTTTATAATTTTACCTAAGTAAGTCTGGTAGGAATAGCAATAACTCACCTATAGGTCTGTGTGTACAAGGCCCTTTGTTTGTATTATCTCCTTTGATTTTCACAATCCTTACCTTCTTGGGAGGTAATACAAATATTAGCTCCATTTTATAGATGAGGAAACTGACATTCAGAAAGGTGAGGTGAGCATCTCTAAAGTTCAATCAGTTTTGTTGTCTCTTGATTCTAAGGGCTTGGGACCAAGAAAATCCATTGGCTTTTGTATAATTTCTGATTGTAGCAGCCATAATTGTTTTTATGATCTGCTTTCTGGTCCTGAGTCATGCTTTTCTGCTATTAAAAGAGCTATCATATCCCTTCACTATGGCATAGAGAAGGGATTACTGAGAGGATCACAAACTCAGCATTGGAAGGGAGCTTAGATGACCTCTGTTTCTGCTCAGGTCCAAAGAAGAAGTTCCTCCACAATGTTTCTAATAATTTTTTCTGGTTTTCCTTGAAAACCTCCAGTGAAGGAGAACTTTACTTCCTCTAAAGAAAATACCTCCTACTTTTGGAGTAGGCATGCTAGGGTCCTAGTTTTCTAAATTCCCCATGACAGCTTGAAGGACCAGACACAAGGTTAGGTTTTATGTTAGCTAGGGTCCATGATGCTTTGAGCTGCAGATGCCCCCAAGAGGTCAGGGGGTCAGGGTGTGAAGGATATGGTCTATGGGGTGGTGAGAATGGGTCAAACAGGATATAGTATATAAAGCATTTACTGAAGTACATAGCACACAGTAGGAAGTTAATGAATTCTTTTTCTTTACCACCATACACTGTGCAGGAAGTGGTAATGAACTAGTATGCTATCTATCTCCCAGATTCAAGCATCTAGGCCTCTAGCTCCTGAATATAACCTCTATTCATTCCTGATTGCCAGTTCCACATTTCTTCACCCGAAGGATTGCAGAGTCCTGGTCCCTTGGTCACACCTTGAAGCCATTGCTGACCTATAGTGACCAGTCTTTCATTATATTGTTACCTTAACATACTTATACAGACTTCTTTTAATTCTCTTTGTCCTGAGTTTTGCCTCACTAATCGGCGTGAAAAGCCCAAATGAAGAATTTTTTCTTTCAACACCAACACATTGATGGGTTGTTTACTAGAGGTCAGTAATGGCTTGAAGATAGGTCCAGCTTTTACTGATAACTTTTGTAATGAGATAAAAATACTTCAGATGTGGCCCTATCAGCAAAAGAGGTTGAGTCCTAGACTCTCAGTTCCTTCCCAAGGTAGGAGGATGTGAGAGTTTCCAAGTACAAACTGCTGGCAAGGGGTGATATTTTTTCTACATAACAAGTATCAGGGAATGCAAAGTTGCAGACTGACATCATCGAAAACACTAAGTGACAAGCAAGAATAATGAACCATTGGATCATCATAATTTCAATACTGGTAATAGGAACGTCATCAGAGTTTTAAACGTCAACTTCTCAGTTTCTTTTTCTCTTTTCATAAACCTGAAGAGATGTTGGAATCCTGGGTCTTCTTATTCTGGTCACTCTTCTTTCCAGCTCTTACCAAGACCTTTTATCCATCACACGGTAGAAAAGCATTGAATCTGGGTGGCTAGGTGGTGCAATGAATAGAGCACCCAACCTGGACTCAGGAGGACCTGAGTTCAAAGCCAGGCTCAGACACTTAACACTTACTAGCCACATCACCTTGGGCAAGTCACTTAGTTCCAATTGCCCTGCCTTTCCCCCTGCAAAATAAACCTCCCTGAAAACAAAAAAAAAAAAAGCAAAAAACATTGAATAACCAATCTCCATTAGTGAGGAAAGAATCTCATACAATTTACCCTTTCAGCCAAGTGTGACACAGGAATTTCACTATATGAAATGATGACAGAGTACATATTCTAGAGAAAGCATGGTTCTATAAAATCCTTTCTTTCTAATAATCATGTAGCTTTGGGCACTTTTTCTCCTCTTCCTATGTCTCAGTTTCCATGTCTGCAAAATCACAATCTTTTCGTTAATAATTTCTAAAGCCTCTCTTAGCTGTAAGCTTTTAGAGTGTGAAATGGAAAAAAAATGAGGAATTTATATGGAAATCACCCACTGCAGTGGTGAAAGAGGAAATGAAATAAAGTTGATCAGATACTCTCTTGGAGACATGAATAACAAAGGGAGCTAGTGCCTGTCCTTCAGACAAGTCTCTGGGAAGCACCAGGAAGACTTGCAATACACGTTCTAAAAGAAACCTTGTTTCTTTGTTTCTCTGCTCAGATTTTGGCAGCTCTAGTAAATCCTTACACAAATAATCCAACATCTGGGGATCTGGAGATGAGGCTTGTTCTGTCCCAGATAAACAGACAGGATTATGTGCTAAGGTACATGGTGATCAGATCTGGACATAGCAAAGAGAGCATAAAACATATTATAAACAGAACATGTGCTTTACCTTGCCACCTCCCATCTCCATGTTTGATCAGTTTATAGAAGAGAAAAGTTGGAAATTCAACCACACACCTGAGGTTCTGCTTATTTCATGTTCTTGGCACAGGACAATCTTCAGAACTTTCTTATCTGTAAGATGTCTACAACTTTTAAACACATAGATTTATTTTCTTTTACCAATACTCCACCTTCTGAAGATATTCACATTGTACTATGATGAAAGATCCTCAGATCAGGCTCTCACAACTTTTTGGAACTGAAACAGAAAAGGGAGTCATTTGATTTAAAAAATTCTATATTTTGTAATATTTCCTTTCTTCTCATCTTGATGTTTAATCTGAACTATAGTTGCAACTGCCGGAAGGGATAAAGAGCTGGCCTCAGGTTCTGGAAACTCTGTTCCAGTGCTTTTTCTAACTCAAACTTTGGGTAACTACACTGAGCCACTTATCTCACAGAGTTCTAGGAAACTCTAAACCAGTGGTTCTCAACCTGTGGGTCACGACCCCTTTGGGGGTCGAACGGGATAGCCTAAGACCATCAGAAAACACCTATTTCTGATGGTCTTAGGAACAGAGACACTGCTCCTCTATCTGTCTCCAGGCCGGTCCACCCACATGCAGATATGCCCACATATGAGTATTAAAGGGTCATGGCATTAGGAAGGTTGAGAACCACTGCTCTATACCCCTCAAGTGAAAAGCAAGATGTGACCTGTATTGGAAGAGAGAGTTTCTCACCAAGAATTCTGTATATCATTGAAAAGACAGGTATCACCTAAAAGATCTCTCTCTCTCTGTCTCTCTCTCTCTGTCTCTCTCCCTCCTTCTCTCTTTCTCTCCCTCTTGTGATCTTTTAAAATTACCTTGAATCCACATTCAAATATTTTGCATATTCACTTTCATAGGCCCCCTCATAGTCACATTTCCTCTTTCTGCCAAAGTGATCTTTCAAAACATGGGTTTGACTACTCCACTTCCACACTCAATAAATTCTGGTCACTCTCTATTATCTCCAGGATCAGACCAAAAATCCTCCATTTGCCCTTCACAGTCTGGTCCATTCCTTACTATCTAGTTTTCTTACACTTTGCTATACTCCATCTACTCTGCTACATATATTCAGGGTCACTAACTGATGTTCTTGTTACTTCTCACAAAAAATATTCCCTCCCCTGTCTCTGCATCTTCTCTCTGCCTTTAAGGAGCTTTCATTATATCTACTTGTATATATAACATTTACACCTACAAATAAATAGCAACTTGTTTTTAGTTTAGTCCTATAACAGATACAGCTGGATATCCCAGGTAAAGGTCATGCCTTGGAGTCAGAGAGTCTTGGGTTCAGATCCCATCTCTTACACACTAATTCATTTTTTAACCTCCCATTGTCCCTGACCACTCTTTTAGACTATGAGCTGTGGAGTAGTTACTTATTTACAGCAGCTGAGAGAGTTTTCTCATCAGGGGCTTCCCATACCAATGAAATGCCAGGGTGTGGGAATTTAAATAGGAAATAAATACAAAGCAAATGTAAAGGAGTAAATGGAGTGCATTGTTGAGGGAGAAGGCTTATAAGTAAGATAATGGGCTTGCCCAGACTCTGAGAAGACCAGATGCTCAGAAAAGACCTCATGTAGCAAGTAGCTCTTGAGCTGTGTTTTGAAGGAAACTTACCATTCTAAAAGATAGAGAAGGAGGAGGGTGTCTCAGGTATGAGAAGTAATGTATGCAAAGGCAGGTTGAAGAGAAATGGAATGTCCAGTATGATGAAGTGTAAATAAACCAGGTTGACTGGTCTATAAATTGCCTTAAGAGAATAGAATCCTGGAAAGGTAAGCTGAAGTCAGATTGTTCAAGACTACAAATATCTGCACACTTTCTATATTCTACCCTAGATGCAACTGAACTTTGTAAGGAGAAGAGTGATTGGGTCAAAAAGAGTCACTATGCTTGTTACCTTCATAATTTTCTTGCACCATTCTCATTTCTCTTCCCAATTTTCCTCTTCTTCTCTTACTTGATTTTCAAAATCCTTTTTTGAGTTCTTCCATGGCTTGTGACCAATTCATATTTTTTAGAGGCTTTTGATGTAGGAGCTTTGACTCTGTTGTCTTCTTCTGGTTGTGTGTTTTGATCTTCTTGTCACCAAAGTATGATTCTATAGTCTGATTTTTTTTTACACTGTTTTCTCATCTTCCAGGCCTTGTATTTGATACTTTAACACAGTGGTTCTCAACCTGTGGGTCACAAACCCTTTGGGGATTGAACGACCCTTTCACAGGGGTGGCCTAGGACCATCGGAAAACACATATTTCTGATGATCTTAGGAACTGAGACACTGCTCCTCTATCCATCTCCAGGCGGGTCCACCCACATGTAGATACACCCACATACGAGTAGCTGGCATGATGACATCATTGCGCCAACCCCATCACATACACCCTATACAAATACAGGTGTATGTGACAGAGTTGGTGCCATAATGTACTTATGTGGACCATTTGCACATGTGTAGAGAGCAGCTACTGTGTTGAAAGCAGCAGTATTGGAGGTAAAACTACACTTCATGAATTATAATTACTAGGTAAATGTAAAATCATGTACTGTAAAATCATCAACTACTGCAAAAAAAAATATCTGTACCATGAGAACTTAATCTGGATACTGATAGGTCTCTTTATATTCAGCTGTGGTAGATATGAATACTGCCCCCTTGTGATAGTAACAGGTATGTAAAAAAAAACAACAGAGAATGGTAAGTCATAGGAAACTTTAATGAACTGTATTGACTGAACTCTGCCATGTATCATCTTTTGTGTTATTAAAGCTGTTGTTATATATTATTTTCATTAGCAAACCATCCCATGACAATGGATCGTGTAGAGAAGAACTTTAAGAAAAGAAAATGTGAGAATTTTTTACAGTATGGTTTTACCTCAATAATTACAGCAGGAATTGAGAAACCACAATGTGCTATTTGTTGTGAAGTTCTATCAGCCAAATCTATGAAGCTGAACAAACTAAAATGCCATTTTGATAGCAAGCATCCGAGCTTTGCCAGCAAGGATATCAACTATTTTAGAAGCAAAGCTGACAGACTCAAGAAAGCCAGACTTGACACTGGTGGCAAGTACTACAAACAAAACTATTGAAGCTTCATATTTGGTGACACTCAGAATCACCAGAGCTATGAAACCTCACACCATTGCTGAGGATTTACTGTTGCCAGTGGCCAAAGACATTGTTCGAGTTATGATTGGGGACGAATTTGTTACAAAATTGACTGCAATTTCCTTATCCAATGACACTGTCTGCAGAAGAATAGGTGACATGTCTGCTGATATTCTTGATCAGGTAATCCAGGAAATTAAATCTGCTCCACTTCTAATACTTAGTATCCAGCTTGATGAATCTACAGACATTGCAAGCTGTTCACAGTTATTGGTTTGTGTGAGGTATGTTAATGATGGAGACGTTAAAGATGAGTTTCTTTTTTGCAAACCTCTTGAAACAACAACTACTGCCTTTGACGTATTTGACACAGTTTATTCATTTCTGAAAGAGCATAAGATCTCTTGGGAAAAGGTTTGTGGTGTTTGCACAGATGGTGTTCCAGTTGTGCTAGGATGTGGATCTGGATTTCAATGTTTGGTACTGAATGAGTCACTAAAAGTCATTGGAACTCACTGTATAATTCATCGATGAATATTAGCAATGAAGATGCTGCCACAAGAGTTACAGGAAGTAATGAAAAGTGCCATATGTTCTGTCAATTTTGTAAAGACGAGCTCTTTAAACAGTTGACTGTTTTTGCAACTGTGCAATGAGTTGGATGTACTGAACAATGCTCTGCTATTTCACACTGAAATGAGGTGGTTGTTTCAAAACATGTTTTTGAGCTTCGTGATGAACTCAGAATGTTTTTTAATCAGAAAGCAAGAAAATTTGAAGCACTTTTCAGTGATAAAAGTGAACTGCAGGAAATAGCTTACTTGGTTGATATCTTTGCCATCTTGAATGAGTTAAATTAATCACTGCAAGGACCAAATGCAACATGCCTCGATTTTTCTGAAAAGATCTAATCATTCCAAATGAAACTTCAGCTTTGGCAAAAAAAAAAAAATTGGATGAAAATAAAATTTACATGTTGCCTACCTTATCTGTTTTCTTTGAGGAACATGACATTGAACCAGACAAAAGGATTACGATGAGAATTTCTGTGAAAGAACATTTACACATGCCTGTAGATGAAATTTTATTGTACTTTCCATATCTACCTGACATCCCATTTGCACTTGCCAGAAGCCCATTCACAGTCTAAGTTGAAGATGTTCCTGAGACAGCACAAGAGTAACTTATTAACAGCAATGCAGTGAGAACTGATTTCTGTACAATGCCAGTTACAAAATTCTGGATCAAGTGTTTGCAGTCATGTTCTGCTCTGTCTGTGACGTGTTGTGCCTTCTTCTTCCATTTCTAACAGCATGTCTTTGTGAAACAGGGTTTTCCAGCTTGTTGGTTATCAAGTCTAAATACAGAAGTAGACTTGTTGTGGAAGATGATCTTCATTGTGCTCTTACAAAGACTGCCCCAAGAATTTCTGATCTGGTGAGAAAGAAGCAATTTCAACCTTCACACTGACATTGTCTTTTTTCGCATACTGTCACAAAATGTAGCAATGTAGTTTACTGTTGTTATATTAAGACTGTTACCATGCTACACCATGCTTCAAGACAAAATTTCATTTATTTGTAATTAGAAATTAATATTTCACAATATATAATTACATATTGTTTTTGTGCTTAATCACTATGCTTTAATTATGTTCAATTTGTAACAATGAAAATACATCCTGCATATCAGATATTTACATTATGATTCATAACAGTAGCAAAATTACTGTTATGAAATAGCAATGAAAATAATTTTATGGTTGGGGGTCACCATAACATGAGGAACTGTATCAAAGGGCCACGGCACTAGGAAGGTTAAAAACTACTGCTCTAATGCTCTGTCAAGGCAGGACTCTGCTTCTGGTGGTGGTTGGGTGTTGTTGTCTACTTGCAGCATCCCGAGACCACTTGGTTGCTACCACCCTGCAGCAACTGGACCACCTTGCTTACCTCACCAGGCTTCAGACATCTCTGGCCACAGTCACTGCCCGCAGTTACTGCGTCTCACCCTATACAGAGCACACACACAGACTCTGGATCACTTCACGCAACAAGCCTTTATTGTAGCAGATTACATCTTGTTCTGTTCTCTCTCGTCTTTCCACCTGGTCTGTCCCCTGCCCCTGACCTTAGCCTTTTATAGGTTTAGGTATCACGTGCCCTAGCAGCAAGCCTCATCCTATCAGAGAGGAGACACATCCTGTTGGATGGCACATACTCAATACAAGCCGTCTTATCAAGGGGAATGTTCTGTACCCAGATAAGAGATTTGCAGAATATACTCTTGGGCGCCTCAGAGCCAGAGGCCTCAAGGCCAGAGGCCCCTTGTACCCTCTTGGGACTCAGCAGCCACTGTAAGGCAGTAACAGTGTTTGTACTGTTATAGGTTTAGGAGTTTTTTATCACACACTCCAACCCCTGCCATCTGTGGACCAAGAGCTGTGCAACCAGCTGCTGCTGTTTCTGCTGCTGTTGCTGCTGCCATTGCTGTTGCCACCTCTACCACCATGGGGCTGGGGCCAGACCACACTTGTCTTTCACCCAGGTCCCACAGAGTTCCTCCACTGACCTTTTTCTATGCTGTCTTTGTTATTTGTGGGTTGAGAAGTCTGGAAACTGACACAGCTGTCAGTGATTCAGCCACCTGAGGCCCACTCCAGCCACATCTGAGCTGTCTTTCTTTCTCCCCCTCCCCCCCCCCCCAGTCTCCCAGGCCAGACTGTGCTCAGCTCCCAGTCAGGTGTGATATACCCTTCCTGTCCACCTTCCAGGCTGCCTTGGGTTAGAGATGTGTTTCACTATGTCATTTTGTGGGTTCTACATCTCTAAGATATTTTTAGAGTCATTTTTAGAGGTATTTGGAAGCCTTCGGGAGAGAACTCAAGCAAGTCCCTCCTTTTATTCTGCCATCTTGGCTCTGTCCCCCACCTCTTACTACCTTTAAATGATTGTATGCGACACTGGGCTCTAATAGAGTGACATGTTGGAAAGTGAGCTACAAAGAGGCAGAAGTTCTAACACCATTTCGAGGAATAAGAAATTAAAAATAATTAGAACAAATAAGTTCCACAAAGACCCATAGAGACTAAGTTTTTAAGAAACCCTGAGTCTCCACCCCTTCCTACCATTCCCTATCTTAGCCTAACTTTTCACAAAGAAGAACATTCACAACACTGTTATGAAAGACTACCTAAACTTCCTCTTTGCAGTGCTTATCTTGACTTCTATGATCAGGGCTCAGTATGGATATAGGAGGAGCGGAGACCTGAAGGATGAGAACTTTGTTTCTTATTGTTAAAGTGTCTAACATTTTTGTTACATGCCGGTGCCATTCTCTGTGTGTGTACATATGTATGTATGTATGCATGCACACATGTATACTCATGTATACACACACATATAAATGTATGTATATATTCATGTTTATGTGTATGCATGTATACACATATGTATATAAGCATATACACACATATATACATACACATGAGCATATATACACATGTATGTATATGTGAATATGTTGTATGTTTGCTTATGTATCTATATCTGCAGCTATATCTATATATATTTCCACACTTAATTGTAGTCTTCTGGGTAGGGGTAGGGAGCAAAGTAAAGAACAAAGTAAAAAGTGCAAAGCAGAGAACAAAAGAAAACTTACTGGGAAGCAAAGAAAAGATAGACAGCTCTCAACATAATGCATAGTGTTCATTATATAAGCTTTCTTGAAATGAAAATTTAATTTTTCTTATTTTGTATTATTTTAGTTTTGATATTTAAGTTTATTTCTTTTTTTCTTTTCTCATTTTGTGTTTAAGCTTAAAGTAAAAAAGTAGACAACAAAAAAAGCTTATTTTGGGGAACTGTTATTCAGTGAGTATGATCAGTCAGCAAGCATTTATTAAGCACTTTGCATGTGATAGATACTGTGATAAGCACTGGGGTTAAAAGCATGGGAAAAAGACAGTCCCTGACATCAACGAGCTTACAATCTATCTGTCAAAGACCACAAGTAAAGAATTATGTATAAAAGACACTATATAGAGGACAAAACGTAAATAATTAACTGAGGGAAGGCACCACATGAAGCGTGTCTGGGAAAAGCTTTCATTAATTAAACGGATTTTATTTGAGACTTAAAAGAAACTAAGTAAATCTCAAAAAGCTCTTGTTGTTCGGAAGTTGTAGTAATCCCATGGTCTAAGGAAGAGTTAATTTAGTGCTTGAATTGGTGGTACTTACAAAATCCAGTTCCTAAAGTATCTCATTCTTTCATAATGATATGGGAACAATTAGACAAAACTAAAGAGGCTTGTGAAACAAAGAAACACATCTGTTAATTTATTAGGTTAAGTTAGGAGCCTCTTTGTTTTAAAGAATGCTGTAAGGAACAGGATTTCAGTGCATTCAATTATCTTAAAGGAGAATAGTAAGTTATAAAGTATCTTCTGTTACCTTAAAGGGAAATCTGATTTTGATTGTTATTTACTCTGGGATTAGAACCTGTTTGTAGATCATGTCCTGAAATGCAGGCAAACTACTCAAGAGTTACCTGAGAGATGTTTCCATTATTTACAGTGTTTCTGAGTAGTATTCTGTTTTCTTATAGAGAACTCATTTCATGTAAACTGTTATCTGTATACTATTTGGAATTATTATATGCACACGTCACATCTGAGTTTTTTTGTTGTTTGTTATTGAGCATCTTAAAGCAAATTCATTTTTTAATGTTGAACCTAGGGATGAAAAACATCTACTTTCCATGAGTACTAGTGGCTATGTGTTCACATATGGGGAGAAATCCTGAAAGCATCTCCTACTCCAAAGTGGGAAATCAGCAAGAGTGAAAAATTCTAAGAAAGTAGCAAGATAATGGGATTTATATGTCAGATAAATTATTATAATGGAACACATAGATCTTGATTGTGTTCTAATGACAGGTTCGACAAAGGTCTTACACATGGTGTGAAAATTAGTTCTTGAGACCGGATTTAGCTTTTTGTATGTAAAGTTATATTGTAAAATACATAGAAGAATGATAGAAACAGCAAGTCATATATGATAACTGAAATTTTCTAAAATTTCAAGTAACTATAGATTCCTAAATTTGATGTTCTTATCGTTCTATTTTTGGTGAGACTGGGACCATGAGACTTGAGGTGGTTTTTACCATATGACCCAGTTATTAGGGAAAAAAAAATTAGGAAGGTATACCTAATTGTATTGAGATCTATTTTGTGAAAGAGCTTTTTATTTTTAGAATCATGTAGCACTCTGCAAGTGATTTGGAGCCAACAATGCAAACTGAGTTTAAGGAGATCACACTAGATGTGCCTGAGAAGGAGGAGTATCTATTTTGTGGTACCAGACAATTATATGGGACTTCTGCCACTTATGATGAAATATGATGATTAATTGAATCTTGGAAAATGATAACTAGAGTACAAAGAGTATTGCTATTATTTGATTTTGGTGATCATAATTGCATTAATTGGATCTTTTGTTTGGTTCTATTTATATTTTCTAAGTTTTTTGAGGTAATTTTTCTAATATGTGCATCTCTCCTCCAAAATTATTACATTGTGTGCCCTCTAAGCAGTTTGAAGTATAACATGTCTTATTTTAAATATATTGCCTGTTTAAACAAGACTTGTCTCCTTGGGGTATACCTGGGATTTCGACTACATAAGTTTATTTAATTTACATTGAGGGAAACTTGGGATTATGGTTTGTGATTTTAAGTTTCCAATAATTTGGCACAATCAGCAGCAGAGAATAGGATGAATCAATTGGGTATAAAGGTACACTGTAAGATTGAATTTGCTGCTGAACTATACACACACAGATGTATATGATGTGTATATACACACACACACACACACACATACACACATATACATAAATCTAAATACATATGTGTGTATGCACACATACACACAAAAATGCTTATTTTTTCCTTTTGTAGTTCACTCATTTCCATTGATAATCATTAAATACCATATTTTGGTCAAAGTCTGAATTAATCAAACAGACTGCTTTGCCTTGCTTTAAAAAGGCCTTTTCCTGGGACAGCAACTCCAGAGCATCCTGAGATCATAAATTCCAAGAGACCATGCTTTACCTTTGCTCTCTGAGTGAGCTTGGAGAATACCTCTTCTTATGTCAACAAAGCCAGATGAGGCTTACTTCATGACCCTTATGGATGAGACCTTAACTGGAGGCATTAACTTAAGTAATGGACCTTTGTCTTATATTAATATTTTTCTGGACATACACTATGCTATGGAATGTGAATGGTAAAGAAAATACAAATATCCTGGATCATAATTTCAATTGACATTTGGCCAACTCTCTTGTTTTATTGTATTTACCACCTATTCAATTAAGAAAATTCCTTTCTCATACAATGATTAAACATTTATGGGGATCGTAAATGTGTGTGACACAGACACCCTTAATTAGGATGGCCCTAAAATATATTTAAGCTCTCTCATCTTTTTGTTCATCAGTCAGAATACTTAATCTGTCTCCTTGTACAAGTCTGCTAGTTTTAAGTGAATAAATGCTGCAACTATATATCACTATTTGTCTCCTTAACCAAACTTTTTAAAAAGATTGACACTATTTATATGGTTAGCACCAAATGGGGCAATTGTTCAAAGGTAAGCTGATTCAGTTCCTCATTGTTCTTAGCCCTGCTTATAAGTCAGTGTTGGGGGAGGTCCTGGTGGGGAAGTAAATACCAAGTCTGTGAGCCCACGTTGGTTTCCCCAGAGATCCTTCTTGGAGCAACACAGGATCCTAGAATGAGGTAAGGGGAAGGCTCTGAGGAATCACTTTTGGTACTCTCACTTTCCTCCCAAGCAAGCACGACAGCTATGGGGCAATTGAAGATTAAGCAGCCTAGCCAGAGAGACATATAAGTAAGTCCTCCTCCATATAATTAAAGAAAGGGGACTCATTGCCAAGCAGAATCAGATAAAAGACTTTTCGGATCTGCTAGAGATCATTTCTCTTTGGTTACCTAGAGAGGGCACATTAGACCCTTAAAAATGGAGAATAGTGGGTGAGCAATTAACAGAATGTTATTCCAAGGTAGAGCCAGAGAATTTCCCAGTACATTGCTTTCAGTTACATAATGTTTTTAAATTGTGTTTAGTCAAAGCAGATTACTACTTAGAGGTTCAGAAGTTTGATGCATGGATTCAGGTAGTGGAAGAGAAGGAAGAAAAATGAGAGCAAGGGAATACACAGAAATGTTTGGGATGAAAAATAACCCTCATCTTTAATTTAGTGAAAAAATAAACACTGAGATCTCTTAGGATAAGAACAGGAGTTTATTCTCTTCCCTGGGAGAAGACGATGGTCTTCCTCATGACTCAAAAAAATGCAGGAATTTATACCTAAATTCTATCAAGCCCCCTTCCTGACTGCCTCCTCTCTCGTTGGTTGAGAGGAAGACTTCACTAAATTCTTCGCCAAATGGGACAGCAAGAAAAGGAGGGGAGGGTCCCACCAAGGGGCAGGAAAGCAGACAAAGAAAACGAAAGTGATTGACAGCAGCAAGGGGGGTGGGGAAGGAAAGTTAATGATCCCAAACTGAGAAGTTTTCACTCATCTCATACAGTCCCCCATTTTTTTCTTTTTACCCTGAAAACTTTTCATGAAGTTGCTCGTCTTTCAAGATGGAGTTTCCAGGAAAGACGCAGTCCTGATAAAGATCAGGTCTGGACTCTCGGGAAAGCTGTTGGCATCTGATGTTGTCTTCTTCAGATCCCTTGGCTCAGAGGAAGGGTAGTCTTCAGATGCTTAGAGTTCATATACACAAGCCTGCACAGCCAGCCAGACCTAACAGGGTTCTCAGAAACATGTGATTTGACATCAAGGATACATATAAGGTCCAGTTCCCCAGCCTTGCAAGACTAGTTCCAAACAGTGCAATTAAATGGTTCAGTTTTTCTTAGCCACACAGGGCTAGGCTCAAGCAATACAATAAAGTTTCCTCACAATTTTATAAAATTACATGCTTACATTACATCAGGTACAGATTAAATTTCTTAGATGACTCAGTATACTAACTTTTAGAAAGGTGATTACATGTCACCAAGGTAACCAAGAAAACTTACACACAAACCATACAAATGAGCAGATTCATTATTATCAATGTCCATTAACATCCAACTTCTTGTATCCCAGTGACCTATTTCATTTAAACAACACCTTTTTAAAAATCCCAAATGCCTCATGTACTTATACAATTCAAAAAGGAGTTTTGCTTCTCCAGTTCCAATCTAGAGGTTACCAGATAATTCTGACTTAATATAGGTTGGTACAGTCACTTAAAATTAGTTCTACATTTTGAAAAGATCTTAAAAAAATGATTTCATCTGCATTTTAAAAGTTACCAGACATATGCTTTAAGAAATGTTAATTTCACTCTTAACACTATCTCATAGAGTCCTTGTGCTAAAATCCAAACCTTTGACCTTATTCCTAAATATGTTCAAAGTTTAAATTCTCATAATAGACAATTTCTGGAAGTCAATCTTATACATCTGTATCTTAGTTCTAGAGGAATCATCTAAGTCTGCTCCTGCTACTCTCCCCAAACTTTATTATCCTATTCACTTAGACATCTATTGCATTATACTTTTGCATCATTACTAATCATTTCCTCCTATTTAAGGATGTTATCCTTACATTTATTCATTCATTATTTTGCCCCAAATATTACTTCTAAATGAACTTGCTATAAAAGAAAAAGAGGGATAATGTCATAAATCTTGCCAGGAGGAAAAACTTCCTTAGCTCTGTTTGATTCCAGGCATGAGTCATCTCTGTTAGCAATCAGATGGCGACTAGGTGCTGAAAGCAGAGCTTAGGCATAAATAGGTGTGTGTGTAGGTTTCCTTTTCAGAAAGAAAATGCACAATTGTGAAATAGAGTCAGAGAGGATCTCACCTAGGCAGTGTCCAAGGTTGTCTTCACAACTTTCCCCAGGCACAAACATCCACCATTAGCAGTTCTCAGCCTGCAGCCCTTGCCATTCCATTATTGGCCTTTATGACAACTATTCCTGTAATCAAGCTTAAGAATAATAGTAACTTTTGCAGTCCCCAAAATTCTTAAATAGCAAATTAATATAGACTAGTATCCCTCAGATGAGGTCATCTTAAATTTGATTGAACTATTAATTATAACTTCAAGTTAGAAATCTTTCTGTCTTCCTGAATATTTCTTCACACTTTTCTCAAAATACTTAATCCCTTTTAAAACTGACACAAAGGAATCCAGACCACCATCTAGAGACAGGGAGGCTGAGGTGGGGGGGCTTGGATAAACTTCCATTTGTCCCCAAACATTATCCACCTTCCATATTTCTAATGAAACATTTATCTATCTTCCCAAATCCCTCAAACCCATTATCAAGTTTATTCAGCTTTCCTTTAAATTTATTTTTAGCTATGAAACAGGATAGCTCATAAGTTATTATTCTTTTGCTAACATAATGGTTCTGCTTAAACAAAGCAAAGGGGTTAGTGGCTAAACCCCATGAGCTGATGGATTTATGTCCTTGCAAGTTTGTTTATTCTACCCTAATTATACTCACTCTGGAAAAGTGAGATACTTCAGGAATCTAAAATTTTCACTTTTTTGTCCAAATTTAACTGTTAACTTTTACTTATGCCATGAAATAACCACAAATTCAGATTAAAACAGCAAAGTCTCCTTTGCTTCACAACTTACTGCTTTAGTTTAACAATAGCTTATCTTAAAAATTTACTAAACTTTAAAAGAAATATAGTATACAACACCTTTCAAAACATCTCTTCTAAAGGTATTTACCTTTTTTTAAAAACAGTTTGAATTTATACCAGTGTTAAGAGGAATAATCACTAAACCTTTATGAAAGAAAAAATTAATTGGAAAGTTTTAAATGATATTTTTCTTTTCTTTTTAGCAAAAATAAAACTTTAAGATTGGAATTCATTAAGCTAAGTCAGTGTCCTTGAGTAAAATTCCTAGATATCACAAAGTTCAGTCCTAAGACTGAATGACCTGGCCTAAGAGATAGTTTCTAGGGGCTTTGACAGTTTTACAACATAAGGAAAATTTATATGAATTCCAAACAGGAGAGACTGGGGGAAGGGATGCCCCTGCTTAGCCAATTCTCATATATGCAGGAGGAATGTTCTGAAGGAGCAGAACTAGTCAGAACAACATTTTATCATTCTCCTCCTTTCTACATACTATAATCAATCAAAAACTTTAGGTTTTTGCATTAAAACAGTAGCCCAAATAACTTAGTTGACAATCTTACAAGTTTAAACAATCTTAACTGAAACTTCCTTTTATACAAAGACAAACTTGGAGACTTATGATTTTTCAGATTACAACACTCAAAACTATAGCAACTCTTAGACTTTTAGAGAAACTGCTTCTCTTGCAACGTAGATAACGTAACTGTTTACCAGTAACATAATTATTATGTTCTTAAAATTTAAACTCTTCAAATCAAAACCTGGTGACCTTGATTCAACTGGATGCATTTTTCAAATTGCTGAACACAAACTAAAACTTGCTTTAATGCCACACAGCCAATCAACTTATCACTAGAAATCATTTACATTCAAGAAACCTTCAAATTAACACAAATACATACATTATAGGAGGATTTTAGAATTTAGAGATACCACAATAGCCCAATGACATTATGACATTAATTGCATTTCCAAATCATCACATACAGAAATAGAAAATTGAGTTTACTCAATACAAAGACTTTTCTCCCCTTCCCCTCTTTTTTTTTTCCAAGTGGGGGAGGATAACTCAAATTCCCTTACCTGAACTTTCATTATAATTCCAGGCTGGCCAGACCAGGAACTATAAGAAAATATATTTTACTGATTTCCCAAATTATAGTTTTTTCAAAAATATTACAACACTGGAGTCAGTGTATCCCACTCATCACTTTCTATTCCTTTGATAATGTAATTCCTAATTTTAACAACATTTAGACAAAAGAAATTGCCTTTGTTACACCATAGGTAGTACCCATTGATGATCACATTTTAGATCAGTTTACTATATGCTGGGCTAATTATTCTAGCTGCTTCTTTTGGTTACAGTAATAATTACAAATATCTTCACTGTAATCTTTAAAGTCAAATTAACCATATCTCTGGATGTAACAAACTTGAAAAATCATTGTACACAGTATATAAGAACTTTTTGGGTACCTAACAGCTTCTAAATAATAATACCAAGAAGAAAATTGTCTTTAACAACAGAATTCATAATTTTATCAAATTACAGAATTGAGAAAAATGTCCCAAACATCATGTATTTAAAAAAAATACTTGCTCCCATAAATTATATCAGGTTAACATTTCCAGACCACTTCACACAGGAAATAAACTATCTCCATGGAATCTCCTTTCAGTGGAGACTCCCTTCCCACTTCCATAACAATATGGTGGAGAAGACAGAAAATCAGAAGTTTATATCCCTAATTCCACGATGGCTACACTTGAGAAGATTAAATCTTTTCCCTTTACTAAAAAGGATTGAAATCCTCCCTCTATCTCTGCCCCTGCAGTCCCAAAGAGAGAGAAAGAAAGAGAGTGATTTTTTTTAATTGCCTCAATTCCCTCTGGAGGGAGGGGGCATGCAAGTCCTGCCCCCTTCCATTTCAGAAGGTGGAGAGCTCCTCCCCCTCCCCTCTCAGCATTTCCTGAGAGAAATTTCTTTGAAATCCAATACCTAGCTAGCCCTGTGGAATCTCTGGCTTCCCCAGGGATAAAAACAAAAGAAAACCCCACTTTCTTTCATGGACTGTCTCCAGGCCCCCCAAGTCAGAGACTCAATAAAGGAGAGAAGAACCCCTTCCCTACCCTTCTGGGGACTGTTACCAGCCCCCCCCCCCAAGTCAGAGACTCAATATTTAGGGAGAAGACACCCTTCTCCCCTTTTAGTCACACTAGGAGCTTATAAAATGGCCTTCTTACCCCAGGACCCATAGGATATTGCTTACCTTTTTAGGACTATATGCACATAGTTTTCATATGACTGTCCTTCTCATCACCCTGGCCATAACTTTTGTCTCACTTTAACTCCTGTCTTCCCTCCTGTTCCTGTTCTTATCTAAGGAATGCATCTCTCTTTGGGATCTTCCCAACCCAAAAGCCAAGGCTCCTCACCAAGTCCAGAAGCCGCCAGAGAAAGCTCTGGGGGTGCTCCTGCCCCAAGACTGGTGTGGGGGACAGCTGCTTCCAGGGGAGGGAAATCCTGGATGAGTTCCCATTTGTTTGGTATGAAAAATAACTCTCATCCTTAATTTAATGAAGAAATAAACACAGAGATCTTTTAGGATAAGAACAGGAGTTTATTCTCTTCCCTGGGAGAAGAGGGCAGTCTTCCCCATGACTCATCATAGAAAGGAGGCGTGTTACAAAAGACAGTGCAGGAATTTATACCCCAATTCCATCAAGCCCCCTTCCTGTCTCCTCTCTTGTTGGTTGAGGGGCTGACTTCACCAAATTCTTCCCCCAATGGGACAGCAAGAAAAGGAGGGGAGGGTCCCACCAAGGCATGGGAAAGAAGAAAAAGAAAATGAAAGTTACTGACAGCAGCAATGGGGAGGAGAAGGAAAGTTAACAATCCCAAATTGGGAAGTTTTCACTCATCTCATACAGGGAGAAAAGAGCTGTTACCTGATTGGGGCAGAGAGCCCTACAAAACTGTCTGGCCCTCCCCCCCCCCCACCCCTGCCACTGTCTCCATGCCCCTCTTATCAGAGCATATGTACCTCTGCTGGGGATGTAGTTGAGGGGAAAGAGTGCAGTATAGTCTCCCTCCTCAAAAAAGCTATTCAACAAGCCAGAAACAGGGGAGCTTGGAGAAAGGAAGATCTAAAGTGCTTTAATTATGGGAAACTGGGTCATTTGAAAGCCTAGTGTAGGCAAAAAGGGAAAGATAAGAAGGAGCTTGGTCAAAATATGGAAAAGGTTTTCACTGGTCATCAGAATGTAGGTTGTGTAATGGCTCATAGGCCCTCTCCCCCTACCCCATTAACAAAAATAGGGAATGGCCATAGACTTGAGCATCTCCCCAGGTTTACAGCAGCGGGGCATTCAATAGCCATTGAGGATTGAGAGCCTTCATGTAGTAATTGTTCCTATTTTTGGTGACCAGGAAGTCACAGTACCTCAATTTAGTCACATCATTGTCTCAGTGCAGAGCATGATACCTTTGCCACCTGGTACCATGGACATCCTCATTAAATCCCTTGAGGCCACATATCAAGGTTTTACAATGTACTTGTTTACCTTCTGCCTTGCTATATCAAGGGCTTAGCATCCTTGGATAGTGCTTCCCTCCTGCACAGCCCAAACAGTCTTTACTTCCTTATCCCACAGCAAAACTCCCCCTCTTCCTTCTTTCTTGCCAGAAAATGAACAAAGCATTTTATTATTGTACAATTTATAAAATGCTTATGGTAAGTCAAAGAGTGTAGGTTCAGTCTCAGGTCAAAATTAAAAGAACTTTAAGAATATGGTAGAGAGGAGCTGGGTAGAAAAATTAAGATAGGTATGAATTATTTGCATGAAAAGTATGAACAGAAATTCTAAGATTTTTAAAAGCTTTAACATCTCTTTCTTTCACTCAACTCTGGCCAAGTTGTTTGACAACAAGGAGATAGGATTGGGGACTTTCCCCCTCAGATCAAAGAGGCAAACAGAGGAGCATTTCACCATTTATGGCCCCCCATAAGAGAAAAATTTTGTGTGTTCAGAATGCAATTATAAGTCAATTGAATTCATGTGAAGGATAGGGGATATCACTCCTGGTTTGATGCTGGAGATGAGTCAGAATTTGTTATACTGCTTGGCATTTGAGCAGATTGGGATATATTTCTTGGGATGTGATAAAAAACAGGAAGTCTTGAGCTTTTTACTATAGAGGAGGAGGAATATGGCACCGTTTCTGACTTCCTTTTTACTGGAGGATTCAGGGCTCTCACTTTCAAGGAGGTTTTTAGGGAATGGACACATAGGTAAAGTATTTTGCAGAAATTCATTGAAGCCTCTCATCCCAGATTAGACCAGTAGAGAAAGTGCCAAAGATTAGTGAAAAGTTTCAGCTGCTTTCCCCAATCTGGCAAAAGGGAGGAAGCATACTAAATTTATCAAGGACCCCACTAGCAACAGCCCTGAGGCACCCTGAAGCCCACACCTTTAAGGAAGCAGTTAGATCTCTCCAATTCAAACCCCTAAATCCACAATCAGACTCTGTAGCCACGAGGAAAGGAGAAAAACCTCTGCAGCAGGTATTTATATCATTACCTATAGTTACAAAGGAAGGTACAGTTAAAACCATTTGGCTGTCACTTATGGAAATTTATTACCTAAGTTGCTTTACTGTTTTAATGCTAAAATTTTTCATGAAGAATTACAGGGAGGGGAGCCAAGATGGCAGCATAGAAGCAACAAGGTCCTGCACCTCCCACATAGCCACCTCAAATACCCATAATATGTGATTCTAAACAAATTTTAGTGCTCCAAAACTCACAAAAATACAGAAAAACACAACTCTCACTGAAGACAGCTCGGCAGGAAGGGCTCATCACAGAACGCTGGGTGCTGAATCCAGCCCAGCCTGAAATTGCGGCTTGGCCCCAGGGCACCCAGGATGAGCCACAGCTGGAGCCTTCAGGAGAGTGCATCAGTGGCACCTGTGGAAGTTTCCAGAATTATCAAGCCATAAGAAACAAGGACTAAGTGAAAGGTCAGTGGAACTCAGCTAAATTTTGGGGAGAAAAGCAGTCCAGCCAAACTGCCTCCAGGGCAAGGAAGCAGCAGAAGTGGCAGGCCTACAGCCACCTCCATGTGGCTGCTTCAGAGCTCCCGGCCTGCAGACTGCAGGGAGGCCAAGCAATCATTCAGAGGCTAAATGTTCTTGCATTGAGTGGCCTGGATCTGGATCGTGGTCTTGGGTGATGGTCATGCAGTGCATTTTCAGTGAGCCAAAGCTGGTGGGGGCAGCAGTGGCCTCCTAATAGCTCTGGTGGCTGTGAAAACCCCAGCTATTTGGGACAGAGTTCCACAGAGCTAAAAAATAAAGTAATTCACTGGCAACATGAGCAGGCAAAGGAATCAAACTAAGAACAGCAACCAAACTTTAGATTCCTTCTTTGGGGACAAAAAGGATCAAAGCATGGAAAAGGAGGAAGACAACACAGTCAGAACTCCCTCACCAAAAACTTCCAAGAAACATGAAAACTTCCTATAAGCCATAGAGCAGCTTAAGAAAGATTTTGAAAACCAAATAATAGAAGCGGAGGAAAAAATGGGAAGAGAAATGAGAATGATGCAAGAATATCATGAAAAGAGAGTCAACAACCTGACTGAGGAAAATAACACCTTAAAAAATAGATTAACTCAAAAGACAATAGGCCCAAAAAGCCAATGAGGAGAAGAATGCCTTAAAAAGTTGAATTTGCCAGATGGAAAAAGAATCTCAAAAGCTTTCTGAAGAGAATAATTCCTTCAGAATTAGAGTGGAGCAAATGGAAGCAAATGACTTTATGAGAAATCAAGATACTATTAAACAGATCCAAACAAATGAAAAAATGGAAGGCATTCTTGATAAACAAACAAACAAACAAACGTAGCTGAACAGAAAATTCAGCATTCAAATACAAGAAGCCAGAGAAGCAGAAGATCTTAAACAGGAAAAAGATATCATAAGGAAGTTATTAAAGTTGAACTATTTACATTCCTACATGAAAAAATGATAATTTTAACTCATGACACTTTTATAAGCATGAGGATAGCTGAAGGGAATATATCTATATATCTACATATCTATATATCCATATACACTTATATATATGTATGTATACATACATATATTTGTATGTACAGGAGGGTGTATGAGTATATAAATACATATGTGAATGTGGGCATTTGTTTGTTCATTTATGCATATTCAGAGGGCACAGAATGAGTTGAATATGAAGGGATGATACCTAAAAAATAAAATTAAGAGGTGAGAGGAACCTATTGGGAGAAGAAGAAAGGGAGTGATAGATTTGGGTAAATTATCTCATATGAAAGAGGCAAGAGAAAACTGTTACAATGGAGGGGAAGAGCAGT
This sequence comes from Pseudochirops corinnae, assembly GCA_028646515.1. Lineage (NCBI taxonomy): Eukaryota > Metazoa > Chordata > Mammalia > Diprotodontia > Pseudocheiridae > Pseudochirops > Pseudochirops corinnae. The sequence continues at coordinate 142,077,567 of CM053585.1, forward strand.
AAGTTGAAAGGGAATGGGATAACCTGATTCTAATTGAATTTGGCCTAAGGAGGGAATAACATACACACTCCATTGGGTGTCTTACCCTACAGGAAAATAAGGGGATAGGGGATAAGAAGGGGGACGATTGAAGGGAGGGCAGAGTGGGGGAGAGGATAGTTAGAAGCAAATATTTTTGAAAAGGGATAGGGTAAAAGGAGAAAATAGAATAAGTGGGAGGTGGGATAGGATGGAGGGAAATATAGTTAGTCTTTTATAATATAACTAACATGGAATTGATTTGTGTAACTACACATGTACAATCTATATTGAAGTGCTTATCTTCCCAGTGGAGTTGGGTGAGGAGGGAAGAAGGGAAAAATCTGGAACTCAAAGTTTTAAAAACAATTGTATAAAAATTGTTTTTTACATGCACTTTGGAAATAAGATATATAGGTACTGGTGTATAGATACCCATCTTCCCCTACTAGAAAGTTAGGGGGGTGAAGGGGGAGGATATAAGAGAGAACAGATTGGGGGAAGGGGTATTCAGTAGGCTTGCTATTTTGGGGTTGGGGGTAGGGTAAAACAGGGAGAGAAGAAATTGTAACTCAAAATCTTGTGAAAATTAATACTGAAAACTAAAAATAAAAAAATTAAAACTATTGGTTAAAAAAGAATTTAAATGTTATGCCATTTGGTGCACATATATTTAATATTAAAATGACTTTATTTTTCATGGTTCCATTGTCCAAAATTATAATATATAATAATATTATAATAATTAATAATTATTATTATTAATATAATAATTACATTATTATATTATAAATAATATATTTATATTATTATAATAATTATAATAATAATTATATATAATATATTATATATAATAATAATAATAATAATGATAATAATTCCTATGCTTGCCTCTTTTACATTGGTCTGCTTTTGCTTTGTCTGAGTTCATGTTTGCTACACTTGCTTTTATTAGCTCATCTGAAGTCTAATAGAGTCTTATCACCTCTGTATTTTTGCTGTGTTTCTCTCTGTTTATCACATCCCTGCATGAACAACACATTGGTAGACTTTGGTTTTTAGTCTATTCTGCTATCTGCTTCCTTTTTGTAGATAAGCTCATCCTATTCACATTCACAGTTTGGAATATGACCTGTGCATATCCCCCTTTCTATGCTCCCCTCCATTTATCATTCTTTATTCCCTGACACTCCTCAAAAGTTGGTTTGTTCTGACCATTATCTCCTTAACCCACTTTTTCTTCTATCAGTCCCCCCGCCATTTTCTTTTCCTTTCATCTCCTACTTTCCTGTAGAACAAATACATATTTTGAATAGTACAATAAAAAGTGATCAACCATTCCATTAAATAGAGTTCTTGCTTTTGTACTCATGATAAAATGAGTTCCCCCAATTAAATCAGTTATCTCTGCAAAAGTCACAAGGGGGTCATCTTGCTATTTAATAGTAACTTACTTTTGTTCTGGTTTAATTTGTAGCTAGAGTATAAAGATGTATATGATTTGTCTACTCCAGTGATATGTTTCCTTTCACTCATTCCACAAAGAACAAGCATTTAGCTTGTACTGGTTAAGAGTTGGAAGGCAAAACTGTGTAATTATTAGCATGGTCAAACTATTCTGCTTTCCTTTTGCTTCCATCAGTGAAGAAAAGGAAGAAAACTCTAGAGAACTGAAGGAAATTTCATATACTAATATTTTTATGTGAGGCTAGTGTCAAAGAATTCATCATCAACCAACTCACTGGGGATGGTTCTCGCTGTACACAGCCAGAATAGACTTAGAAGCTTGGTCTTCTACCAGAATCAGGCAAACACAGGAGAAAATATCAGACCTTAAACTCTGTTGGCTTAGCACATGAGTAGCCAAAATACACAACATGTTGGAATGTGCTATTATCAACTACTAGGAGTTCTTGAGAACCAATCAGTAACTTTTCCCTGTGAGCATTTATATCACGGAAATCAATACAGGCTCCCTATCAGGGGTTGTTTTATGGTTTTTTGATTTTATGGATTTAAAAAATGGTAGAGAAAATACCCAAAACATGTTTTTTCTTGGTATGCTGATGATTAAAACATGATTATCACAGCCCTGCATGAACTGTATCCTTTAGCCCCATATTTCCATTTGAAAGTAATGGAAATATATAGACCAGAGAAGGAAGGGATTTGCCAGATGTCATACAAAGAGTTTGAGGAAGCTCTTTGATAAGAGAAACCTCCAACTTTCTCTTACTGATTTGCCTTAAGGCTGATGCGTTTGATCAAATAAGGTTCTTTAATATTTCCAGAATTATTTCTTTGTTCCAAGACTTGTTGCTTTTGAAAAGGAATTGTTCAAAAAAAAAAGAGGGACAAAAAAAGGGTTATTTTTTGGGACACCTAGGTTGCACAGTGAACAGAACAAAGGCCCTGGAGTCAGGAGGACCTGAGTTCAAATCCGGCCTCAGACACTTGACACACTTACTAGACATGTGACCTTGGGTGAATCACTTAACCCCAATTGCACTGCTCTCTCCCTTCCAAAAAAGCAAAAAAAAAAAAAAGAAGAAAAGAAAGTGTTTTCTCATTCTAGTAACAAAAGTTGGCACATGCATGCCCAATATTCCTCCAGAATCGTCTTTTCTCTCTTTTGACTTTCCTCTTTCTCTGTAATCAAATATGTTCCTTCTAAAATTCCATAGGATGCTGCTTATTGAATGAGCAACCTTGCAAAAGTGGAAGCTAGGTACTGGGAAAAAAGGTCTATATCAATTCCATGTTAGAGCATTTAATATTTAGTGCATGACTCCCTAAACTGCCTACAAATGAACCTACTATTTCCTTCCTAATCAGGTGTTCAAATTATTTGAACAGCAATATTGTAGATGGATAATATTCTCAGTGGGTTCTCTCGGAAACCTGTTGAGAAATTGTCCATTACCTGCAGAAGGTGTGATGCTGATCCAGAGCCATCTGCACAAGAAGGAGATCCTTGATATAGAAATTTCTGCAACCCAAACATTTAACTTACACCTCCCCTTCCCAATGCATTTATAGCTAGAAACAGAGAGAAAGGAACCCACATAAATTGGACCTTCCTCAAGTTAAATATCATGGGTTTGTTTAGAATTTCTTTGTGGATTGCAACACTCGCATATAAATTTTAATGCCCTGTCAAGTAATATCCCAGCCCTATAAATATAGGAGTACTCTAGTCCCTTGGGAAAGTGCCATCATTCAGGTTCAGTTATTTAGAATCTAATATTAACTGAAATTTAGTAAGTTGAGTATGACATGGTCTGGTCTAACTTTATTTGTTCTGTTCAGTCTTAAATTATGCTAATCTAGCCTTGCCTCATGTCTCCTGTAACTTCTAGGTACCAGCCAACCTCTCACCATGAAGACTCTCCACCTTGTCATTTTGGTACTTTTTGTGTTGTTCTCCTACATTGGCATGAAGTATACATTTGGTGTTCTAAATGGTGGGTAAGAAAGGTTTCTGATGTGTTGACAAAAGTCTGGTAGCAAAATGTGAAATATGATTATTGGTCAAATAATTCTCACTCAGGTTCATCCAAAGTTCTGTGATGGGGGGTGTTTGTCCTTCAGTTGTGGCCATCTTGGAACCCACTGGTCCCCACTCTGAGTATAATTTCAGCCATTCTGATCATCTCTGGAGTCTAGGATTTCTGGGAAGATTTTTCACCTCACTATTTGCTCTGAAGGTACCAAGTAATGGACCTTAGTGCCTCCCCTGCTTTCCTGGGCCCATCTCTAGAAGCAGCAACGAAGGGATGGGGATAGTATGCCACTGTCCTATCCTTACAGATTTTGCTGATTTCTATTTAATTTGGAGATCTCTTCAACTCCAGTGGATCCAGTTATCATTCCTAAACTGAAAATTCTCAGATTTACCTGTCCAGTTCTAAGCTCTCCACTGATCTCTGCTTTACTTCCCTAACTGCCTATTAATTGAGTCTTGACTATCCATTAGGTATTTTACTCTAAAATATCCCAAACTGAACTCATCATCTATCCCTCTAAATCCTCTCTCTTCCAAATTTCTTTAATACTGTCAAGTGTACCATTTTGGTACCCTTGTAATGCCAGTACTTGTTCCAAGTACAATCATCATCCTAGTCTACCAGGCTTACCAAGAAGTACAATCCTTCATTCCTCAATATCTCTGTTAATATCACATTTTCAACCTCTATTGAATACCTCTTTCTCTCTTCTGATATTGCTACCTCACCAATACCAGTCCTGATCTCCTCATACTTGGACTATTGTAGTAACCTTCCTAACCTTCCTCATTTTTCTACCAGCTGCAATAAGTCTCACTCTATTCCAATCAATCCTGTAATCTGGTGCCAAAGAAATTTTCATAAAGAACATTATTTTCTCATACCCTTTACCATGAATATTTTTAATCCACTGACAATGACTTTTTTTCTTGTTCCTAGATTTAAGACCTTCCATGTCATGGTGTCCTGGATATTTTCATTGACTATTTTCTATGCATGAAAAAATCTCCCTCCTCACCTCTACCTCATATGTTCTCTGCATTCCTTCACAGAGTAGCTACAAGAAGTCCTTCCCAATCTCTTTTAATTTTAGTGACTTTGCTCTCCTAATTTTAACCTATGTGTCCTCTAAGAATGTACTGACACAAGACCAGTGTTTTTTTTCCTACTTTTTTTTCTTAATAGAACACTTTCTCATGTAATTCTCCCATTACCAAACTGAACTTCTGAGCACACCCCATTCCTTTTTGGGCCTGAGTTTTTGTGCACTTTGAACCGTAAGCCTAAAATGTTCTCAAATGTCCACCTATAAAATGCTACTCATCCATTAGGGCCCAAGTGAAATATCACTTTCTCTGAGAGGTTTTCTTTCCCTGATTTTTCACAGCCAAGTGAAAAGGTATTTTCTTCTTTACTCTGGATTTTTTTAGCAATCATAAAACAGCTAAATTTGATATATATTACTTTTCTCAATATTTTAACAGATTGTATTGCATTACTTAGAAGGAATGGATCTTTTTGAATCCTGTCCTTAGTGCCAAGCAGAGTACTTTTCACATCAAGCAAGTATAAATTCTGTAATAAGTGCCTTGTTCATGCCTGAGACTGGGAATACCAAAACAATTATGAAGTAGTCCCTTTCCTGAAGAAGTTTACATTCTCCTGGGGATGGCAACATAGACAAAAACAAGCATATGCAAAATACCAAATGACTCTATGATGATATGGGTTGGGTAGTAAAATACTGACTTGAAGGATTAGGATTGGGTACATTTAGAAAACAGAATATAAGTATAGAAGCAAAATCTTGCTTCAAGGAGGTCAAGGTGATGGATATCAAGAAGGTCAAGGTGATAGAGGTCAAGGTCAAGGGTGTCAAGTGTTCATGACAAAAATGGGGTATGGTCAGTGCAAAGGGCTAGAGATTATTTAATGAGTCTTGTGTTGCTAGAAACAAAGAGAAAGCTAGTTTGACTCAGTTATGGAGGCAATGAAGGGATGATATGTGTAATTAGCCTGGAAAAATACTTTGGGGTGTTGGCTATTGGGTGACTTATGTATCAAACAAAAAAGATTTTTATTTTACGCGTCAAATGGAGCCATGGGATTTTACAGAGTAGGAAAGAGATATAGTAAGATTAATAACTATACAAATGGAATAACACATCCCATCCCTACCCCAATTTGCTTCTCACAACGTTCTTGTGATAAAACTTATGGAACTTATGATGATTTCCATTTTATAAATAATTAAACAAAGGCTAAAAGAGGTGAGATGATTCCAACAAGTTTTTCCCAGCTAATAATTCAGCATGGTAGGATTAGAAATCAGTTCTTGAATTTCAAAATCCTGTGTTTTTCCTATTTCATCCTACTAACTCATTTATTGAAAGATTGATATTTATAAGTCAGATTAATGAATATAATGTTTATGCCAAATGTTTTGAACTCTTATTCACAATCCAGCATAAGTTACATCTGGTTATAAAGATTCTGAAACTTTTGCTTCCTACTACTCATAGGTATTGGCAATGATTGTAGGAGGAATGGTGGTGAATGAAAGAAATTATGCCAAAGCCTTATAAATTTGACCAAATACTATAAACCTAGATTCTCTTGCTTTTTTCCAGTTCATGAAATAATTTATTGACTTAAAGTAGATACAGGAAAGCATGATCCTTCTATGTTCTGTGGTATGGAAGAGTCAGAGAAAGAAGATTAAAAAATTGAAATGTATTGAATAAATGACAGTCTTCCTCTAACAAAGGAAACACCATTTGGAAAGCAAGCTTTCTAAGACAGAAATTATTCTTGAATCTATTTTCCCATTTTGGGAAGTGAAAGGATTATATCAAAACGCAATTAGGAATTGACATATTCTCATAGGGAGGAGGGTTAGTGTTGCATAGTTGATAGAGAATCTGCATTGTAAGTCATGGAAGAATTGAAATCAGTTCCCAGTACAGTTATATATTCTCTGTGGAGCCCTGGAGAAATTATAATCTTCTCAGGCCTCTAACCCACTTACTGAAACTTAAAGTTACACATGAAGTGCATGTCTGTATTGGTAAATGTAGTTTACTCATCTAGAAGTTTCCCAGGTTTAGTTCCTCCGATTTTACTCAATGCTATCCACATCCAAAATTTCATTGCTGAGAGTATTTAATCCACAGATAAATTGTAGTGTCTCCACACCTAAGCACCATACCTGGTCTTTAAAAGCTTCTTTGGCTCAAGCAATTCATGTTCTGTTTGAAAGTTCTAGCACTTATCCTTTTGGTCCTAAATGAAGCTGAATGGTTAATGGCAGACACACAATCAATTCATTACTGGGCTTATATGCAAATCATCTTTCTCTAAATAGGTTCTTCCAGAGCTGGCTCACATAGCCTTCAGATGCCTAAGGTTACCTCTATTCTAGAAAATGGCATCAGAGCAGAAATGGAAAAGAGATTGATATCAAAACATGGAGGAAACAAGAAGAAAGAAAAGTATAAAGCATTCCTAAATATGAGTATAAAATTTTTCAATGCAGCTTTCCAAAAAGTCTTTTAAAATACTTTCAATTTTTTTTCTCCATGACAAAATCGAATTAAAACAGAAATACAAGAGTGGCTCAAGATAATGAAAGAAATGAACATAATTGAATATTTTAATATTTAAAAAAACAATAAAAACTTCATAGTTATAAGAATAGATATGGAACAGGCATTTGAGAAAAGTGAACATTTAGGAGCATTATAATTATAAACATTTGATGATATTCTTTTAGAGTGAAAGAATGTGTCTACAAATAAAAGCTGACAACATCAGCAACAACAAAATATTTGAAGCTTCTCTTCCAAAATAGGCAAAAAATGAGGAAATCATCTCATTTCACTAGTTTGTGACAAAACTCTGGGACAGTTAGCAAGAACAGTAAAAGAAGAAAGATAATGAAAATATCTGACATTGGTAGATTATTCCAAATTATCCTTGTCTCAATGACATAGTATTTACCCAAGAAAATTTCAAATAACCAGAAAAAGAACTTACTAAGGGAATAATAAAGAAATGAATGAATTAATGAATAAATAAAGGCTAGGATTTGTCCAGTGTCTACCATGCCACAGACTTTGTGGTAAGCACTTTACAAATATGAGCTCATTTGTAATTTACCATGCCATCAGAGGGTAGATATATTTATAATACCATTGAGCATCTGAGGAAAGTGAGATAAACAAAGGTAAAATGCTTGGGACAGGTCAAACAATGAGCAAGTGTCTGAGGTCAGATTTAAATTTAAGGTTTCCTGATGTCAGGCACAGCACTCTATACAGTGGCTCACCTAGCTTCCTGTGAATATTTCAGTGAAATATCAAGATGTGAAATAAGTCAACAAAACCATGACTATTTCCATACAGTATCAATAAGAACATGTAATGATAGAAATTGCATTCAAAATAACTACAAAATTAATCAAACATCTGGCTGTAATATATTAAAACACATTGAATACTTCTTTATGTTCAAGTATTTTTTTTTTGCAGAATTGAATTCTATAATAACTGAAGAGAGATTTCTCATTTATGGTTGGGCAATACCAAGACGAAGTAATGATTTGTTGTTATTATTGTTCAGTTGCTTGAGTCATGTCTGTGCATTTGTAACTGCATTGAGGATTTTCTTGACAAAGATTTTGGACTTATTTGCCATTTCCTTCTCCAGATCATTTTGAGATGAGGCAAGTGAAGCAAACAGGGCTTAATGACTTAGCCAGAGTCATACATCTAATAAGTGCCCAGGACCAAATTTGAATTCAGATCTTCCTGATTTCATCTTTGGCACTCATACCTCTGTGCCGTCTAACTACTCTGAAAGATAATAGTAGCACTAACTAAATCAGTTTAGGCAGTGAGTGCTCTATCAACCAAAGAGCCAAGAATATTTGGGTACAAGCCCTCATGATCCAACACTGCACCATCCAAGTAACCTGCATTTGTGTCTTTTTCCACTTCAATATGCCCTCAACTCAGCAGCAAAATGATCTTTATTTTTTCATAGCTAAGCAGTTTTTTAAAAATCTAAAATTTTAAAAAATTATTTATGGCAGGGCAGAACCAAGATGGTGGAGTAAAAGCAGAAATTTGCTTAAGTACATGCCCCCAATTATGTACAAATACCTGTAAAAATGTTTCTAAACAAATTTTAGAGCTACAGAACCCACAAAATGACATAGCGAAACACATTTCCAGGTGGAGACAGCCTGACATGTCAAAAGGAAAGGTCTATCACATGGTGCAGAGAACAGAGCACAGACTCATGTCAGCTATGCCTACACAGACCAGTCAGAGCAGGACTCAGGGGGATGAATCACTGACAATTGTGGTTATTTCCAGACTTCTTAACCCACAAATGACAAAGAAAAAGTAAAAGATCTGTGGGGAAACCCTATTGAACATGGGAGGGAATGTGAGCAGTGTCTGGCCCTAACCTGGGGACAGAGATGGCAGCAGCAGGAGCAGCAGCAACAAAAGCAGTGGCAGCAATTACTGCATCCTGGAGCTCCAGGTCCACAGATGGTGGGGGGATCAAGTTACTGATCAGAGGGCAATTGCTCTTGCTTTGCACTGCTTGGATTTGGGTACCAGGCTTAGTGGCAGTGCTGGGGAGGAGGAGCACTGGCGTAGCAGAGATTGTTGTGGCTGTGGTGAGGGTATATTCCTTATAGTTAAAAGGGAGAAAAGAGTGTCTGTGGTCACTCATAGATCAGAGAACAGACAGTGGGAGGAATAAACATTTCTCCTTTGATAAAATAACCTTAGAACTTACATTAGAAGAACTGCAAATTCATAGATGCCTAGAAGTAACTCTGACAACAGCTGAGCAAAAACCTAGAAATTTAGGACACAGCATTCTCCACTCTGGAAACAGAGCCCTACTTTGGCAAAGAGCCTGGGAAAATAAAGAAACAGGAAAAAAATCAGACTATAGAATCTTTGGTGACAAAAACAAATCATACAACCAGAAGAAGACAAGAAAGTCAAACCTCCTGCATCAAAAACCTCCAAGAATGAAATGGTTGCAGGCTACAGAGGAACTTAAAAGGGATTTTGAAAATCAAGTAAGAGAAGTAGAGGAAAAATGGGGAAGAGAAATGAGAGTGATGCAAGAAAATAATGAAAAATGAGTCAATAGCTTGCTAAAGGAGACCCCCAAAAATACTGAAAAAAATAACTTTAAAAAATAGACTAACTCAAATGGCAAAAGAGGTCCAAAAAGCCAATGAAGAGAAGAATGTCTTAACAAGCAGAATTGGTCAAATGAAATAGGGGGTCCAAAAGCTCATGAATAAAATAACTCCTTCAAAATTAGAATGTAGCAAATGGAAGCTAAGGACTTTATGAGAAATTGAGATATAATGAAACAGGTCCACAGAATAAAAAAAAAAATAGAAGGCAATGTCAAATATCTCATGCGAAAAACCACTGGCTTGGAAAAGAGATCCCAGGAGACATAATTTAAAAATTGTTGGACTACCTGAAAGCCATGATGAAAAAAAGAGCCTAGACATCATCTTCCAAGAAATTTTCAAGGAAAGTTGAACTGTTTACATTCCTACATGGAAAGACAGTATTTGTAACTCATGAGACTTTTGTCAGTATTAGGATAATTGAAGGGAATACGTGTATGTGTGTGTGTATGTGTGTGTGAGTGGGTGTGTATATGTATATATGAATGTGCATGTGTGTAATGCAATGCATGAGCAGCTTCCCAAAAGAATGCTACCGTGAACAGCTTTTAAGCTTCTGATTATACAGTATAGTGAACACTCCATTTATTCCATTACAAATCAAGGCAAACATTCACAACAAATCACAATATAATATTCACAACATTACATCTTATCACAGAAAATCACAATATAGTGTTCACAACAGCTTAACATTAGAATGGCCACATAGTTTTCACTACAGTGGCCACAATATTTAGAACAAAGATCAAAAGAATAATCATCTGATTTCCCCAAGGGAGGAATCCTCCTTACCCAATCATTTAGTAATTTCACAATACAATGATCAATACTTAATCATTCAATCAATTCACAATACAATAATCAATCTTCCACTCATGAGACAATGATAGATTAACTTAATCAGTCACTCATCTAGCAATCAGTCACTAAATACAATCATTAGAAAACTACACAAACTCCCCACCCCTAGGGCTCTAGCAAACTTCAATTTAATCAGGCATTCTATATCTGAGGAGAGGCCTTTTCTTCATCTTGACTTGGGGTGGTCTCTCAGATTGTCCGGATCCCCTTTGATGGTCCCAGCTCCTACTTGAATCCACCAAACAGTCACCTGGATTCAGAGGCAGACAGCTCCCAGGTTCTCGTCCAGTCCTCCAGGCAGTTCCTGGTACACATTGATGTTCACAGGGTCCGGCGTATCTCAAAACCTTTACCACTTCTGTTTCTGGGAGCTCAAGGATCAACCAAGCCATGAACAAACGAAGTCTTATCCTGATTATGTTTCTTCAGTCCTCCAGCAGTTCAGCTGGCTCTAGGACCCAGGAGAAATCTCAGCCTTCTAGGCAGCCTTCCAGGAGGCCTTCCAGGCAGCCCTCTCAACCTTCTAGGCAGTCTTCACCAGATTCTGGTCTCATAGAAAACTTCAACTCAGTTCTCAGTCTAGCAGCCCACCTCCCAGATGCCGGGACAATTCTGCTCCTTCCACCAGGAGCCACCAGGAAGAAAATTCCCAATTCTGATTCTCTGTCTCTGGAATTCTTCTGTCTCAGTCAACCCCCTCCTGCCACATCAGCAATGGGAGACAGAGTTAATGCCCTCTATTCACACAAGAGAGTGTTCATACCTTCTGCTTCACACAGGAGACAGAGTTCACACCTTCTGCCTCGCTCAAGAGATACTTAGCCCTGGTTAGCAAGGGCTAAGTATTGTTGTACCCAAATCCAAATCCCAGGTCACTACACACCACCTGGTTTGTGCCCCATCATTAAGCCCCTATATTTTAGTCTCTGTCCCTATCCTACACCCTGCTATAGCTTGAAACAGCTTAGAAGGTATGCCTGGGCATAGCCCAAGGCTTAGTCCTCTTGCCCCTCCTTCCTCAAATCAGTATTCTGTATATTCTCCCTGAATGAGCATAAGTGGACAAGGTTCAGCCTAAAGGTTATGGTGTAATGTAGAGACCACCTAGTTCTGTTCTGCTGATCAAGTAGGGTCTCCGCACCCTTCGCCCAGAACATGATCCTTGCCTGCTTTGAGGAATTCCAGTCCACCTTACCCCATGATCGTCCAGCATGTTCTGGAAAGCTCTGACTATGACCCTCTACCCTGTGCCCTCCACCCTATTCTAGGAAAGACCCCCATGTTACAGGAAGGTTGCACCCTTGTACCCTTGTGCCATATTCCCAAAATAGCCCTGAGCTATAGGTCTAACCAATTGCTGTTCTTGGCTTCTGTACATCATGGCTTCTGCTAGCTCCCCTCCCTGATTGTGGTTTTTGTGGCTTTAGCCTTTTTAAACAAGTGGTCTTGCCTTCAATGGCCACTACCAATTTGAGTGAACACTCTGGCAGTTGCACACTTGCTTAATAAATCCACACCTAAATTTTACCTTGAACCAGGTCTCAGCTCACTCTCATTCTCTGCACAACAGTATCTGCTAAATTGATTACTGTTACAATGTGTATATATTTATGTATATTTATATGTGTGTATGTCTATATGTATATGTACGCATATATATGTGTGTATATATGTATATATGAGCAGAGGGCACAGAGTGAGTTGAATATGAAGCTGTGATATCGAAAAAATTAAATTAAGATGTGAGACAGGAATATATTGGGAGAAGGAAAAAGAGAGAAAATGAATAGGGTAAATTATCTCACATAAAAGAGGCAAGTGAAAACAATTATAATGGAAATGAAGAGCAGGAAGGTAAAAGGAAATGAGGCTACCACTGGATTTGGTTTAAGGAGGGAATAACATACAAACTCAATTGGTTATCTTACTCAACAGGAAAATGGTGGGGAGAGGAATAAGAGAGGGAAATGACATAAAGAAGGGAAGATTGGGGGAGGGGATAGTCAGAAGCAAACATTTTTGAGAAGTGATAAAGTTAAAGGTCAAAATAGAATAAATGGGGTAGAGGAATAGGATGGAGAGAAATAGAGTTAGTATTTCACAATATGACTATTATGGAAAGGTTTTGAATAACCACATATGTATAACCTATAGTGAATTGCTTGTCTTATCAATAGAGGATGGGCAAGGAGGGACAAAGGTAGATAATCTGGAATTCAAAGTTTTAAAAACAAATGTTAAAAAATTGCTTTTGCATGCATCTGGGAAATAAGATATACAGACAATGGAGTATAGAAACCTATATGGTCCAAGACGTAAGCTAAGGGTAAAGGCGTAAAGGGGTGATGGTAGAATAGAAAAAAGTGCAGAATGGTGGAAGGGGTAATCAGTATATTGTCATCTTGGAGTGAGCCATAGGGGAGAGATGGAGAAAAAATTTGGCACTCAAAATCTTATAAAAATGAATGTTGAAAACTAAAAATAAATAAATTCTGGGAAAAAATAATATTTTGGTATGTGGTTTTTAGCATTCACATTTATAAGATTTTGAGTCCCCTCCCCTTCTGAATGATGGCATATAATCTGATATAAGCTATAAATGCACTGTCATGTTTAACATTTCCACATTAGTCACGTTTTGAAAGAAGAATCAGAATAATTGGGGGAAATTATAAAAAGAATAAACCAAAATATAAGGAAAATAGTATGCTTTGATCTGCATTCAAACTCCATAGTTCTTTCTCTGAAAATGGATAGCAATTTCCATCATGAGCCTTTTGTGACTACTAGATTGTGTTGTGGAGAAGACCTATGCCTCTGAAAGTTGGTCATAGCACAATACTCCTGTAATTGTGTACAATTTCCAAGTTTTTCTGAAATCTTCCTGCTCATCATTTCTTAAGGAAATCTGTTACCGTCACATACCACAACTTCTTCAACTATTTCCCAACTGATAGACATCTCTTCAGTTTCCAGTTCTTGGCCACCACAAAACAGTTAATATAAATATTTTTGTACATATGGGTCCTTTTCCCTTTTTAATGATCTCTTTAGGATACAGAACAGGGAGTGTTATTGCTGGGTAAAAGGGTATGGACAGTTTTAGAGTCCCTTTGGCATAGTTTCAAATTGTGTTCCAGAATGGTTAGATCAGTTCATAATTCCATCAACAATGCAGCAGTGTTTCAATTTGCCCACATCTCCAACATATATCATTTTTCTGTTTAGCCAAGATGATAGGTATGATGTGGTACCTAAGAGCCATTTTGATTTGCATTTCTCTAATCAATTTTTCTACATGACTACAGACAGCTTTAATTTTTTTTCCCTGAGAACTGCCTGTTCATAGCATTTTTCTGTTGGTGTAATGGTAATGAAATTTAAAGATCTCTTTGTATTGGAAAGCTAAGAGGTACTTAGCACCAAATCAAGTCTCTGTTAAAAAAAAAAAACAACAGAAGGTATGAACTCCTGTTGCACACTTAACAGGAAGGGTCTGAAAAGGGAAGAGCAATAATGTATATAAGGAAAAGCCTCAGAGAGGGAGAGTTAGAACTCCTTGAGATAAGCTTCATGGAGGCAGAAGCAACTGCTGCAGAGGAGGCTGAAGAGGAAAGGCCCAGACTGGGGAGAATGATTTTGATTTTTCACATGGGTGAACTGATTTTGATTCTGGGAACCAACTGGAGCTTTTACTGGAAAGCTACCAGCTTCTCCTGGGACCTGCTGAACACTGAGGAAGCATGACTGCGTATTAGATACATACTGATACTTTTTATGAACATGTTTGTGGCTTTGTTAAGCCTTGAATTCTCAGGAACAGAGACTGTGAAAGATTTAAGGTGGACTGGACACTGTGAGCTTCAGCATGGAACAGGAACAGCACAGAGATCTGGATAAGGAACAGGAAGCTGTCTGCCTTTGAACCCAAGTGATAGTTTGGTGAATCCAGGTAGGAGCTGGGACCATGGAAGGGGATCCAGGGAATCTGAGAGACTATTCTGAGTCAAGTTGAAAGAAGTTTACTGACTAAGAAAATTGTAACTTATTTGTGACTGAGGGGTGGATGGCCTGTGTATTCTACACTACCCCTTAAGAGAATACTGAATAGAGACTGATACTGTAATTTAGTGTGCCCCATAATTGGAGAATTTTGACTATTGTATTTTGGGACCCAAGCCTCCCTAAGGATGATTGAATGATTGAGTTGATTGAATGATTGAGTTACTAAATGACTGGTTGACTAAATGATTATACTTTGTTCAAAACTGTGTGACCACTGCGGTGAAAACTATGTGGCCATTTTCTGTGATAAGTTGTTGTGGATGTTGTATTTTGATTATCTGTCATAAGTTGTAACATAGTGAATGCTGTACCTTGATTTACTGTGAAAATTTTGCTCTAATTTGTTATTTAATGGAATGTTCACTATACCATGTAATCAGAATCTTAAAAGCTGTTCACAGTAGAATTCTTCTGGAAAGCTGCTCTTGCTTGGCTTTACAATAGGGGATCCTCTTGTGTTTTTATAAACTTGATTCAGGACTCAATTCATATGAAAAATAAGGCCATCATAAGAGAGTTTGGTTGTAAAAATTGTTTCCCAGCTTTCAGCTTCCCTTCTAATATTGGTTGCATTGGCTTTGCTTGTGCAAAAATCTTTTTAATTTAATGAAATCAAAATTATTCATTTTCACTTCATAACATTCTGTATCTCTTGTATGGTCATAAATACTTCTGTTCTCCATAGATCTGACTGCTTAACTATTCCATGCTCTCCTAATTTGATTATAGTATCAGCCTTTATGTATAAATCATGACCCCATGTTGACTTTATCTTGGTATATAGTGTAAATACAATTAAAGATGGTGGTTTTTGCCTAGTTTCTATCAAACTATTTTCCTGTTTCCCCAACAGTTTTTGTCAAATAGTGAGCCCTTATCCCAGAAGCTAGCATCTTTGGGTTTATGAAACAGTTGATTACTAAAGTCATTGATAACTGTGTCTCATGTACCTAACCTCTTCCACTGATCCACCACTCTTTTTTCTTAGCCAGTACAGAGTAATTTTACTGATTGCTGCTTTATAATTCACAAATTTCATACAATGCTCCTCTCCCTCCTTCCTTTCCGTCTATTATAATGAGTTTTTGTGCCCTTTCACATTAGAATCCTAAACTTAACTGATTATGTTGATCCCTCCTTGACTAGAACCAATGAGAATAAAGTTCATATGATATTCATCTCCCTACCTTCTTTCCCTCTACTATGGTATGTTTTTATGTCTCTTCATGTGGCATAAGTAACCCTTTTCTGCCTCCTACTTTCCTTTTCTCTCATTACAGTCCCTTTGTACCCCTTAATAAAGTTTTTTTTTAATCATCAGATTAGTTCATTTATTCCCATACCCTCTATCTATATAATCCTTTTAAATTTTGTGATAATTATATAAATATCAATATTGACAAGTGTCAGCTTCCAATGTAGGGATGTAAACAGTTTGCTCTTATTGTGTTGTGTGTGTGTATTTGTGTGCATGTGTGTGTATTTCTTGTTCACCTTTTTATCTCTCTCTTGAGTCTTGTATTTGGAGATCCAATTTTCCATTGAGCTCTGGCTTTTTCGTCAGAAAAGTATGGAAGTCCCTTATTTCGTTGAATGACCATCTTCTTGCCTGAAAGATTATGCTCAGTTTTGCTGGTTAATTGATCCTGGGTTTCAGTCCAAGGTTTTTTGCCTTATGAAATATCAAATTCCAATCCCTCTGATCTTTTAATATAGAAACTGCTAGGTCCTTTGCAATCCTGATGATAGTTCTATGATATTTGAATTGTTTCTTTCTGGCTGTTTGCAGTGTTTTCTCCTCGACCTTATAATTCTGGAATTTGGCTATTATATTTCTTGGAGTTTTTAATTTAGAATCTCTTTCATGAGGTGTCTGGTGAATTCTTTCAATAACTATTTTATCCTCTGATTCTATGACCTCTGAATAGTTTTTTTTTTTACAATCTCTTCGAGGATATTGTCCCAGTTGGTTTTTTTTTTTCATCATGGTGTTATGGTAGACCAATAATTCTTAGTATATCTCTCTTGGATCTTTTCTCCAGGTTAGTTGTTTTCCTAATGAGACAGCTTAAACTTTCTTCTAATTTATCATTCTTTATGTTTTGTTTGTCTGACTCTTAATGAATCATAGAGTCCTTAGCTTCAATTTGACTGATTCTAATTTTTAGTAAAGTATTTTCCTCCATTAGTTTTTGAAGCTTCTTTTCCATATGTTCAGATTTCATTTTAAGGAGTATTTTCTCCAGTGAGATTTTGAACCTCCCATCCCAGTTCACAAATTTTACTTTTTAAGTATTTGTTTTCTTCAGTGAGATTTTTCTCCATTTTGGCAAATATAATTTTAAAAGAATTGGTCAATTTGTCTATCATCTCTCTAATTTAGCTTTTAAAATCTTTCTTGAGCTCTTCCAAGAATGCTTTTGGGGCTTGACAACAATTCATATTTCCTTCCTTGGTCTCAGGTGTGAGTATAGAGTCAATGTTATCCTCCGAATGTGGTTGTCCTTGCTTGCTATAATAGGACTGAATAGATCTTGTTTTTCTTTTTGCAGCTTCCTTCTTGCCCATTGTGATTGCTTATTTCCTGACTTTTAAAGTGGATTTTGGCTCTAGGGTACAGAGGGTTCTGATCCAAGCTTCTAAAGCTGGGAGCTAGGGGCCTGGTTGTTGACTTTGTGTGCTGTAGCCTCTGGGTGTCCAGATTGAGGCCAATGCCAGAACTCAGTGTTTCCCCTGTGTTACTCTGAGGCTCACAGAGTAATATATGAGGGAGGAGTGGTCTGACCACCTCAGGATTCTGCCTCTGTGTCCCCGGGGCTACAGCTCAGGTAGGCTGAGCAGCTGGTGGCCTACTGTACTGGTGTCTGTTGATTTCCTTGATTGTGCTAAGGCACACCTGGGCTTCTTTTGTTAGGGGTTGCTGGCTCCACCCCACTGGGCTTTGGGATATCCTACCGGTCAGCTGAGATGGGGCTTGTTGGGACAGCTCTCACCCTTCACTTCAGGCTCAGCACAGCCTTAGTCACACCCTTCCTCTAGGACTCCCCAGCCTGTGGCTGCCTCCCCTATTTCAGGATTTTACACTTGGCATAATCTCTGGGTTTTCAGGGTCAGGAATGGGATTAGAGCAGCTAAGGTTTACTCTGCCATTGTGGCTCCTGATCATTCAGGTAGGTGATTTTTAGACATCCAGGCTATGGGCTGATAGCTCAGGAGAAGCTGCTGTCACTGCCATGGTCCCTGCATTTTATCTTACCCACCTCTGACCAATACTCTGTCCCATGGTCAGATGTCTGCAAATCACCCTTTTGGTGGATGAATCTGCTGGCCAGGGCTCACTCTCACTCTGCCAATGTCTGCTCTCAGGTCTACACTGCTCCAGCCCCTGATTGCTCTTTGCTTCCCCTGCCCAGTACTATGTGGGCACTTTCCTGAACTAGGAATATGCCATGCTCCATCTCCCAATGGATTCCATCACTCTAAAATCCATTTAGATTCACTTTTTAGAGATTAGTGATGGAATTCACCAAGGAGTTCAGATAAGTGCCTGCTTATGTTCTACTATCTTGGCTCCACCACTTCTAAAAAGTGAATCTGAGCACATTTTTGAAGGGTAGAATCCACCAGGAGGCAGAGTGTGGCAGGTTTCCAACCCAAGACAACACTGAAAGTTTAAGAGTAGGATTTGTTGGGCTGCACGGGAGGACCATAGAACACAGTGTGCACAGGGTGCACAAGCACAAACTTGATCCTAGTGAAACTGGAGCATGCCTTGGTGGACTGAATCACTTCAGATAGTAGTGGTTCTCCAAATTCTCAGCACAGGACAGGAGTCTATTGGACCTGGGTGAGAGACAGGCACTGGTTCTGTGGTTGAAAGTTTATAAATCTGCAAACTGCCACAGCTAACAATGATTCAGCCCCCCTGGGATCTGTTCTGGTCAGTCTGAGCTGCTAGTCCGTGCTGGTATGGCCCACATGGGAATTCACTTCAGTCACAGTCAGGTGTGATAGATCCTTCTAGTAAGTTTGCCAGGCTGTCCTTTGCTGGAGACTTCTCAACATATAAACACCAAAGAAAAAGAAAAATGTCAGTGGGGCTATCAAAGGAAAAGGTCTGTTGGACCTGGGTGAGTGAAGAGTGTGGTCTGACCCCTACCCCCAAGATGGTGGAGGTGGCAATGGTTCCTTCTGGGAGACCCAGGCCCACAAATAGTGGGGGGATCAAGTGGCTGATCAGAGGGCAAATGCAGGAATCTTTTTGTTGGCACTGAGGCTGGATTCTCTTGGTTTGCCATCATTTGATCTGGGTCACAGCCTTGGGTGGTGGTCCTAGGGTGAGGTGTGCTGGTGCTTGAGAGTTTGTACTGGCTATGTACAGGCAGTCCTCCTCACAAATCTGAATCATGTGCCTAGAACAAGCTCTAATCACAAACTGTGGAAAATCTCAGAAATTTGGGACACAGCACTTTCCACTCTGGAAGTAGAGTTCTACTGTGGCAAAGAACTCAAACGTCAAGTATTTGGCTGGCAAGATGAAGAAACAGAGGAAGAAAAATCAGACAATAGAATTGTTCTTTGGTGAAAATAGGATCAAAATATAGAAACAGAAGAAAACAGCAAAGTCAAAACTCATGCATCAAAAGCCTCGAAGAAAAATATGAATGGGTCGTAGTTCATGGAGGAGCTCAAGATGGATTTTGAAAATCAACTAAGAGAAGTATAGGGAAAATTAGGAAGAGAAATGAAAGTATTGCGAGAAAATCATGAAAAATGAGTCAACAGCCTGTTAAAAGAAAGCCCCCAAAATACTGAAGAAAATAACACCTTAAAAATAGACTAACTCAAATGGCAAAAGAGTTCAAAAAAGGCAACGAGGGGAAGAATGCCTTAAAAAAGCAGAATTCTCCAGATGGAAAAGGAGCTTCAAAAGCTCACTGAAGAATATAATTCTTCAAAATTAGATTGTAGCAAATGGAAGCTAATGATTTTATGAGAAATCAAGATATTATAAAACCAATACAAAAGAATGAAAAAAATAGGAGACGGTATAAAATATCTCTTTGGAAAAACACTGACCAGGAAAATACATCCAGCAGAGATTATTTATAAATTTTTGGACTACCAAAAAGCCACAATAAAAAAAGAGCCTAGGCAACATCTTCCAAGGAATTATCAAGGAAAACTGTCCTGATTGTCTAGAACCAAGAGGTAAAAAAGAAATGGAAAGAGTTCACTGATCACCTCTTGAAAAAGATTCCCAAGAGAAAACTCCTAGGAATCTTATTGCCAAATTCCAAAGTTCCCAGGTCAGGGAGAAAATATTACAAGCAGTCAGGAAGAAATAATTCGAGAATTGTGAAAACATAATCAGGATAACATGACATCTAGCAGCTTCTACATTAAGGGATTGAAGGGCTTGGAATATGAAACTGCAGAGATCAAAGGATCTAGGATGAAAACTAAGAATGACCTAACTAGAAAAACTGAATTTAATACTTCAGGGGAAAACATGGACATTCAATGAAAGACATTCTAGTATTTTTGATGAAAATACAGAACTGAACAGAAAAGTTGACTTTCAAATACAAGAACCAAAAAAGCATGAAAAAGTAAACAAGAAGGAGAAATCATAAAGAACATATTAAAATTTATGTGTTTACATTCCTTCATGGAAAGATGGTATTTGTAACTCATGAGACTTTTCTCAGTAGGAAGATAGTTGAAGGGAATATAATTGTATGCATGTATATGTATATATGCATATATATAGTGTGTGCATTTACATTATATATATTCATATATATGTATGTATAGATGGTTACATCTGTGTGTGTGTACATATATACAAAGTCCGAGGGTACAGGAATAGTTGAATACAAAGGGATAATATCTAAAAAATAAAATTAAAGGGTGAGAGAGGAATATATTGGGAGAGGAGAAAGGGATAGAATATAGTAAATTATCTCACATAAATGAGGCAAGAGAAAGCTATTATAATGGAGGGGAAGGACAGGGAAGTAAAAGGGAATGAGTCAACATTACTCTTGCTGAATTTGGCTTAAGGAATGATTAATATTCACACTCAACTGGGTATCTTACTCTATAGGAAAGTAGGGAGGAAGAGCAACAGGGAGGGGGTATAATAGAAGGGAGAGCAGACTGAGGGAGAGGCTAGTCAGAAGCAAACAGTTTTGAAAAGGGACAAGGTCAAAGAAAGAAATGAATAAGTAGGGGGTGAGATAGGATAGAGTGAAATATAGTTACTCTTTCACAACATGCCTGTTATAGAATTGTTTTGCCTGGCTGCACATGTATGACCTATATTGAATTCCCAGTGGGGCTGGTTGAGGAGTAGAGAAGGGAGAGAATCTGGAGCTCAATATTTTTAAAATAAATGTTAAAAAAAATTGTTGTTACATGCCACTGGGAAATAAAATAAAGAGACAGTGGGGTATAGAAATCCATTTTGCCCTACAATAAAATAAGAGGTCAGGGGGTAAGGGGAGGTATAGTGGTGGATATATGAGAGGAGAACCTGGGAGAAGGAATAATCAATATGCATCTTGGGGGCAGTAGGGGAGATATGGGGAGGATATTTGGAATTGAAAGTCTTATGAAAATGAATGTTGAAAACTAAAAATAAATAAATTCTGAAAAAAAAATGAGTAAAATAGGTCAAATGGAAAAGAAATCCCAAAAACTCACTGAGAAGAATTCCTTAAGAAGTGCAATTGACCAAAATGGAAAAAGTGGTACAAAAACTAACTAAAAATAACACTTCAATAAGAATTAGAATTGGACCAGTGAAAGCTAATGATGTTATGAGACATCAATGGTCACTCAAGCAAAATCAAAACAATGAAAAAAATATATTGAAATGTAAAATATCAATCTTCCAGAAAGCCATGACTTGAAAAAAAGAGAGAGCATGTACAGATTCTTTCAAGAAATTATCAAGGCAAACTGTCCTGAAGTCCTTTAACTAGAGTTTAAAATAGTCATTGAAAGAATCCACTGATCACCTCCTGAAAGAGATCCCAAAAAGAAAATGGCAAAGTATATTATAGCCAAATTCTATAATTATCAAGCTAAGGAGAAAATACTACAAGCAGCCAGAGAGAAACAATTCAAGTATCATGGAGACACAGTCAAGATTATGCAAAAACTAACCCCTTGTACATTAAAGGATCAGAGAACTTGGAATATGATATTTTGGAAGTAGCCAGAAAATTGAGTATAGTCTTTCAGGGGAAGAGTTAGACAATCACAGAAATAGGGAACTTCCAAATACTACTAATAATCTTCAAATACAATACTCAAGACAGATATAAAAAGGTAAACTGGGAAAATAAAATTTAAAAAAATCTTATTTAATAAGGTTAAACTGCTTATATCCCTACATGGGAAGATGATAGTTGTACCTCTTGATAATTGTATCTTTATTATGACACTTAGAAGGGGCATACATACACATAGTGTATGAATATTAGTTAACTTTGATATGATGATTTAAAAAAATGTTAAAGAGTAAACAAAAAAATGCACTGAGGGAAGGGGAATGCAGGAGGCATAAAAGGATAAATTACATCCCATGAACTGGTGCAAAAACCTATTAGAATACAGGGAAATAAAGGAGAGAGGTGATCACTGTTTGAACCTCACTCTCAGAAGATTAGGCTCAAGGATGGAATAACATACACACTCACTTGGGTACAGAAATCAATCTTATCTTAAAGGAAGTGGGAAGGGAAACTCAAAGGAAAAGTTAGAAGCTGGATAAAATGGAGGGCAGATTGAAAGAGGGGAAAGTCAGAAGAAAAACACTGGTGAGGAGAAGAAGGGAGAAAGGAATAAGCATAAAATAAATATTTTTATTAAAAAAATAGAGGAAAATATGAAATATCAAATTGGGAAAATTTTAAAAAACCTGACCAGAAAAATAGATCCAGGAGAGACAACTTAAGAATTATTGGTTTAATCTCAGTGAAATGTATGAATATTTACAAAAATATAAATTGCCCAGACTATCTGAAGAGGAAGTAAATTATTTAACAACCCCATTTCAGAAAAAAGAAATTGAACAAGGTATCAGAGAACTCCCTAGGAAAAAATCCCCAGGGCCAGATGGATTTACTAGTAAATTCCATCAAAAATTTAAAGATCAATTGATCCCCAAACTCTACAAAGTATTTGGGAAAATTGGTGAGGAAGGAGTCCTACCAAATTCTTTTTATG
>CM053585.1:142100989-142121697 GCA_028646515.1 Pseudochirops corinnae
AATACAAAAGAAGAAAAAAATAAATTTTCCTTTCAAGGAAGCCTACATAACAAATACTAAGGATAATGTTCAGAACTGTCTTTTCTTTTCTTCCTTAGAAGTTTTCATTGTCCTGTGCTTTGTAGGTTTTGATGTGTTCTTTTTCTTCCTGCCCTCCAACAGAAGATAACCACTAAGTATGGAAAATATATTGATATAGATCTATAAATACATACACACACAAATAGACACATATGTGCATGACATTAAGGTTTAAGTCTCCATATCTTTCTGCAATTATGCAATCTCTCCTAGATAACCTACAGTTTGACTGGAACTAGAAAACCCTGAGATCAGATCTGGCCTCAGAAACTGCCTAGAATTGGGAGTCTGGGCAAGGCACAAGCTCTGTTTACCTTAATCCCCTAGGGAAGGAAAAGGCAAACAACTCCAGTATCTTTGCCAAGAAAACACATGTAAAGTACTGATATGTCACAAAAAGGGTTAGACACAACTTGAAAAAAAAAACCAAAGGTCTCATACTCCAGGTCTCCTCTCCTCCTGTAGACTTATTGAGCCCCAATCATAGGGGTTAAGATAAACGATGGAAAGAGAGAACTTAGACAGTCCTTCATAAGGGTGTTATGAACATTCTGTCTGGTGAAAAGTCAGGCTAAGAAAGGGAACGCAAGGAAGGAATGGAACTCAGGGTTTGTTGTGGACTGTCATCCTCTACAGGTCCTTATGGAAATCATATATTCTATTTAAAAAAATTTATTTTGCTCTGTAAAAAGGGGGTTAGAATTTCTGCCACTTTGTAGTTGACTTCCCTACAGTTCACTCCAATAGAGGTCAGCATTGTAGACAGCCATTCAAAGGGGAAGAGCATGGTGACCTTTTCTGACCTAATTCCTCTTCTCACTTTAAGCTCAATTGCATCTATAATAGAATAGAGTAAGTTTGCAGCTAGTTGAAGCTTTGAAATATGTGACAACACCTTGCCTTTCTAGGATTTTATTCTCCTATGGTCATTTATAAGCTAGTCAAGTTGTTTTATTTACTCTTCCTCATACTTCACATTCCCTTTCTACTCTGCCTGTATTTGTCTACATTACCTCCCTTACTTGGGATACCATCCTCCATCTCTGTCTTTTAGAATTGTTTGCTTCCTTCAAAATACAGCTCAAGAGATACCTGCTAGATGAGACTTTTCTGACCACCTGGTCTTCTCAGTGGTTGAACTAGTCCATTGTCTTACCTGTAAGTCCTCTCCCTGAACAATGCAGTGCATTTATTCCCTTACCTTTACTTCCAATTTTTTTCTTTTTCAAAATTTCATACCCAGACATTCCATTGGGATGTTAAACCCTTGGTGAGGAAACTCTCTCAGCTGCTATAAAGAAGTAACTACTGCTCAGCTCATAATTTAAAAGAGGGCCCAGGGGCAATGAGAGCTTGGAAAATTCTTTTTTGTGTAAAGGATGGGATTGGAACCCAGAGCACTCTGACTCAAAGGCGCTACCTTGGGATACCTTTGGGATACAAGGTTGTATCTCTCACAGACCTAGATTAAAAACAAATTTCTATTTATTTGTTGGTCTAATTGGTGTGTCTTCAGGTAGAGTGAAAGTTCCTTGAAGGCAGAGAGAAGTGCAGAGTTAGGAGAGCAAATATTGTTTGAGAGAAGTAGCTAAAAGATCAGTTAGTGTCCTGGATATAGGTAGCTGAGTATATGAAGTGTAGCCATTTGTAAGGAAAGTAGACAGGTAGTAAGGCACCAGGGTTGAAGAGCTTAACAGAAAATTGAGGATTTTCTTTTTATCGTGAACATAATAATGAGTGATCAGAATTTACTGAGGATGTAAAGGCAATGATCAAAACTGGTTTTTGAGAGATCACTTTGGCAGAAAGAGGAAATGTGACTATGAGGATGACTATGAAAGTGAATATGGGAAAGATTTGTATGTGGGATCAGGGTCAACTCAAAAGATGAGGGGGAGAGAGAAAGACAGAGAGACAGGAAGACAGAGAGAAAGAGAATTCTTAGTGAGGAAGCTCTCTACCATTACATATTAGCTCCTGCTCTGCATTTGAGGGGTTTAGAGAGTTGCCTGAAACACTGTGACATAAGTGACTCAGTGAAGTTACCCAAAAGTTTGAATCATAAAAACCACTTGAACCCAGAGCTTCCATAACCTGATGTCTACTCTTTATCCTTTCTAGTAGTAGCAACTATATTTCAGATAAAACAACAGGGCTATAAGAATAATAATACATAATAATACATGATATGGATTTTTAAAAATCAAATGATTCCCTTTTCCGTGCCAGTTCTGAAATGCTGTGGCAACCTGATCAGAAGAGCTGCCATCAAGAGAATGTCCAGTCCTCTCTTGCTATGCACCATTAATCTTCACACAAAGCACAACAAGAATATTTTCAGAAGATGGAGCCTTAACAAAAGAAAGTAAATCTGTGGGCTTGAAAGTTGTGCTCATCTCATAGATTAGAAAGTTCTGAAGATTGTCTTTCTCTGACCAGAAGGCTAAATAAGGTGAACCATATGTCGGATTGAAGTTTCAAGGTTTCTATTATAGTGAATGGGGCTAATCATCTCATAGAAGAGACAAAGGATAATTGTTACAATGGTGGGGAAGAACAGGAAGGCAAAAGGGAAAGGGTCAACCTTACTCTCATTGAACTTGGCTTACGGAAGGAATGACATTAACTGTAAGCTGGGTATTTTGCCACACAGGAAAGTAGGGAGAATGGGGATGAGATGTGAGATGACAGAGGGGAGGGCAAGGTGGGCAGGGAGGGTTGATAGAATTACACACTCCTGTAAAGGGACAGGGACAATGTTTGGAGGAGAGGAAATACTATTTGTGAGAAGTAGTAAACAGGCCAATTAGTGTCCCTGAATATGTGTAATTGAGTATATGAAGCATAGGAATTTATAAGAAAAGTAAACAGGTAGGAAGGCACCAGGGTTGAAGAACTTAACGGAAAATTGAGGATTTGCTTTTTGATCCTGGAAATGATAGGGAGTGACAGGAATTTATTGAGTATGTAAAAAGAAGAGTCAAACCTAGGTTTTGAGAGATCACTTTGGCAGGAAGAGGAAATGTGACTATGAGGGTGGCTATGAAAGGGAACATGGGAAAGATTTGTATGAGGGTTCAAGGTCACCTTAAAAGTTGAGAGGGAGAGAGAAAAACAAAGAGAGAGGTAGAGAGAAAGAATAATAGAGAGAATTCTTGGTGAGGAACCTCTCTACCAATATATGTCAGCTCCTGCTTTGCCTTTGAGGGGTATAGAGAGTTGCCTGAAACACTGTGAAATAAGTGACTCAGTGGAGTTACCCAAAAGTTTGAGATAGAAAACGTACTTGAACCCAGAGTTTCCAGAACTTGAGGTCAACTCTCAATCCTTTCCAGTAGCAAAAACTATATTTTAGATGAAACTTCAAGGTAGAAGGAATGAAATAGTACAAGATATGGACTTTTTAAATGAAATGATTGCCTTTTCTGTGCCAGTTCCAAAATGTTGTGACAACCTGATCAGAGGAGCTGCCATCAACAGAATGTCCAGTCCTCTCTTGTTGTGCACCATTAATCTCCACACAAAGCACAACAAAAAATATTTTCAAAGATGAACCTTTAGCAAAAGAAAATATGTCTGCGGGCTTGAAAGTTTTGGTCATCTCATAGATAAGAAAGTTCTGAAGATTATCTTTCTGTGCCAAGAAGGTTAAACAAGCTGAACCACTGATTTAAGGTTGAAGTCCCAAGTTTTCTATTTAAAATGTGATGGTCACACCATAAAATGAGTTTGTCTTCCTTTTAAAATTATCAGAAAGATATCTTAATAATGGAAAAAATAATTTCACTTGAGGCAGAGCCAAGATAGAAGCCAAATGTTGGCAGAGCCAAGTAGAAATAGCACTTCCACACTGCTCCAGCTTCAACCTCCTCCAATACATGTAAAAATGACTCTAAACAACTTTAGAGCTACAGAATCCACAAAGTGATAGAGAGAAACAAATCTCACATTGATGGAAGCCAAGTAGGCCAGCAGAAAGGGTCCATCACAGCCTGCTGGGAGCCAAGCCAAGCAAAGCCCACCTTCACATGAGCCCAAGGTTTTAGTCCCAGGGCAGCCTCAACCAGCCATGGCTGGAGAGGACTTTGGGAGAGTGGATCACCAGCAATTGTAGTGTTTTCCAGACTTCTCAATCCACAAATGCCAAATACAGTGTAAAAGGTCAGTGTGGAAATTTGTTCAAACAGAGTGAGCAAAGTCTTGCTGCCACCCCCAGAGACAGAAGCAGAGGAGGTGTGGTGGCTGCAGCCACTGCCGCATGGTTGCCTATAGAGCTCCTGGCCTGCAGATTGTAGGGGGACCACATAACCATTCAGAGGGTAATGGTTCTTGATTTGACCTGCTTGGATCTGGATCACGGTCTTGGGTGGTGCTCCTGGAGTGTGTGATCAATGTGACCAGAGCATGTTGGGGCTGTAGAGATGGCACCCATCTAACAGCTTCGGCAGCTCCAAAAACCCCAGGTATTTGGTTCATAGCTGTTTCCATTTTGGAGGCAGAGTTCTACCTTTACAAAGAGCTCAAAAGTCAAGGGATTGGCTGCCGATATGAGCAAGCACCAGAAGCACAAACAGACAATAGAATCTTTTTTTGGGGACAAAAAGGATCAAGGCAGGGACTTGGAGGGATACTTTGAAGTCAGAACTCGTGCATCAAAAGTTCCCAAGGAAAGTATGAACTGGTTACAGGCCATGTAGTAATTCAAGAAGGATTTTGAAAACCAAAAAAGACAAGTGCATGAAAAATTAGGGAGAGAAATGAGAATAATGCAAGAAAATCATGATAAGAGAGTCAACAACCTGACTGAAGAAAATAACACCTTAATACATAGATCAATTCAAATGGCAAAAGAGGCCCAAAAAGCCAAAGGGAAGAAGAATGCTTTAAAAAGCCACATTTGCCAGATGGAAAAGGAATTTCAAAAACTCCCTGAAGAGAATAACTCCATCAAAATTAAATTGAAGCAATTAGAAGTTAAAGACTTTCTGAGAAATCAAGACACTATAAAACAGATCCAAACGAATCAAAAAATAGAAGGCAATGTGAAATATCTCTTTGGAAAAAACACTGACCTAGAAAAAAGATCCAGTGGGGACAATTTATCAATTATTCAACTACCTGAAAGCCATGATCAGAAAGGAGAGCCTAGACACCATCTTTCAAGAAGTTATTGAGCAAATTTCCCTGTTAGTCTGGAATCAGAGGGCAAAAATGAAATTGAAAGAATTCCTCAATTTCCTCTTGAAAAAATAGCCCAAAACAAAAATCTTAGGAATATTATGGCCAAATTAAAGAGTTCCCAGGTCAGGGATGAAATGCTGCAATCAGTGAGGAAGAAACAATTTAAGTATTGTGGAAACACAATCAGGATAACACAAGGCCTAGCAGCTTCTACATTAAGGGTTCAAAGGACTTGGAATATGATATTCTAGGGGTCAATGGAGCTCAGACTAAAACCAAGAATCACCTATCCAGCAAAACTGGGTATAATGCTAAAGGGGAATAATAAGGTCATTCAATGAAATAGCATTCTTTTTGAAAAAACCCAAGCTGAACAGAAGATTTGACTTTCCAGTACAAGAAGCAAGAGAAGCATGAAAAGGTAAATAGGAAAAAGATATCATAAGGAACTTATAAAGGTTGAACTTTTAACATTGCTACAGAGAAAAATGATGATTGTAACTCATAAGACTTTTCTCAGTATGAGGATAGTTGACGGGAATTTATATGTGGTAGGATTAAACAGAGAACAGATTGGGGGAAAGAGTATTCAGTAGGCTTGTTATTTTCGGGTGGGGGAAGGGAAAGATGCAGAGTGAAAAAGTGTAACTCAAAATGTTGTGGAGATGAATGTTGAAAATTAAAAATAAATGAATTAATTAAAAAATAATTTCACTTACTTTTACCTTTACCTTATACCACTTTTTTTGTGTAAAAATATAAATTTGACATCTTACTAGCAAAACAAGCTTTAAGCTTAAATTTCTATAATAGATAAATTTTGGGATCCAGTCATAAACCTTGGTCTATACTTCTTTGAAGAATCAGTCTAATTCTATTGCATTTCTCAAAATTTGCTTTCCTTTTTAAAGACATCTATCACATTTCTTCTTTGTCTTATTACATGGTCTAATCATTTCTTCCTTAGGAGGTTGTTATCTTGATAACTGGTTATTATTATTAAATTTGGTTATGAATATAAGTTAAAATTGTTAGTTATCCATTTTCGAATCCTATTACAGTAATTCAGAGATGTTCTAGAAATTTGATATAAAAATAATTAGAGGGAATCAAAAAGAAAAAATGATTTCCTATTAAGATAACACAGAACAACTCATAAGTTACTACTCTTCACTAATATAACTTTCTGTTCTGTAATTTCATTCCAGCTCAAACAGACAAGAAATTCCTTATTTTAACCTCAGAGGTTCACGTCCTTGTTTCACAAATGTGCTTATTCTTCTCTAATTATTCTAACTCTGGAAGAATGAGACACTTCAGAAATTTAATCTTATAACAAGTTCAAACACTAATTTCTCCTGATCTTAAGAGGAGTAAGGAGGACCAAGACAATCACTGCCAGATCATCCAAACAGATGATGAATTTTTGGGACTAGAGAAGCTTTTAAAGACCAGGTACAGTACCTAGGTGTGGAGAAATTATAATTTATCTGTAGAGGAAACACTCTGCACAGTGAAATTCTGGATAAACTGTGGGGCAAAATAGGGAGAAGATTTACACCTGAGATTTCATCAGTATAGGAAACTTCTAGAATAGAACAAATAGCTAAGAGGACTGAAAAACTTCCAGGGTTTCAAAGGGAATGTATGACTGTGCTGTGAACTGACCACAAGTCTTAAATCACATCAATGTGGATTCACTTTTCACTAGAAAATGTCAATTTTTAATTTTGTTTTATGATATAATCCTTTCTCCAATTAAAAGGAAAAAAAAATAACAGCAATCAGTTGTGCCTTAGAAAGCTTGCATTCCAAACTGGCTTGCCTTTATTAAAATGAGAGTAACATTTATTCCAAGCATATCAATGTTTCTCATCTTCTATTCTCTTAGCCTTCCATATCACAGAGCTTTGAAGGATAATGTTTTCCTGTTTCTATTATTAATGAATAGCATATGTATCCAAGAAAGACACACAGCATCTCAACGTGGAATATTCACAGCTGCTAACCACCACTTCGGGGGTTTCACATTCCTCTTCACAGATACCACCTTTTAGGTGACATTGGTAAGTGTCTGGGGCATAATCTATGGAAAAAAGAAAACAAAAATATCAGAATGTTTATAGCCACATAGAATTTATGCTGTAGTATGAGTGAGTTCAAAAAGTTTAGCCTAAACATTACATTTATTAATTTGATTTTAAAAAGTTAAATTTTCTATAAATGATTTAGTGGAATGAAATGGGAAAAAAAAAACCCAGGATTTTGAAATTCAAGAGCTGTTTTCCAGTCCTATCATGCTGATACACTAACTTCTTAAAGTTGTATTCCTCTTACCTCCCTGAGCCTTTGATCAATTACTTATACAATGGGATTCATTATACTTGCCCTAAACTACATCACAGGATTGTTGTTAGGATCAAATTTGGGTAGGGACTGGACCTGGTATTCATTTGTATTACTATTAATCTTTTTGTGTCTCTTTCCTACTCAGTAAAACACAGTGACTGCTTTTGATGTTTAAGATCAAATAGAAACTCTTTTGTTTGATACATGAACCACCTAACAACCAGCCCCCAAGATATTTTTCAAGTCTAGTTACCCAGTTAATCCCGTCATTCCCTAAATACCTTGGTCAAACTCACTTTCTCTTTGTTTCTCACAGAATAAGTTTCCCTAAGTCCTTTCTGGCCATTTCGAGAGACCAGACCCATTTCTGCCATGAGAACTTTCCTCACTTTGACCTTCTAGAAGTATGGACTTACTTCAAGAGTCGAATCATGTGCTGTCTTCTAACTGCACCCAATGTGAAACCCTTAATCTAGTATTTTACTCCACAACCTATATTATCACAGAATTATTTTTTTTAAATTTAATATAAGTTTATACTTGTCAATGTCACCATCTTCATTAAAGTATAAGCTTCTTCAGGAAAGCAACTGTTTCATAGTTCTTTTTGTATTCCTAGTCCCTGGAATGAAATAAGCCCTAAATAAGTGCTTTGTACTGAAACAATGTATAAAGTACTGTGTTTGGCACTAGGGGAACATGACTGAAAATAATCCATTCCTTCTAGTTAATGCAATACAATCTGTTAAGATATGGACAAGTGATATATTATCAAATACGACTATTTTGTGATTAAAATAAGCAAAATGCAGAGTAAGGGGGAAAATATCTTCTGAATTAGTTGGAAAAGTTCAGGAAAAGAAAACCTCCTGGAGAAGGTGATATTTCAGTCATGTCTTGATAGATGAGTAACATTTGTATAGGCGGACATTAGAGACATTTAGGGCTCAAAGGGAAAAAAACCTGATACCCAAGAAGGAAAGGGGTGTACTCAAAAGTTCTCTTTGCTAATGAGAGGGCTACTTGAGAAAGTAGGGTAATGTATGATGAAGTAGAAAAAAAAAATCTATCGTGAGTCAATGATCTCTTAAAGAACTAATAGGATATAATCAACAGAGAAAATGCACTACAATTAATAGTTTAAGAAAGACTTTGTAATGCTTTTTCATGAAGCAATCCAGAAAAGACATGAGGTAGAAGTGAGATGGGAGATTATTCCAGGCATAGAAAATAGCCAATGAAAATATCCAGAGCACTATGACATGGAATGTCTTATTCCAAGAACACTAAAAGGGTCATTGTCAGTGTTCTGAAAAATATATGTGGAGAAACAGGGTATGAGAAAACTGAAAGATGTGCTTTAAAAGAATTACTTTGGTCTCTGAACCAAAAATTCCACAATGAAATTATTGGAGTAGAGAGTGACTTATTGCAACCCATAGACTAACGGGCAAGATTAATAATACAATAGTAGAAGTATGAGGAGATCCAGGTTGGTACTAGTGAGGTAGCAGTGGCACCGGAGAGAAAGAGGTATTCAAGGGAGGTAGCAAAGAGGATATCAAGAGAGATATTGAGGATTTGAGGATTGCCTCTGTTGTGAGCCTGGTAGATTAAGAGTGATGATTCTACTTGGAAAATGTACTGGTGTTACAAGGATGTCAAAATGGTACACTTGACAGTAATAAGGAAATTTGGAAGACAGAGGTTTTAGAGGGTTAGATGATGAGTTCAGTTTGAGATATTTTTAGAATAAGATATGTCCTGGACATTCAGTTCAAGACTGCATTAATAGGCAGTTAAGGAAGTAAAACTGGAGGACAGTGGAGAACTTAGAACTGGGTAGGTGAATTTGAGATTTTTCAGCCTAAGAAAGATCTCACGAGAGTTGATGAGATGAACCAATTAAATAGAAATCAGCATTACCAGTAAGGGGTGGCCAGTGGCATGCTATCCCCATCCTTTCCTTTTACTTCTAACAGTGCATGCCAGAAAGCAGGCAAAGCAGTCAGCTCCAATACTTCCAGGGTTCAAGGCAAACAGCCATGATTAAACATCTATCCAGAAATCCTGAACACCAGGGATGATAAGGATTGCTGAAATTGTGCTAAGAGTGGCAATTAGTGTGTCCCAAGCAGGCCATAACTCAATGATAACCCCAAATATGCCACACAAAGTGTGTTGAATCTGTGTTAGAATGATCAGTCAACAGATCAGAAAGCTTTCTTACTTACCTTGTTGAGTACCAAATGCACACTTCATACCAGTGTAGGAGAACATAACCAAAAGTACCAATACACCAAGGTGGAGAGTCCGCATGTGGGTGGGTAGCTGAAACCTGCAAATAATAGGAGACATGAGAAGGACAGATCAGCAAAAGATTGGTCTTAATTGGACAAACAAGACTAGACTAGGCCATGTCACACTTGACTTCCCTAGATTAATTTAATATTACCTTCTAAATACCTGAAAGTAAATGAGGGTACCTTTCCAATAGCCTAGACTACCTGATATTTATAGGGTGGCCCAACAAGGAATTAAAATTTATATGCAAGTGGAGCAATCCACAGCAAAATGCTAAATAAACCTGTTATTTAACTTGAGTAACGTCCAAGTCATGTGGATTCCTGTCTTTGTATTTTTGTCAACAAATGAATTTGGAAGAGGAAGTCCAAGTTGGATGTCTGGGTTACAACTACTTTTATCACAAGCAGTTCCTTCTTCTACACATGGCTCTGCACTAGCATCACATGTTTTGGAGGTGATGAACAATCTCTGAAGATATTTCTCAGAGATCCCATGGAGAATTTCACCAATCCAGAAAACTGGTTGCCAATGTTTTGAAAATCTGATTCAGAAGGAAATAGTAGTTTCTTCTTAGCAAGTTTTGGGAGCCATGTGTTGAGTAGTCATTCCCCTTACATGGAATTAATATAGACCTTGTTTTCCAATATCTTGCTTCTGCTTTTGCAAGGCTATCCATTTAATTAACTGCATTTTGTGGTGATTTAGGAGACAGAAGTAACACCTTGTACTACACAGGAAGAGGAAGACCAATAGAGAAAAGGGTAACAAGGTTATTGATTAATAGAGGAAAGGTTATAGACAGTATATAAAAGGGCATGCAAATGCCTATATTTCTTTATTTTATTTTATTTTTTGCATTTTGGAGGGCAATTGGGTTTAAGTGACTTGCCCAAATAACACGGCTAGTAAGTGTGTTAAACATCTGAGTCCAAATTTGAACTCAGGTCCTCCTGACTCCAGGGACAGTGCACTGCATGACCCTAGCTGTCCCAAATGAAAAAACCTTTTTTTTTTTTTTTTTTTTTTTTTTGCTTTTTGGAGGGCAATTTGGGTTAAGTGACTTGCCCAAAGTCGCACTGCTAGTAAGTGTGTTAAACATCTGAGGCCAAATTTGAACTTGGGTCTCTCTGACTACAGGGCAGTACTGTATTCACTGCACCACCTAGCTGCCTCTATATATTTCTTTCTAGAATGAGAAAATAAATGAATGAATAAGAATGTTAAAGGGCAACAAAGCATAGGAGGTAAACAAATATTTTTAAAATTGTTGAAGAAATTACTTGATCAAGGATATCTGCCTTAAGGCAATCAGTAAGAGAAAGTTGGAGGTTTCTCTTCTCAAAGAACAAGGAAAGCATTTCCAGCAGTAGATAAGACTATCAGTTTTCCTATGACTTTCTATGTTTTAATATGTTTAATTTCTTCTTGACAATAAGTTTGTATGAAATATTGTTAAATTCTCTACAATGCCTGTCCTCTTCTCCATAGATGGTAGCATCAATGGAACAGAACAGTAGTTTAACTATGCTAATAATCATACTTTTGACACCAGTAATATATTTGGTGCAATTCATTTTATTATGAGTACAAAAGGAAGAAGGACCCTTATTTAACGGGATTATTTGATAACATTTTTATTGTAGTATTCAAAATAAGTGTTTGTACTACAGGGAAGTAGGAGATGAAGGGACAAAAGAATTCCTGGTGGACTGATAGAAGGGAGGGTAGTTGGAGGAGATAGGGGTCAGAATAAAGTTAACATTTTTGACTTCAGTGTAACAAAAGAAAGATAACTGGAGGGAAGGATAGAAAAGGGATTATGCACAGTCAGTATTCAAAACCTTGAATGTGAACAGGATGACCTCATCTACAAAAATGAAGCTGACAGAAGAATAGACTAAAAAACAAAATTTAACATCATATTGTTATCAGGAAAGACACTTGAAGCTAGGAAAGCATAAAACAAAAATAGGAAGTTAGAGCAGACTCTATTATGCCTCAGCTAAACTAACAAAAAGCAGTTGTAACAAACGTGATCTCAGACAAAGCAAAAATAAAAGTAGATCATTTTTAAAGAGGAAAGAACAGGACTTATATTTT
The DNA here is from genome assembly GCA_028646515.1 of Pseudochirops corinnae. NCBI lineage: Eukaryota > Metazoa > Chordata > Mammalia > Diprotodontia > Pseudocheiridae > Pseudochirops > Pseudochirops corinnae. The sequence continues at coordinate 142,113,008 of CM053585.1, forward strand.
GCTCAGGTACCATGGAATATAAAATCATTTCCATAATAAACATATATACAACAAATGGTATAGCATCCAAATTCTTTTAATTTTTCTCTTTTTTTTCTTTTTGGAGGGGAGAAAGGATGGGCAATTGGCATTAAGTGTCTTGCCCGAGGTCACACAGCTAGTAAGTGTTAAGTATATGAGATCACATTTGAACTCAGGTCCTCCTTACTCCAAGGCCAGTGCTCTTTTCACTGTACCACCTAGCCACCCCTAGCATTCAAATTCTTAAAAGAAAAGGGAAAGACAATAAAACTATACTAGTGGGGGATCTCATCTTTGCCCTCTCAGAACTACTTAAATATAACCACAAAACAAGCAAGAAAGAAGCTAAAGGGGTGAATAAAATTTTAGAAATAATGACAGTATAGACTTCTGTAGAAAATTGAACAGGAAAAGAAGAGAATATACCTTTACCTCAGCTGTATGTGTCACCTTCACAAATATTGTCCATATATTAGTGTATAAACCTCACAATCAAAAGAAGAAATGTAGACATATTAAATACATTTTTTTTTGGTCCACAATCCAATAAAAAATTATTAAACAAATGGCGCTGGAAAGAGACTAAAGTTAAATAGGAAACTAACTAATCTTACACCAAAGAATGAATGTGTTAAAGAACAAATTATGGATAAAATAAATAAACTTCATTAAGAAAAAGGAAAAAAATGAGAGAAGACAACAAGAGGTTTGGGATAAATTTAGTGGTGTCCTTTGGGGAAGTTTTTTTTTTTTAATCTCTAAATGCTCACACCAAGAAAGAAGAGAAAGAGTAGAACAATGAATTCAGCAAACAACTAAAATATCTGGGAAAAAAAATGAAGTAAACAGTAAATTAAACACCAAATTGAAAACCACCCTGAAAGTCAAAATAGAGAATAATAAAAAAAATGGTTATAAGAAAACCACTGAAGTAATAAAGTAGGAATAGCTTGAATTTAACAAAAATTAGAAAACCTATTGGATAACTTGCAATGAAAAAACATGAAATTAGTATAAAAATGAAAAAAATGGAATTTACAACCAAGAAAAAAGAAATCCAAGGGGAAAAAATATAAGTACTATAAATCTATAATGATCAACAAGCATAGACTTTTTTATTTTTAATTTTAGTTTTCAACATTCATTTTCACAAGATTTTGAGTTACAATTATTTTTCTCTCCATGTTTCCCATTCCCCCACCCCAAAATAGCAAGCTTACTGAATACCTTTTCCCCAATCTGTTCTCTCTTTTGTCCTCCCTCTTCAGCCTTCCCCCAACATTCTAATACGGTAAGATGGATTTTTATATCCCAGGTGCTTTATATCTTATTTCCCAGTTGTGTGTAAAAAGGAAATTTTTAAACATTTGTTTTTAAAACTTTGGGTTCTAGATTTTTTTCCCCTTGTTCCCTCCTCACCCATCCCCACTGGGAAGATAAGCAATTTAAAATAGGTTATAGTTATCCAAATCATTTACATAGTAGTTAAATCATGAAAGACGAACTGTGTTTCCCTCCATCCTATCTTGTCCCCCAATTATCCTATTTTCTTCTTTGACCCTATGCCTTTTAAAAAATGTTTGCTTCTAACTACCCTCTCACACAATCTGCCCTCCCTTCTATCTTCCCCTCTCTTATACCCTACCCCTCTATTTTCCTGTAGGGCAAGATAGCCAATTGAGTGTGTATGTTATTCCTTCCTTAGGCCAAATTCAATGAAAATCAGGTTGTCTCATTCCCTTTCACCTTCCTGCACTTCTAGTCCATTGTAACAGTTTTCTCTTGTCTCTTTTTTTGTGACATAATTTACCCTAATCTATCGCTCCCTTTCTTCTTGTCCTAATATTTATTATCTCACCTCTTAATTTTATTTTTGAAGATATCATCCCATCATATTCAATTCATTCTATGCCTTCTGTTGTGTATACATGAGCGTACATACATCCAAACTCATATATATATTTATATATACATACATCCTCCTATAAACATATATATATTTATATATTTATACATATACACGAATATATTTATATATATACATATACATACATATGCATATATAAATATATATATGTATACACACACATATTCCTTCACTTATACTCATACAGAGTTCATACCAGTGTAAAAGAATGTCACAAAAAGGACCAACAATGTGGAGAGTCCTCATGTAAGTGGGTGGCTGGAACCTGGAAATAATAGGAGACAAGAGGGAAGGACAGATTAGCAAAAGAGATGTGTGAATAGGACAAATTAGACTAGACAAGACTTTGTCACACTCAACTACCCTAAATTCAGTTGATATTACTTTGCAAATACCTGAAACCAAATGAGGGTACCTTCCCAATAGCCTAGACTACCCCTGTATTTATAGGGCTACCCAACAGGACATTAAAATTTATATGCAACTTTTGCAATCCACAGTGAAATTCTAATGAAACCTGTTATGTAACTTGTAGAAGGCCCAAATTATATGGATTCCTTGTTCTCCATTTTTGTTAGTAAATGTATTGGGAAGAGGATGTTCAAGTTGAATGTTTGGGCTCCAGCTACTTTTATCACAAGCAGTTCCTGCTTGTACAGATGGCTCTGCACTAGCATCACATCTTTTTTGAGGTGATGAACAATCTCTGAAGAGATGTCTCAAGGAACCCATGGAGAATCTCATCAATCCAGAAAACTGGTTGTCTAATACTTTGAAAATCTGATTAAGAAGGAAATGGTAGTTTCATTCTTAGCAAGGTTTGGGAGCCATGTGTTGAACAGTCATTCCCCTAACATGGAATTGCAATAGACCTGGTTTACCAATATCTAGCTCTTTCTTTAGCAAGGCTATCCATTCAGTAAATTGCTTTTTATGGTAATTTAGGAGAAAGAAGTAACACCTTGTACTACAGGGGAAAGGGAAGACCAACAGAGAGAAAAGGGTAACAAGGTTACTGATGAAAAGATGAAAGGTTATAGATAGTGTATACATGGGCATGCAAATGCCTATATTGCTTAGTAGAAGGAGAAAATACTCCCTTTTATACAGCAACAAAGCATAGGAGGTAAAGAAATGCTTTTAAAATTGTTGAAGAAATTTACTTGAATGAGCATATCTGCCTTAAGGCAATCAATAAGAGAAATTTGGAGGTTTCTCTTCTCAAAGAACAAGGAAAACATTTCCAGCAGTAGGTAAGAATATCAGTTTTCCTATGACTTTCTATAGTTTGTTATGTTTCATTTCCTCTTGAGAAGAAGGTTGTTTCCTCTTATTTTCAGGATATACAAGAAGATAATGACCTTTCAGTAGTGCTTCCTTTGATGCTTTTCTCACTTGGAATGCTGGATTTCTAACAATCTTCCTGGATTTCTTTCATTTCATCCTAGATGAACCAGATCTATATCCTCTTTTTAATGAATCTTAGTTCCCTTCTGTCAGCCACATATGCACCTTCATCTATATAGACCCATAAACATGTGTGTGTAGAGCTCAGTACTGTATTCACTCATGTATTGTAACTTTATCCCTAACTTCTTCATCCTAGACTGTGCTGCTTATTGTGCCAAATTAGTGCAGGCAAAAACTCACAAATCATAATCCCATGTTTCCATCAATGTCATAAGTTTAAGTAAACTTATGTGGTCATAATCTTATGTATCTCCCATGTGACAAGTCTTATTAAATAGGTGTTGTATGGAAACTAAGGTATGTTGAACTTCAAACATCTTTGATGGTACACAATGCAATAATTTAAGAGAAGAGATGTACATATTTGAAAAGATATAAAAACTTAGGACATTTAAATATGATGAAATGAACAATCCATTTAATATAATTATAATCACCAATATCAAATAACAACAATGCTTCTTTGTACTCTAGGTATCACCTCCCAAGGTTCAATTAATCATTTTACTTCATCTTGAGTGCCAGATGTCCCATGTAATTGTCTGGTCCCTTGGAAACCTTTCACCTGGTTACCAGAATATTTATCCCTCCTTCTCATACATCTAGTATAGTCTCCTCCCAGTAATTTTATTTTGCTGGCTTCAAGTCACTGGCAGAGTCCTTCATGACTTTAAAATAAACAAATAAATAAACAAACAAGCGAATAAATGAATGAATAAAATGAATGAAGGGATAGAAAGACAGATAAATGAATGAGTAAAAGAATGAATGCATAAATAAGTAAATAAACAGCCAGACAAATAAATAAATAAACAAATGAATGAAAGAGTGAAGGAATATGAAAATAACTGCACAAAGTGAGTATCTATACAGTTTTCAGCATCCTCCTATATTTGCTATTTCTGAGCACTGGGTCAAATGCTACAAACCAGCTCAAGCCTCATGGTTCTGGTTGCATTAGCAGTAGAATTATAAGAACATGAAATTGAGGAATCCATACTAGTTGAAAGAGGACATTTCAGTAGTTATATATAACTTGCTGTTCCTATCTTTTTTCTATGTATTTATCAATGCAACTTTACATGTAAAATCCATAATTCAGTTCCTGTAAGGACTTTGCAGAACTTATCATTAGAGCATGCTTTAGGTTTACATGTTTCATTATAAAACTTTATTTGACCTATGAATCCAAACACATTGTTGATTTCTTAAAATTTTTCACTCCTTCTAATTCCCCTCTTATGAGTAGGAGATAAATTCAGCATTTATTCACATACATGAACACATAACTACTAGTACTCCTGGAAAGCAGATGTTTTCATCCTTCAATTCAATAACACAAAATGAATTTGCTTTAACGTGCTTAATAAGATACAAAAAATGTATGTGTACATATAATAAATCCAAATTGTATACAAATAACAGTTTACATGAAACAAGTTGTCTGTAGGAAAATAGACTACTGTGGGGGGGCAGAGCGAAGTTGGCCGAATAAAAGCAGGAACCTGCTCAAGCTCCAGAACCAACCACCTCCAACACTGGTAAAATAGAACTCTAAACAAATTTTAGAGCTACCGAACCTGCAAAGTGACAGAGAAAAACAAATCTCCCACTGAATGCAGCCTAGCAAGCCCAAAGGAAGGGTCTATTGCACTGAGCTGAGAGTGGAGCACAGCCACGGATGAGGCATGTGATCCCAGATGCATGGCAACTCCAGGCCCAGTAACCTAGACAGTCTCGAAAAGACTTCAGAAGAGTGAATCACTGGAAATTGTGGTCATTTCAAGGCTTCTCAACTCATAACCACCAAAGAGAAAGTAAAAGGTCAGTGGAGAACCCTGCTGAAGAAGGGTATGAGAAGAGTATGTTCTGGCCACTCTTCCCAGGGCAGAGAAGTGGCACAGACGTGGCAACTGCAGTTGCTACCATGTGGCTGCCTCCAGGTCTCCTGGCCTGTAGATTGTATGGAGTCCAGTAAGAGGGTAATTGCTCTTGCTGGGTCTCGCTTGGAACTCAGTCACAGTCTTAGGTAGTGGTCCTGGGGTGAGGAATGTCAGTGTGCCAGATCTTCTGGTGGCTGTAGAGAGAGTGGCCTCCTCAGAGTTCTGACAGCAACTCTGACAAATTTAAGAGAGTCCCCGGGATTTAGAACACAGCTCTCTCCGCTCTGCTTCCAGAGTTCTACCATGGCAAAGAGCTTAAAAGTCAAGTAATTGCCTGGCAAAATGAGCAAACAGAGAAAGTACATCCAGACCGTAGAATCCCTTTTTGGGAAAAAAAAAGGATCAGAACATATAATCAGAAGAAGATAACATAGCGAAAACTGCTGCATTTAAAATTTTCAGAAAAATTATGAACTGGTTACAAGACAAGGAGTAGATCAAGAAGGATTTTGATAATTAAGTAAGAGAAGTGGAGGAAAAATTGGGAAGAGAAATGAGAATAATGCCCCAAAAATCGTTAAAAGCAAGTCAACAGCCGGACTGAAGAAAATAACAAATTAAAAATAGACCACCTCAAATGGCAAAAGAGGTCCAAAAAGCCAATGAGGAGAAGACTACCTGAAAAAGTCAAATTGGCCAAATGGAAGAGGAATTCCCAAAACTCATGGAAGAGTATAATTTTTTTCAAAATTTGAGTGGAGCAAATGGAAACTAATGACTATATGGGAAATCAAGGGCCTATAAAACAGATGAAAACAAATGAAAAAATAGAAGGTAATGAGAAATATCTCACTCAAAAAAAAAGCACTTAATTGCAGAATAGATCCAGGAGGGATCATTAAAAAATTAATGAAATACCTAAAAGCCATGATGAAAAAAAGAGCATAGTAATCATCTTTGAAGAAATTCTCAAGAAAAACTGAACTAATATTTTACAGCAAGACAGCAAAGTAGAAATTGATAGAATTCACCCATTACCTCTTGCAAAAGATCCCAAAAGGAAAACTCCAAGTAATATTTTACCAAAATTCCAGAGTTCTCAGCTCAAGGAGAAAATATTACAAGCTTTCAGGAAGAGAAAAAATTGCATATTGTATAAACACAATGAGGATAACACAAGATCTAGTAACTTCTACATTAAGGAACTGAAGGGCTTCGAATATGATATTCCAGAGGTCAAAGGAGTTCGGATTAAAACCAGGAATAGCCTACCCAGCAAAACTGAGCATAATGCTTCAGGGGAAAATATGGTCATTCAGTGAAATAGAGGACTTTCAAGTATTCTTGATGAAAAAACCCCAGCTGCAATGAAAATTTGACTTTCAAATACAAAAAGCAAGAGAAGCATGAGAAGGTAAAAAGGAAAAAGAAATCACAAGAAACTTACTAAAGTTGAAATATTTAGACTTCTACTTGGGTAGTTGATCATTGTAAGTCATTAGACTTTTCTCAATATGATGATAGGTTAAGGGAATATAGGTGTATGAATTTTTTTACATACATCTATATGTATGCATAGGAGGGTTTATGTGTGTATAAATACATATATGAGTGTGTTTTTATGTTTTTATCAGTATACATTGACAGAGGACAAAAGATAAGTTGAATATGAAAGGATAATATTGATAAAATAAAATTAATAGGTGAAAGAAATATACTGATAGAAGGAGACAGAGAGATAGAATAGGCTACATTATCTCATAAAAAAGAGGCAAGAGAATATTGTTCCAATGGAGGGGAAGAGCAGGAAGGTGAAAGGGAATGAATGGGTCAATCTTACTTTCACTGAATTTATCTTAGGTAGGGAATTACACACACACTCAATTTGGTATCTTACCCTACAGGATAGTTATGGGGAAGGGGATAAAGGGAAGATTATAGAAGGATGGGAAGATTGGGATAGAGGGTATTGAGAAGCAAACATTTTTTTAAAGGAACTGTGTCTAAGAAGAAAACAGAATAAGTGACAGGCAAGACAGAATGGAGGGAATTATAGTTAGTCTTTCACAATATAACTGGTGTGGAAAGCTTTTGTATAATTACAAATGTACAAGCTATATTGAATGGCTCGTCTTCCCAGTGAGGATGGGTTGGGAGGGAAGTAGTTAAAGAATCTGAAAATGAAAGTTTTAAGAATAAATGTTAAAAAATATTTTTTTAAAATGCAACTGGTAATGAGATATATAGGCACTGGGGTGTAGAAATCCACAATTCCCTGCTAGAAAGATACAGGGAGCACAGGGGAGGATATAAGAGGGAGTAGATTGGGGGAAGGGGTGTTCAATGGGCTATGTATCTTCGTGTATAGGTGGGAGAAACATGGGGAAAAATTTGTAACTCAAAATCTTGTGAAAATAAATGTTGAAAACTATCAACAAACAAATTAATAAAAGTTTTTTGAAAAAGAAACGAAAATAGTCTACTGATCTCAGAAGCAATTAAAACAATTGCGACATCTCTAAGGTAACAGTTGAGCAGTTTGCCTGGCTTTCACAACATGCTGTAAAGAAGTTCCAATCCCAGAGAAAATAACAAACACAATCAAAATCAAATTTCCCTTTAAGGTAACACAAGATCGTTTATAAATTACTACTCTTCATTAACATAACTGACAACACTGAAATTCTGTTCCTTAATACATAAACCAAAGAGGTTCCTGACTTTAGCCTAACAAATTAACTGATGTGTTTCCCTGTTTTACAAACTTCTGTACCTTTGGCTAATTGTTCCTGTATCATGATGAAAGAATGAGATATTTCAGGAATGTAATCTTATAAATATGACCAATTCAAGCACTCATTTGACTCTTGCCTAGACCGTGGAATGACTAAAATTCATATCCAAGCAAAAAGAACTTTCTCATGTTTTCTTGGATTCCATAAAGTCATAAATATAATCTGTTCTATTAACGAAGGCTTTCCCAGTCTTTTTCATTGTGTCCCTGCCCTCTGCTAATTATGTGCCTTTTGTCCTCTATATGGCATCCTCTGTATATATTTGTTTACTTGTGGTATTTGTAAGCTAGACTGTCAGCTCCTTTAGGCCAAGGTTATCTTTTGCTTTTGTTTTGGTCCCCAGTGTTTATCACAGTGTCTATCACACGGAAAGTACTTAATCAATGCTTACTGATTGATCACACTCACTGAATAAGAGTTCCTCAAATTAAGCCACTTTTCTTTTTCTAGCTTTGTTTTTTTTTACTTTAATCAAAAATGAAGCCAGAAGAGCAAAAAGAAATAAACTTAAATATGAAATCAATATTAATACAAAACAAGAAAAAAATAAATTTTCCTTTCCTTTCAAGCCTACATAACAAATACTAAGCATAA
>CM053585.1:142122197-142138576 GCA_028646515.1 Pseudochirops corinnae
AAATGGAACTTGAAAGAATTCACCAATCACCTCTTGAAAAAGATCCCCCCAAAAAAACTCCTAGGAATGTTATAGCCAGGTTCCAGAGTCCCCAGATCAAGGAGAAAATATTACAAATTGCCAAGAAGAAACAATTTGAATACTGTTGTAACACAATTAGGAAAACACAGGATCTAGCAGCTTCTACATTAAGAGACTGAAGGACCTGGAATATGATATTCTGGAGATCAAGGGAGCTAGGATTAAAATCAAAAATCACCTACCCTGCAAAATTCAGTGTAATGTTCCACGGGAAAATATGGTCATTCAATGAGGTGGAGGACTTTCAAACATTCTTGCTGAAAAAACCAGAACAGAAAAGAAAATTTGACACTCAAATACAAGAAGCATGAGAAGGCAAACATGGAAAAGAAATCATAAGGAACTTATCAAAGTTGAATTATATACATGCCAACATGGAAAAATGATATTAGTAACTTATGAAACTTTTCTCAGTATGAGGATAGGTGAAGGAAATATGAATGTATATATACATATGAATACACATATATCTATATAGGAGGGTATATATATGTTTATGAATATATATCTGAGTATATATGTGTACATAGAGGGCACAGGATCAATTGAATAGGAAAGGATGATACATTAAAAGGTGAAATTTTGAGGTGGGAGAGGATTAGAATTAGAAGAGACAGGGAGAGACAGAATGGGGTTAATCATCTCTTAGAAGAGGTAAAGGATAATTGTTACAATCGAGGAAAAGAACAGGAAGGCAAAAGGGAAACTGTCAACCTTACTCTCATTGAACTTGGCTTAGGGAAGGAACAACATAAACTGTAAACTGGGTATCTTGCCACACAGGAGAGTAGGGGGGATAGGGATGAGAGGTGGGATGATGGATGGTAGGGCATGATGGAGGGGAGGGTTGCTGGAAGTATATACTTCTGTAAAGGGACAGGGACAGGGTAGATAATAGAACAAGGATGGGGGGGGCAGGATAGGAAGGAGGGACATATAATCCGTTTCTCACAATATGTCCACTTTGAAGATGTTCTGTGTAATTACACATGTACAGCCTGTATTGAATTGCTTATCATTCCAGTGGGGATGGGTGACAAGGGAGGAAGAGAATGAATCTAGAGTTTAAGGTTCTACAATCAAATGTTAAAAATATATATGTATATGTATATGTATTATTATTAACTGCATGCAACTGGGAATTAAGATATACAGACTCTGGGATAGGGACACCCATCCTGCCCTACCGGAAAGTTAGAGGGGCGATGGGAAGGACATAGGAGAGAGAAGATTGGGGGAGAGGCTTTTCAGTAGGATTGCTTTTTTGGGGTGGTGAGTAGGGGAAAGATGGAGAGAAAATTTGAAACTCTAAATCTCATAGAAATGGATGATGTAAACAAGAAAATAAATAAATAAATTCAAATTGAAAAAAAAGAAAGAAAAAAAGGGTACAGAATGCCAAGACAATTAATAAAAAGAAATGCTAAGACAGTTGGCCACCATACCAGATTTTAATCTATATTATAAAGCAGCAGTCATCAAAACTACTTGGTGCTGGCTGAGGAATATAGCTGTAGATCAATGGAATAGATTGGATACATGAGACTCAGCAGTCAATGACTATAGTAATCCACTGTTTGATAAATCCAAAGACCCCAGTTTTGGGCATAAGAATGCACTATTTGACAAAAACTTCTGGGAAAACTGGAACATAGTGTGGCAGAAATTGGACATAGACCAATATCAAACATTGTACACCAAAATAAAGTCAAAATGGGTGCATGATCCAGGTATAAACGCTGATACTATAAGCAATCTGGGAGAGTAAGGGATAGTTTACCTGTCATATCTATTGAGAGGGGAAGACTTCATGTTGAAACAAGAGTTAGAGAACATTTTAAAATGCAAAATGGATCATTTTGATTATATTAAATTTTAAAGTTTGTGTGCAAACAAAGCCAATGTTACCAAGATTAAAAGGGAAGCGGAAAATTGGGAAAGAACGTTTATGACCAGTCTCTCTGATGAAGTCCTCATTTCTAAAATATACAAAGAATTGCATCAAATCTATAGGAATACAAGCCACTCCCCAATTGGTAAATGGTCAAAGGCTATGAACAGGCAGTTTTCTGAAGAAGAAATTAAAGATATCTATTAGCATATGAAAAAATGTTCCAAATCACTAATGATTAGAGAAATGCAAATCAAAACAGCTTTGAGGTATCATATCTCACGAGCCAGATTGGCTAAGATGACAAAACAGCAAAATGATAAGGGCTGGAGAGGATGTGGGAAAAATGGAACACTAATGCATTGTAGGTGGAGCTGCAAACTCATCCAGCCATTTTGGACAGCAATCTGGAGGTATGCCCAAAGGGCTATAAACAAGGGCATATCTTTTGACCCATCTATACCACTTCTAGAGTTATATCCCAAAGAGATCACAGAAGTGGGAAGAAGACCTGTAAGTACAAAAATATTTATAGTGGCTCTTTTTGTGTTAGCAAAAAATTGGAAAACAAGGGGATGCCCATCCATTGGGGAATGGCTGAACAAGTTGTGGTGTATAAATGTAATGGAATACTATTGTGCTATGAGAAAGGAGGAGCAGACAGACTTCATAATAACCTGGAGAGACTTATATAAATTGATGCTGAGAAAGAAGAGCAGAACCAGGAGAAATTAGTAAACAATCACAGACACAATGGATGTGTGACACCTAACTTCAGTAGACTGGGCTCCTCTCAGAAATATAAGGTTATAAGACAACTCCAAAAAGCACATGATTGAAAGAGATATATACACCCAGAGAGAGAGAGATGAAGAGTCTGACAGCAGATTGAAAAAAAAAAGTGTGAAATATGATTACTGGTCAAACATTCTAACACAGATTCATCTCAGTTTTATGGCGTGTGGGGGATTATCACTCAGTTATGGCAAGCTTGGAAGATACTAATTGCCACTTTGATCCCAATTTCAGAAATCCTATCATCTCTGGTGTTCAGGATTTCTGGAAAGATGTTTGGTGATAGCTATTTTCTTTGAAAGTTTGAAGTATTGGAGCTGAGTGTCTCTCCTGCTTTCTGGCACCAACCTTTAGAAGCAAAAAGGAAGGGATGGCAATAGTATGCCACTGGCCTGCCTTTACTGGTAATGCTGATTTCTATTTAATTTGATGATCTCATCAAGTCCCATGAGATCTTCCCTAGGCTGAAAATTCTCAAATTTACCTATGCAGTTCTAAGTTCTCCACTGACCTCCAGCTTTACCTCCCTAACTGCAAATTAATGGAATCTTGAACTGAATGTCCAATACATACCTTATTCTAAAAATATACCCCACTGAACTCATCATCTAGCTCTCTAAAACCACTCTTTTCAAAATTTCCTTGTAACTGTCAAGTGTAGCATCTTGTTATCCTTGTAATGCCAGTATTTGTTCCCAGTACAACCATCATACTAGTCTATCAGGCTCACAACAGTTGCATTTCTCAACCCCTCAACATCTCTGTTGATATCATCTTAGCTACCTCTCTTGAATACCTCTTTCTGTTCTCTGATACTACTACCTCACTAGTACCTGTCCAGATCTCATCATACTTGGATTATTGGATTAGTCTTGCTGGTCTACTAGTTGCCATAAATCACTCTCTACTCCAATAAATCCTCTGTTCAGATACCAAAGGAAATTTTTTTAAAGTACTTTTTTCAGTTTTCTCATACCCTGTTCCTACACACATATTTTTTCAGTCCACTGACAATGACATTTTTATTGTTCCTCGAATAAGACATTCCATGTCATAGTGCTCTGGATATTTTTATTGGCTATTTTCTATGCCTGGAATAATCTCCCATCTTACTTCTACCTCATGTCTTCTCTGGTTTGCTTCATGAAAAAACTACAAGAGGTCTTTGCAAAGCTCTTAATTTTAGTGCCTTTTCTCTGATGATTACAACATATTTTTTCTGTAAGAGTTCATTGACTCAAGATCATTGGGTTTTTTTTTCCTATTTTATCATACACTAGCACACATTCTCACATAGCCCTTCTATTACCAAACAGAACTTTTGAGCACACCCCTTTCCTTCGTTGGTGTCAAATTTGCTCTTTTGAGCCCTAAACCTAAAATGTTCTCTACTGTCCACCTATAAAAATGCTACACATCCAACAAGACCCAACTGAAATATCACCTTCTCAAAGAGGTTTACTTTTCATGATCTTTCCCAACCAATTCAGAAGATATTTTCCCCTTACTCCGAATTCCTTAGCATTTTACTTATTTTGATCACAAAATAGTCAGATTTGATAGTATATCACTTCTGTACATACCTTAACACAGCAGTTCTCAATCTGTGGGTTGCAACCCTTTTGGGGGTCGAATGACCCTTTCACAGGGGTTGCCTAAGACCATCAGAAAAGACATATTTCCAATGGTCTTAGGAACTGAGATACCACTCCTCTATTCATCTAAAGGCAGTCGGCCCACATGCAGATACGCCCACATAAGAGTACTAAAGGGTCGAGGCATTAGGAAGGTTGAGAACAACTGCCTTAACAGATTGTATTGCATTAACTAGAAGGAAAGGAACTTTTTAAATCATGTGTCCCTAGGGCCAAGCATAGTACTTTTCGCATTGATTAAATATAAAGGATTTAGTTAGGACATGCCAAGGATAGGGAATGCTAAAAGAACTATGAAAGTCTTATTCCTGAAGAAGGTTATACTCTAATGAGGGTGGCAACATTGAAAAGTATAAATTTATATTAAATTTAAAAAATAAATTTATGATAATATGGGTTGGGGAGTAAAATATTGGCTTGGGGGATTCAGATTGGGTACATTTAGAAGACAACACAAGTCAAATATTGAAGTAAATCCATGCTTCTATGAGGTCAAAGTTAGGAAAGTTTTCATGGCAGAAATGTGTATGGTCTGTGGAAATGGCCAGAGAGGACTTATAGAAACTTGTGTTGTGAGAAACAAAGAAAAAGAGAGTTTGACATAGCTATTAAGGGAATGAAGGGATGATTAGACTGGAAAAATACCTTGGGGGATGGTTGTTAGGTGATTTATGTATCAAACAAAAGAGTTTCTATTTGATCTTAGAAGTCAAATGGAGTCACAGTATTTTACTGAGTAGGAAAGAGATATAGTAAGATAATAGTAATACAAAAGAAATAACAGGTCCAGTCCCTACCCAAATTTGATCCTCACAACAATCCTGTGATGTAGGCTGGGCAAATATAATGACTCCCATTGTATAAGTAATTAAACAAAGACTTGAGGAGGTGACATGATTACAACTTTAAGAAGTTAATGAGTCAACATGATAGGACTGGAAACCAGTTCTTGAATTTCAAAATCCTAGATTTTTACCATTTCATTTTACTAAGTCATTTATTAAAAGATTAATTTTGAAAAATCACATTAATGAATATAATATTTAGGCTAAACTTTTGGAACTCTTCTTCAGAATACAGCATAACTTCTTTGTGATTATAAAGATTCTGACATTTGTTTTTTCCTTCAAAACCACTATAAAAGATGCCCTCTAAGCTTCTCCAGTTTGTGAGAAAACTCTAGGTGGACTAACAAGACAAGTGAAAGAAGAAAGATTAAGAAAATATATAAACTTTTCCAGAGAATCTCAAATTATCCTCATCTTGATGATATACTATTTACCTGGGAAACTTTAGATAATGAAAAAATGACCATAATAATGTAATAATAAAAAAATGGATAAAGAAGTAAATGAATAAAAAATTAACTAAATAAATAAATACACAGATAAATGAATGAATGAATAAATAAATAAACAAATGAATAAATAAGTACATAAAATAAATCTGGGATTTGTCCATTGTTTCTATGTCTCAGACTTTGTGCTAAGTACTCTACAAATATGAAATCATTTGAACCTTACCAAACCCCAGGTGTTAGGTACAGTTATCATACACATTGGGCACTTGAGGAAAGTGAGATAAAGGCAAAGTGCTTTGAACAGATCAAAGAACAAGTACCTAAAGCCACACTTGATGTCAGGTTTTCCTGATGCCAGTTTCATTACTCTCTCCACTGATTCACCCAGCTTCCTGTAAGTATTAGTGCAGTATCAGGATGAAAAATGTCAACAAAAATTCAATATTCCTCTACAGTATTAATAAGAACTTGGAATAACAAAAATCATGTTCAAAATAACTTCACAATGTATAGAACTTGTGGCTGTAACTTATTCAAACACATTTCAGATGTCTATACACTAAACTATCTCTTTGTAGAATTGAATTCTATAGTAACCAAAGAGAGATTACTCATTTATGATCAAACAGTACCAAGATGATGAAAATGATTTCTCGATATTTTTGTTCATTCGTGTCTATTTGTGATAGCATTGAGGGTTTTCTTGACAACAATACTGGAGTTGCTTATCATTTTCTTCTCCAGATCATTTTAAAGAAGAGGAAACTGAAGTAAACAGGATTATGCGACTTATCCAGGGTCACACAGCTAATAAGTGCCTGACATTGGAATTCAGATCTTCCTGATTCCATGTTTGTTATTCATTCTCCTACGCCATCTATCTCCTATGAAAGAAAATAAAAGCACTAACTATATCAATTTATGCAGTGAGTGTTTTAACAGGCAAGGACCCAAGCACATTCTGGTGCAAGTCCTCGACACCCAACATCTGCACTACCCAAATAACATACAAAGTGGGTATCTGTCTGCACCAATGCATCCTTCATTCAGCACGTAAAATAATTTTTTTTTCTTTTCAATGCTATTCATTTCAAAAACATATTTATTCATTTTTGGTTTGCAACTTTCACTTTCATAAGATGTTGAGTTCTAAATTTTCTCACCTCCTTCTCCCTGCCTCCTTTGAATGATGGGATGCAAACAGATATAGGCTATACATTTACAATCATATTGAATTTATTTCCACATTAGTGATGTAGTTAAAGATGAATAACAACAAAGGGAAAGAATTATGAGGGAGGGAAAAAGAAAATATTATTCTTCATTCTACATCCAGACTCCATAGTTCATTCCTAGATGTGAATAGCATTGTGTATCATGAGTCTTTAGTGATTGACGTATATCATTGTATTGTGGAGAAGAGCTAAGTCTATCAAAGTCAGTCATAACATAATGTTGCTCTCGTTGTGTACAATGTTTTCCTGGTTCTGCTCATTTCACTTAGCATCAGTTTACGTAAGTCTTTCCAGGTTGTTTTCTGCAATCCACCTGTTCATCACTTAAACTTTAATGTTATTGAAGTTATTAATTTTGCATTTCATTATGTTCTGTATCTCTTGGATGGTCATAGATTCTTCTGTTCTCCTTAGATTTTATAGTTAATCTCTTCTATTCTCATCTAATTTGCTTGTAATATCAGACTTTATGTCTAAATTATGTATCTTGGACTTTATATTGTTACATAGTGTAAGATGTTGGTTTGTTTCTAGGGTCTGCCCTACTATTTTCCAGTTTTCCCAGCAGTTTTTGTCCAATAGTGATCTAGGGTGAATTGAATTTCAGATTTGATCTTTGAGACAGGTATCTAGCCAGTGAAACCCAAGTGTACTAGGAAGCTTTCAGCAATCAAAATTTATCCTCTTTTGGGAAGAACATCCTCATCTAAAGTCAGAGGAGAAGAGAGGAGAGGAGGGGAGGGGAGGGTAAGGGATGAAAGGAAAGGAGAGGAGAGGATGAATTGAATTGCCCAACTGGATTTGGCCAGCTGCATTGCCATTCTGGCAGTTTAGACTAATCACAGGTTGTGGGTTGCCTTTGGTTCTTAAAAAGAATGATGACATCAGGGAGATTATGATATGGTTTGTAAATGACTTGGATTTGAGTGTGGGAGGGCTGTGCAAAGTCACCAGTCTCACTTTCTCTTAGTGAGTCATCTGGTTCCATGTATCAGCAAGCACCCTAATATACCAAGGATGGCTGCTAGCACAGGTTCTTAGACCTGCTTTTCTAAAGGAAAACAACTCAAAATGGGTTAACAATCTCACTTTAATCAATCAAACAAATATCATTTACCTAGTTCAGGGGGAAAAGTCAGCACCCTGAATTTCAGAGAATGCAAACGTAAGTTACAAACACAAGTTACAAGCAAACAAAGAAACAGATCATCAGATGGGCTTCCAACCATCTGACCATTACATCCATACTTAATCAGTTACCAGAGAGGGAAGCATCAACATTTGGGTTTTTGAAAGCCAGGGGCTCAACGGCTTCCCAGAGTCTCATCTGGCCAAATCACACAACTCTTCTCAAAGTGAGCCCTAAAGCAAAACCTCATATCAGGGCATATATATAGCCTTCTCCTGGATCAGAGATTGTCACAGCCCTTTTGACCCACTGCCCAGTCACAAAGTAATAAGGTGTGGGCATTCCTGAAGAACAAGCCTCCTGCCACAGGCTCCATGTGACCCCATTCAGCCTATTAGGGGACAGAGTATACTTTCAAATCTGGGAAGATTCTCAGAGCCACTTAAGCAAATGGCCTAGGGTCAGGGAAGATCTTCACATTCCCATAACATTCCAGCAGCCAGATATCTATTGGATTACTGGAGATGGTTCATATGTCACAAACAAAACTCTGAAAGAAGATATAGAATAAAATACACTATTTATAAAAACTCTGGACAAAATAAAATATCTGGGGAAAGAGCTGCTAAAACAAATTCAGCATACATAAATATGAATTAATGTGAAAATCTTTTTGTTAAAATCAGATTTAAAAATTTCAGAAATAATTATTGATCATGGGATGGCAGTGTAAAACAAAACAAAACAAAAATGACAATTTTACACAAACTATTTTTTTAATTCAATAAAATCTCAATTTAGTTGACAAAAAATTTTGAATTAGAAATATAACAAAAATTCATTTGGTAAAACAAAAAAGTCAAGATTTTCAAGGAAATGATGAATATGTGTATGTGTGTGTGTGCTGTGTGTATATGTGTGTTTGTATGTATGTATATATGGTATTGTCTGAGAAATAGAATGGTAGATCAGTGGAATAGAGTAGGTATAGAATTTACGATAGCAAACAAACATAACAACCTGGTATTTGAAAAGTGGAAAGATAAAATTTTTGGATGAGAATTCATTTTTTGAGGAAAATTCTTGGGAAAACTAGGAACCAGCATAGCAAAATCTGGGCATAGATGAATATCTTGACTCATCTGCCAAGATAAGGACAATATGGGTGCAAGAACTAAATATAAAGAAAGGTTTTACAAGAAAATTAGAAGAAATTTGAAAATATTATTTTTCAGACTTATGTATAGGTGAACAATTTTAATATAATTTTGATTATATTAAATTATAACTTTTCTGTAGAAATAAAACAATTGTAGCCAAGATCAGAAGAAAATTTTAAAATTAGAGGAAATTTTTTTATACACAGGTTATAAGAGAAAGACTTTGTTGAATCAATAAAAATGAAAGTCATTCCCAATTGATAAGTGGTCAAAGGATCAATTATGAATTTATGAATTAGAGAAATACAGATTAACAAAGCCTTGATATATCATTCGTACCTGCCATGTTAGTAAAATGAAAGAAGGGGAAAGTGACAAATGTTGGAATGGATGAGGAATAGCTGAGACACATTCATTGTTGGTGGAATTGTGTACTCATCCAACCATTTTGGAGAGAAATGTGGAATTATTCCCAAAGAGTTATTATATTCCCTGTTACTTTTGATCCAGCAATACCACTACTTGATTTATTTGAGAAGATAATTTGAGGAAAAGAAAAAAATCCAAAAATTATATCTTCTGAAATGTTTATAGCAGTTCTATATGTGGTGGCAAAGAGTTGGAAATTGAAGGGAGGCCCACATATTGGGGAATGGCTGAATAAGTTGTGGTGTGTTATTGTGATGGAACATTACCATGATAAAGGAAAGGAAGAATTCAATGATTTCAGAAAAGAAAATAGGCAAATACTTTTATGAAACAATAAACAGCAAAATGAACTAAACCAAGAAAACAATGTATACAGTAAGAGCCTTAAACCATAGTTTTAAGAATAACTTGGAGCGAATAAGGTTGTTGTTTTGTTTTGTTTTGCTTTTTTTTGCTGTTATAAATACCCAATTTGAAGAAAGATTTAACACATGAGGAAAGATGTTATGTGCATCCAGACAAAGAACTGGTAAATAAAAGTGTATATGAAATATATTTTCATATATCAACTTATGTGATGCCACACATAGCCATCACTAAAAAAGGGGGCGGGGAAGGGGAAGAAAACAGTGAAATTCATAGGCTAAGGGTTTTTTTTTTTGTATATATGAAATGAATAACAATTGTACAGAGCATATTACAGTTTGATATGCAATAATTTTTATTGCCTTGTAATTATTTTACTTTTAGTGCATTTATATTGCATTTTAGAAATGTTGGTTTTATTTTATGAATTGAAAATATTCTTTTAAAAAGATTTCATTAAAATAAAAACAAATAAAATCAAGTAAAATACAGGTATAACCATGTTAGTCCTATGTTCAACAAACTCCAGTGGGTCACTATTGGCTCCATGTTCAAATAGAAAATCCTCTATTTGCATTTCAAAGCATTATATACTCTGGTCGCTTCCTGCCTTGACACTTTGCTTATACTTTGCTCATCTTTATTGCCTCAGCTATACATGCTCAAGGTCTCTCAGTGTTATTCTTCCAGCTCTTAATGCACAACATCCCCTCTAGTAACCTGAGTCAGGAATACACTCTGTGCTCAGCTCCACCTTCAAGGTTCATTATTCAGATAAAATCCTACCTACTGAAAGAGACCTTTCCAAATTTATCTCCTTCCTAACCCTCACCCTCCAAAAGCCCTGTTAGGTTCTGTCTTCCCAGGTGATCTTCACCTATATAGATTAAGATATGAAGAATAATGTATCTATCTATCTATCTATCTATCTATCTATCTAGCATCTATCTAGCATCTATTGATATCTATATTTATATATCTCTATCTATATGTCAATCTATGTCTGTCTGTCTATCTATATTGCACTTGTCTCCCCCAGTGGAATTTGAACTCTTTGAGAACAGGCACTTTTATAAGTCTATCTTTGTATCATTAGCCACAGTATCTAGCACTCAATAAGTGTTTATTAAATGATCCTTGATTCGACTAAAATACATAAAAAGACAAATAATAAACAATAAAGGAAAATGATTATATAGGAAGAGATAAAGGAAAAAAGAAGGAAAAGAATGAACAAGGTTTTGTAGCTGAATATATTTGAGGGCACAAAGGAGATTATTACTTCAAAAAGTCCTATGAGTGTGTGTGTGTTTGTGTATGTGTGTGTGTGTGCACCAAAAGAGGTGAAAAGTGAAACAGCAGTATAATCTACATTAACCTGTTTGTTAATATTCATCCATACCTTTCTCTAGACATCAACATTGGAAGCTAGTTTTTCACACTATTCAGTCAACTCAGACAACAAATAAAACTTCCTTGTCAGGAGATGGTCTAAATGCTAGAAAGCAGAAGGGAAAAAAATAAAGCAGGCTAAATCCATCCCTACCTTCAAGAGGGCTTTATTCTATCCATTTGAATGAACAATTCATATAAAAAAATAATTAAATGGTATCTTTCTACTCCTGTGAGGTAAATAGCCTGGAATCTCAGGTAAAGATTTTGCTTCAGAGTCAGGTTTTCCTGGAATCAGGTAACATGTCTGATGCACCAAAAAAATTCTGAAGCATGAGGAATAGCCAGAAAAAAAAAAAACAACAAAACACTGAAGCCAAGAGGCGAAGTGTCATGTTTATGGAAGAGTCATTTGTTAATTATTTCAACTAGTTATTTTTAGTTGATTATTCAAGATTCTCTAAATATAGTATCATTTCACCTAGAAAGAGTCAAAGCTCTGCTTCCTCATGCCTTCTCTAATTCCTTCAATTATCCTCAAAAGGCAAGTTTGGTCTACTGGAAGAATCAAACAAACATAGGAGAAACTGACAGAGCTTGTCCTTTCTTGGCATAACCTTTGAGTACCCTAGAATATCTACCAAGGAGGACTGCACAGGAGCCAGTGTCTAAGGACTGTTGAGAACCAGTCATTATTTTTTCAGCATGAGTGTTAACAACTCAGAAATCAGCAAATCATACAGATAAGTAGTTGATTTGAGTTTTGTTGATTTTCTGGATTTATAACATTGGTAGAGAAAATGTTCAAAATATACATTAGTCTTAAAAGTATTTCAGGTGTATTTTCCCCCTGATATGCTAATAGCTTAACAATGATAAGCAGAGTCCTGTATCAATGGTATCCTCTAATTCTACATTTTCATTTTATAGCAAAGGCTATAATAGACAAAGATAAATGAATGTGCCAGATGTCACACACATGGTCTGAGGTAGAGCTTGGAAACCACAGTTCAAGAGATTGCTCTAGCTCTCCCAGCATTGGAAACAAAATGGGAACCAAATAAAACAGAAAGATTGGCAAGAGAAAAAGCATAAAGAAAGAAAGACCTGAATAAATGGTGATTTTAGAAAGGAGTTTTAACTTACAAGTGGGACTTTTGGAGATGTAAAGTAAAGCTTGACCCATTTCCTCAGAGACATAATAGGTGCATAAACAATTATTGACTCACTGACCAAAGGGAGAAAGGTGTAATGACAAGCAAAATAGAATGTTTTGCTCTTTTTCTAGATTGAGTTTTAGTTAATCAAGTGCCTCTGAGCCTCACCTTTGATTGTATGAAGAGTCTTTGCTTGGAAACAGTATGCATTGCATTGCACTTAAAGGCCTAAGGGAGTTTGAAGATGTCTTAAAAGTCATCTACATGAACTTCCAGGAGTCAAAATGACAGAGTAAACCTTAGCTGCTCTAATCCTGACCCTGAGAAGTCAGATTAATGTTCCTCCTAGGGTAAAATCCTGAAACAGCGGAAAAAGCCTCAGGTTTGGGAGTAGTAGAGGAAGTGTGAGACTGAAGCTGTGCTGAGCCTAAAGTAAAGGGCAGAGGTTTCCCAACAAGCTCCACCTCAGCTGACCAGGGGGAGATCCTGATGCGGGGTTGGGGGTGGGGGAGTAGGGTGGGGCGGGTGGGGGGGGTGGAGCCAGTAGGTATTAACAACAGAAGCCCAGGTGTACCTCAGCACCACCAGGGGAATCTGAAAACCCCAGCATTGTCAGCCACCAGCTGCTGAGCCTGCCTGAGCTGTAGCCCAGGGACACAGAGTCAGAAACCTGAAGTGGCCAGAGCACCCCTCCCATACACATTACTCTGTGAGCCTCAGGGTAACCCAGAGAGAAAACTGAGAGTCCTGGCCTTGGCATCACTATAGACACCCAGAGGCTACAGCACACAAAGTCAACAACCAAATCCCTAGCTCTCAGCTTGAGTAGCATGGGTCAGAGTCCTCTGTAGCCAAGAAGAAATTCCCTCTAAAAGTCATGACATAGGCAATCACAATGGGCAAGAAGAAAACTGTTGTTGGGTTCAATAAGAAATATACAAGAATGCCGAGGATTTGTGTATGTTTATTATATATCCTGCAACTTTGCAAAATATTTTTTTTTACTTGATTCTCTAGGATTCTCTCTGTATATCATCATATCATCTGCAAAGAGTGATAGCTTAGACTTTTCTTTGCCTAATCTGATTCCTTCAATTTTTGTTCTCTTACTGTTATACTTAATTATACTTCTCTTATTGTTATACTTAACATTTCTAGAACCAAAGTGAATAGGAGGTGTGGTAGTTGGCAGCATTTGGAAATGCTTCCAGCTTATCACCATTATATATAATACTTGCTGATGGTTTTAGATACATGATACTTATTATTTTTTTTTAAATCTCTATTTAGTAATATACTTTCTTGTGCTTTTAATAGGAATGGGTGTTGTATTTTGTCAAAAGCCTTTTCTCTATCTATTGAGATAATTATATAGTTTATACTAGTTTTGTTTCTGATATTATCTATAATTATACTAAAAGTTTTCATAATTTTGAACCATCCTTGCATTTCTGGAATAAGTCCTACCTGATTAAAGTGTATTGTTCTCATAATAAGTTGCTGTAGTCCTTTTGCTTATATTTTATTTACAATTTTTGCATTTATATTCATGAGGGAAATGGGTTTATGATTTTCCTTCTCTGTTTTGTCTCTTCCTGATTTACCTATCAGTACCATATTTATATCATGAAAAGAATATGGTAGGACTCCTCCAATTTGCCCAAATAGTTTGTAAAATATTGGAATCTATTGTTCTTTAAATGTCTGATACAATTCACTAGTAAATCCACCTGGCGCTGGAGTTGTTTTCCTATGGAGTTCATTGATGGCTTTTTCAAATTCTTTTTCTAAGATAGGTTTATTTAAGTATTTTACTTCCTCTTCAGTTAATCTGGGCAACTGAAATTTTTGTAAACATTCATCTATTTCACTAAGATTGTCACATTTATGGGCATACAATTGGGCAAAATACTTCCCGATCATTGTTTTAGTTTCCTATTTGTTGGAGGTAGGTTCGCCCTTTTCATTTTTGATACTGGCAATTTGGTTTTCTTCTTTCTTTTTTATTGTATGGACTAAATGTCTATCAATTTTATTTTTTTTTTTTCATAAAACCAGATCATAGTTTTATTTACTAATTCAAAAGTTTTCTTAATTTCAATTTTATTAATGTCTCCTTTGGTTTTCAGCATTTCTAATTTAGTATTTAATTGAGGATTTTCATTTTGTTCTTTTTCTAGCTTTTTCAGTTCCATGCCCAATTTATTGCCCTCCATTTTCTCTATTTTATTCACGTATGCCTTTAGTGATATAAAACTTCTTCTAAAAACTGCTTTTGCTACATCCCACAAGTTTTGGCATGTTGTCTTATTATTGTTATTCTCTTGAATGAAGTTACTGATTGTTTCTATAATTTCTTGTTTGACCCACTCATTCATTAGGATTAGATTATTTAGTTTCCAATTAGTATCTAGTCTACCTTTCTATGCCCCTTTATTACATATAATTTTTATTTCATCATGATCTGTGAAGGATGCTTTTAATATTTCCGCCTTTCTGCACTGAATTGTGAGGTTTTTATACCCTAGTACTAGGTTATTTTTGGCGTCTGCACCAGGTACTTCTGATAAGAAGGTATTTTCCTTCTTATCCCCATTCAATTTTCTCCAGAAGTCTGTCATATCTACCTTCTCTAAAATTCTATTCACCTCCTCAACTTCTTTCTTGTTTATTTTCAGGCTTGATTTATCAAGTTCAGAGAGGGGGAGAGTGATGTCCCCATCTAGTACAGTTTTGCTGTCTATGTCTTCCTCTAACTCCCTTAACTTCTCTTCTAGGAGTTTCTATGCTATACCACTTAGTGCATATTAGCAATAATATTGCTTCATTTTCAACAGTGCCTTTTAGCAGGATGTAGTTTCCTTCCTTATCTCTTTTAATTAGATATATTTTTGCATTTGTTTTATCAGAAATAATGATGGCTACCACTGCTTTTTTTACTTTAGCTGAAGCATAATATATTCTACTCCAACCTTTTACCTTTACCTTGTGTGTGTCCCCCTGTTTCAAATGTGTTTCTTTTATTTTTTTAAAATCTTTAGGAATTAATTTTCTTAAGTATCCCAGGTGAGTTAATTACTATAGATGGGGTCTGAATGATTTTGTGATTTAAAAAATGGCATAATTGAATGATTCTTCTAGCATCATATTAGTAGCATTGTCTAGAATATGACCTCTTTGACAACAGGGACTGTGTTTTACATTTTTTTCTTCCCTATAACTTAATACAGTCCTTGGCATATTGTAAACACTTAATAAAGTTTATTGACTCACTGACTAACTAGGAGACCTGCTACTGTTCACATAACTAGTTAAATTAAGCATGTCATATTTTAATTTATTTACTTGACAAAATTCTTCACAAACTCTCCAAATGTATTAAACAACAATAACCTCTGCCACTCCTGATAACTTTAGTGTAAAAATGATCTTCATTACTCTACTTATACATGTTGAAATATTAAGATGAAGGATAAGTAACTTGATCAAGCATCAAGTCAAAAGCATAATTACTTTGAACCTCCAGATCTTTTGAATTTCAACCCAAAATTCTTGCAGTGACCAAGAACAATAGTGGGGTATTGTTTTTTTATCATAGATGAAAATAGTATCTTGTGTCTCTTAAAATATTTAATTTATTTGTGACCCAGTGTTATGGGAATCTGAAGATCTTCCCTGCCCCTAGGCCCTTTGCTAATGTGGCTACGTGACTCTGAGGACCCTTGGATATTTGAAAGTATACTCTGTTCCCTAATAGGCTGAATGTGGTCATGTGGAGCCTGTGGCGCC
>CM053585.1:142139076-142193293 GCA_028646515.1 Pseudochirops corinnae
ACCTGGAATCTGGAGTTCCATAATCAAATGTTATGAATATGTATCTATCTTTCTATCTATACATGCAATTATTATTATTATTATTGACTGCACCCAACTGGAAATTGAGATACACAGGCACTGTGGTTGGGAGATCCATCCTGCCCTACCGAGAAGTGACATAGGAGAGAACAGACAGGGGGAGGGGGGACACACTGGGATGGCTGTTTTGGGGCGGTGGGTGGGGCAAAGAGGGGGAGAAAATATGTAACTCAAAATCTTGTGGAAATGAATGATGCAAACTATAATAAAATTTTAAAAAAAGAGAGAATAGGAGTGGATTTTAGAAGAATAGATGGTATTCCAATTGAAGAGCTGCATAAGATGTACAAAGAAAAGGTACTTAATATTCAACTGAATAGGGAAGTAGGAGCCATTCCTACAGATATTTCTGAATAATTGAATCCAAATTTGCCACAGCTTCAGGGAGAATAGGAAATGGACCAAGACCCCATCCAGATTAAAGAAATACACAGAGGAGATTGCAGACCTGTATCAGCAATGCAGTATTCACAATGCCTACAGTAACTATAAATATGCTGATATAGTTATTAATCACAAAAATGTAACAGTCTCTTTACATAAGAAATATAGCTAGAACATTCATTTAAATACCAGAAAACTGAGTCCCAAAACCAGAAAGTCAAAAGCAACACAGTAGTTATGAAGTTGGAAAATGGAGTTAATGTAGTAAACACTCACATTCTCAAGCTTTCAAAACAGGACAGGCTACCTCAGACAAAGACCCTCCTTTCCTCACTCAGGACAACTGTTCAGCATCCAGGCAGCTTGCTCCCAGCAGCTCCGGCCCCCCACAGTTCTCGTCCCAGGCAATCCTTAGCAGGAGTCCTTAGTAGAGATATTGGTAGGCTCAAAGAAAAAGGAGTTCCCACTGCAACCACAGCCGCTGCCTCTGCTACTGCTTCTAGTCATCCCCACACAGAGACTAGTTTGGTTCTGGCGTTCTCTTGCTCCACCCCTTCCTGCTATGTCAGCAAGTTCAAGGGCCGTGGAAGATCTTCAAATCCTAGTATCATTACAAGACCCCATACTGGTTTAACAATATATTGGAAGAATGGATCAACTACTATAGCTAGGGCTTTAATTGATACAGGGGCAGAGGCCTCGCTTATCTATGGAAACCCTGATTAATTTAAACATGAAATTCCTATTACCATCACAAGACTTAGAGGGGCTGAAATACCAGCCCGACAAGTTAAAATAGCAATGAAAACTGGACAATTACCTAAGAAAGACTATATTGTGATTATTGCACCCATTCCTCAATACATCATTGGAATAGACATATTGAAAGGTATCACGCTGAATTTACCTGAAGGAAGATACCAATTTGCTGTAAGGAAGATAGGAATTAATACAGTTTTAGTGGGGAAAATAAAAATGGACCTAATCACTTTACCTGAACCTTCTGAAGTAATTACTTTAAAGCAGTATTGTGTGCCGGGTGAGCAAGATGAAATTACCACTACCATAACAGAATATGTTGAAGCAGGAGTGTTAGTCCCTACAACCACATGATGGAATAATCTTGTCTGGCCAGTGCAAAAATCAGATGGAATGTGGAAAATGACCATGAATTATAGACAACTGATTAAGGTGACTCCTCCTTTACATGCTACTGTTTCAGATACCATCACCTTAATAGAAAGGATGCAGGCATATGACGGAACCTGATATGCAGTTATTGATTTGGTGAATGCCTTCATTGCCATCCCAATAGACCCTAGACAATGGGACCAATTTGCTTTCACTTTGCAGGATTGACAATATATCTTCACCTGCTTGCCACAAGGATACCTGCATAGCCCTATTATTTGTCACAGGATTATACCTGAACAGCTGGATGAATTAAAGCTATCTGTTATACAGATTACCCACTACATTGATGATATAATGATATAGGGAAAAGATGTAAAAGAAGTGGAGAAGAGCTTGACTCTTGTAATTGAGCATATGAAAAGTAAAGGTTGGGAAATTAACCCTGCAAAGATTCAAGGACCAGCCCAAAATGTTAAGTTTTCAGGTATACAATGGAATAAGAGACTACAAGTAATTCTTTCACAAGCCCAACAAAAGATTCAAGATTTTCCTACCCCTACTAATAAGAAGGAGGCCCAAAAGTTCATAGGATTGTTTGGATACTGGAGGCACCGCATTCCACATCTGGGGCAGATTTTGAAACCTTTATATAAAGTCACTTGGAAGAAATATGAATTCAACTGGGGACTTGAGAAGAGTAAAGCTTTTAAAGAAGCCAAGCCTGCTATACAATTGGCCCTCAATTTATGGCCCATGCAAAATGGCCCAGTGGAATTACAAGTGATTGTACAGGATGATTATGCAAACTGGAATTTATGGCAAAAACAACAAAGCCAAGATGTACCCTTGGGATTTTATATAGGAAACTCCCTTCATCTGGAGTTCAGTATACACCTTTTGAAAAGCAGTTGTTAGTTACTTACTGGGCTTTGGTAGAGACTGAACAACTGACTCTGGGCCATGAAGTGATATTAAGACATGGAATCCCAATTATGACCTGGGTAATGAGTACCCCAGCTTCTCACAGAATTGAACATGACCAAGAGGCTAGCATCATCAAATGGAAGTGGTATATTCAAAATAGAGTTAAGACAGGCAAAAGCAGTCTCTGCTCTACATGAATCCATAGCAAACATAGACACTGAAGGGAATGATACACCCCCGGAGCCAGAGCAAGAATTGCTACAGTCCTCTGTAAAATGGAATGAGGGATATGATAGATCAACTGAAGAACAAAAGAGACACGCATGGTTTACTGATGGGACAGCAAAATATTTGGGCCAAAAAAGACATTGGAAAGCAGTAGCTTATAACCCATGTACTAGAAGGACTTTGGAGAGTACTGGGAGAGATGGAAATAGTCAATATCCTGAACTTATGGTAGTGCATCCAGCCATCAAAACAGAACAAGGAGGACAGTGTCATATATTCACAGATTCATGGGCAGTAGCTAACGGGTTGGCTACATGGATGCCCATGTGGAAAAGTCAAAATTGGGAAATTCATGGCAAACAAGTCTGGGACAAAGAATTATGGGAAGATATCTGGAGCATGTCTTTGGTTACTGATGTGTCAGTTTTTCATGTAGATGCTCACGTGGCCCTCACAATGCCAGAACATGAATACAGTGCTCATGCTGATTGATTGGCAAAGATTGCTGCTGAACATCTTGTCCCCACTTTGACAACAACTGATGATCTGGTATTAGCTAAATGGGTCCACCAAATGGCTGGTTATTTAAGAGTCCAGACCACACACTGGGCACAAGATCTGAGGCTAAAACTATGGCTCAGCTCACATGTGCAGTTATCAAAGTTACTTCTAGGTACCAGCCTCAGAACTGCTAGGAAGAATCCCATTCCACAGCCACCTCAAGCTCTTCCACTACAGCATTTCTCCTCACCCTGGGATAGCCACTACAACCCGATCCAAGCAGGATAAAGCAAGAGAATCCTGCCTCAGTGCCAAGAAAAAGATTCCTGATATTGCCCTCTGAGCAGCCACTTATTCCCCCCACCATCTCTGGGCCTGGGGCTCCAGAAATAGCTACTGTTGCTGCTGCTATTGCCACTCCTCCCAAAGTCTGTAAAATCAAGCAAGAGAAACTCTCCTGAGGACTGCTGCTATGAATAACCTTAAGGTTCTAATCACATTGTATAGTGAACTCTCTTTATTCAGCAATCAACTGGAAAAAGTTCATACCAATATAACATAATAACTTAATACTAAAGTGACCACAGAGTCTAAACAAAAGATTTTCAGGAAGTCATAATCTCCTCAATCAATATAAAGTCCCCATCTAAAGTCTTCTTTCATCTTGATCGGAGGCTGGCTTCCACTCATCCTTAATTAAATCATCCTTAAGGAGTAATTATCCTTTAGTGTCAGTGGAAAGTACAAAGGTCACAATCAGTCATAACCTTGTCAGTCAGCATTAAGTACCCAAGTAAGGGTCCTTTCATCTTGACTCCGGACTGACTTTCAGACTCCATGTCTCCTCTTCCAAACTCCTGGTTCTTCCCTGGATTCATCCCACTGTTCACAGGTAGGCAGGTATCCCGGGGGTTGCCTGGATTCACTCAACTCTTTCCTGAATTCACATGTAGGCAGCTCTTTGCTTTTTTTCAATATCTAAACTCAGGTGACTTGTCTACTCCAAACCCTTAGCAGTTTCTGTTTCTGAGAAGACAAAGCTTGAAAGAGTCACAATAATATTTTCACACATTAAGCTTAGCAGATTTACAACAATATTCATACACTTTGCTAGCACTATCACATCAGTTCACTTTCTGTCTGTGAAATCAGCACAAGTCAATAGACCGATTGCTTCTGTAACACTAAAGTAACACTAACACAAGTAAACAGAGCGCTTTTGCCTCACAAAGTATACAAATCAACAGACCGAATGCTTCTGTCCAACAAAGAAAAACAAAAACAAATTACAGAAAAAGTGGTTCTATATGAAAAAGTAACATCAACAAAGAGAGAATAGAAGGACAGAGTGCTGACACCACAAGTGTTTTCCTCAGTTCTGCTTAGTCCTAGTTCATCTTGAGATTTTTATATGCTCTGCTCCTTCCTGTTCCACCTTTCCTGTTGTGTCTTTCCTATTGTGCTTCTTCAGCAAGTTCCTCCATCTTCAGACTCCATGTGATGACATTAGGTATTTTAAAGGCAAGGAAGTTCTCCAAACTCCCCCTAAGCCTATTAAGGGAAAAACAATGCATATTGTTTCCGGCAAAGACTTGATATAATCACAGGTTTGACTCAAAGACACTTGAACAGCTGAAACAAAGAGCTAAATGCTACTTTGCTTGCCATTACAGTAACTGAAACAAGGAGCAAAGCACCATTTTGCTGTCCTTATACTGCCTCCACCACCCCAGGGCCTGGGACTGGACCACACTCTTCCCTCACCCAGGTCCAAGAGAGTTTTCCCACTGAACTCTAACTCTGTCTCTTATGTTTGTGTATTGAAAAGTCTGGAAACTATCACAGCTGCGAGTGATTCAGTTCACTTAGGATTTCCAGGCCCAATGTGTGCCAGTATCTCCTCATGGGTTAGTGCTCTACTCCCAGCCTGGTGCAATAGGCACTTCCCATTGGCCTGATAGACTGTCTTCAGCTGGAGATGTATTTAACTGTCATTTTGTAGGTTCTGAAGCTCTCAGTTTTGTTTAGAGTCATTCTTTACAGGTTTTGGAGGTGATTGAGGGACAAGCTCAAGCAAGTTACTGCTTTCATCCCACCATCTTTGAAAGCCTTGTCTTTTTATAGACTTGCCAAGGACTCTGCAAGTGACTGGTAACCAGCAAAGCAAATTCTCAGTAGATATTTTGCATTGAGGGTTCAGTTATGAGAAGGATCCTTTGTTTTCTGGTTGAGATGCTGAGTAACCTTATATTCAGACCACCAACAGCTCAGATGTAAATGCTCTTTCCATCCTATGGTATATGTAAAGTGTATAGCAATATTGCTTTGATTCAGGCAGTCAGATTCCTGTCTGTTGGTCTTAATGCTAATTTCTCTGCTTGTATTTTCTCTGACATTCCAGCTGCTGATCTTTCCTCTACACTAGTGAATATAATTAAAAATATTATTGTTAATGCCTTTTTGAACAGTCTTTCCTAGAAAAGCAGATCAAAGAACCTGTGTTAGCAGGCAATCCAGGGTATGCTAGGGTGCACAGAAATAGGTGAATATGTGGCTGACAGAAGGGCCCTTTGGGGTTGATTGGGTTCATCTAGGAGAAAATGAAAGAGGTCCACGAAGACCATCACTAATTCAGAATGCCAAGTGAGAAAAGCATCAAATGTAGCTCTACCCATAAGTCATTAACTTACATGTCCTGAAAATAAGAGGAAACAAACTCATTCTCAAGAAGAAATTAAACATAACAAACTATAGGAAGTCATGAAAAAGCTGATAGTTTCAGCTACTGCTGGAAATGGTTTCCTTGTTCTTTCAGAAGAGAAACCTGCATCTTTCTTCCTGATTGCCTTAAGGCTGATATGCTTGATCAAATAAACTTCTTCAGCAATTCTAAAAGTATTTATTTACCTCCTATCCTTTGTTGTGGTTGAAAAGGGGCTGTTTTCTCATTCTAGTAAGAAATATATGCATTTGCATGCCCAGTATTCATCTTTAAACTTTTTCTCCTTTTCTCTGTGTTGGCCTCCCCCTTCCTCTATGGTACAAGGTGCTACTTCTGTCTCCTAAATTGCTACAGAAAGCTGTTGGTTGAATGGTTAACTTTGCAAAAGCAGAAGCTAGATATCAGTCTGTATCTGGTCTATTTCAAGGTCTATATTGATTCCATGTTGAGGGAATCACTATTCAGCACATGGCTCCATAAACTTGCTAAGAATTAAAATACTATTTCCTTCTTACTCAAATTTTCAAAATATTTGACAACCAGTTTCCTGGATTGGTGAAATTCTCTACGGGTTCTCTGTGAAACCTCTTCAGGATTGTTCATCACCTCCAAAAGTTGTGATGCTGGTCCAGAGTCATCTGTTCAAGAAGGAGCTCCTTGTGATAGAAGTAGCTATAGCCCAAACATTCAACTTGTCTCCTTCCCAATCCATTTATAGACAAAAATTGAGAGAAAGGAACCCACATGACTTGGAATTTCCTCAAGTTAAATAACATAGGTTTATTTAGAATTTCCCTGTGGATTGCAACACTTGCATATAAATCTTAATGCCCTGTTGAGCAGCCCTATAAATATAGGGGTACACTAAGCTCTTGTGAAGGTACTCTCATTCACCCTTAGTTATTTAGAAGGTAAGATTAACTGAACTTAGGTAAGTTCAGTGGGACATGGTCTAGTTTTGCCTTATTTGTCCTATCCAGACTTATCTTCTGCTGATCTGTCATTCCCTCAGGTCTCCTATAATTTACAGGTTCCATCCAACCACTCACCATAAGGACTCTCCACCTTGTGGTTTTGGTAATTTTTCTGATGTTCTCCTATGCTGGAATGAAGTATGCATTTGGTACTCCAGAACATGAGTAAGAAAGCTTTCTGATCTGTTGAAAGAAGCAAGGTAGAAAAATGTGAAATATGATTACTGGTCAAACATTCTCACACAGGTTTATCTCAGGTATTGTGGTATGCCAGGAGGCATTACTCAGCTATGGGAAGCCTGGGATACACTAATCTCTACTCTGAGCACAATTTCAGCCATCTTCATCATCTTTGGAGTCTAGGATTTCTGGAAAGATGTTTGGTCATGATTATTTGCTGTGAAAGTTTGGAGTGTTGGAGCTGAATGCTTCCCCTGATTTTTCTGGGCCCACCTTTAGAAGAAAAAAGTAAGGGATAGGGACAGTATGCCATGGGCCCATCCTTACTTGTAATGCTGATTTCTATTTAATTTGCTGATCTCATCAACTCCCATGGGTCTAATTTTCATCCCTGGGCTGAAAATTCTGAAATTTACCTATCCAGTTCAAAGCTCTCCACTGACCTCCAATTTTATTTCCCTGTCTATTAATGGACTATTGAATTGAATGTCCATTATGTATCTAACTTTAATAATATTCCAAACTGAACTCATAATCTAACCCTCTAAATTCTCTCTCTTCCAAATTGCCTTATTGCTGTCAAGTATACCATCATGGTATCCTTGTAATGTCAGTACTTGTTCCAAACACAATCTTCACCCTAGTCTACCAGACTCACAACAGATGCAATCCTCACCTCCTCAATATTTCTGTTGATATCATCATTGCACATTTTTTTTGAATGCCTCTTTCTCTCCTCTGATATTACTACCTCACTAGTACTGGTCCTGATCTCCTCATACTTAGACTATTATATTAATCTTGCTGGTTGGTCTACCAGATGCCATAAGTCACTCTCTACTCCCATCAGTCCTCTGTTCAGATATCAAAGTAGTTTTCCTAAAGTACAGCTTTCAGGTTTCTCATACACTGTTTGTGCACACATATTTTTCAATCCACAGATGTAAAGTTTCTTGTAACTGAAAGTCAAATTTTCTGTGTAGTTCTATTTTTTTCATCAAGATTGCTTGAAAGTCCTTCATTTCATTGACTAATCATATTTTTCCCTGAAGTATTATACTCAGTTTTGCTGGGTAGATGATTCTTGGTTTTAATCCTATCTCCTTTGACCTCCAGAATAACATATTCTAAACACTTCAATCCCATAGTGTAGAAGATGCTAGATCTTGTGTTATCCTGATTGTGTTTTCACAATACTCAAACTGATTCTTCCTGACTGTTTGTAATATTTTCTTTTTGACTTGGGAACTCTGGAATTTGGCTTTAATATTCCTAGTAGTTTTCTTTTTGGGATCTTTTTCAAGAGGTGATTGGTAAATTCTTTCAATTTCTATTTTGCCCTATGGTTCTATAATATGAGGGCATTTTTCCTCAAGAATTTCTTGAAAGATGATTTCTAGGCTTTTTTTTTGGATCATGACTTTCAGGTAGTCCAATAATTTTTAAATTATATCTCCTGGATCTATTTTCCAGGTCAGTTGTTTTTCCAATGAGATTTCACATTGTGCTCTATTTTTTTTTCATTTGTTTGGATCTGTTTTATAGTATTTTGATTTCTCATAAAGTCATTAGCTTCCATTTGCTCCAATCTAATTTTGAAGAGATTATTCTCTTCAGTGAGTTTTTGGAATTCCTTTTCCATCTGACTAATTCTGCTTTTTAAGGCATTCATTGGCTTTTTGGGCCTCTTTTTCCATTTGAGTTAGTCTATTTTTTAAGGTATTATTTTCTTCAGATTGTTGACTTTCTTTTCATGATTTTCTTGCATCGTTCTCATTTCTCTTCCCAATTTTTCCTCCACTTCTCTTACTTGATTCTCACAGTCCTTCTTGATCTTCTCCATGACTTTGACCAATTCATATTTTTTGGAAGCTTTTGATGCTGGAATTTTGACTTTTTTGTCTTCTTCTGGTTCCATGTTTTGATTCTTTTTGTCCCCCAGAAAAATTCTACAGTCTGATTACACTTTTTCTGCTTGCTCATTTTGCCACTCAATCACTTGACTTTTGAGCTCTTTGCCACAGTAGAACTCTGCTTCCAGAGTGGAGAGAGCTGTGTCCCTAATTGCTGGGGTTTTTGAAGTTTTTGTCAGAGCTATTCTCAAAACTATGAGGAGAGTGCCCTCTCTACAGTCACTACAAGCTCTTGCACAGTAGTGTTCCTCACCCCAGGACCAGCACCCAAGACTGCAATCTAGATCTCAGCAGATCAAAGCTAGAGCAATTACTATTTGGATGGTTGCTTGGTCCCCCTACAATCTGCAGTCCAGGAGCTTTTGGAGGCAACCATTTGGCAGCACCTGTAGCTGTTGTGTGTGATCATCTCTCACCCTGGTGGCTAGGGCTGAACTATTCTCATCTTTCACCCTGTTCCAACAGTGTTCCCTACTGACCTTTTCTTTTTCTCTTTGGTGTTTATGAGTTGAGAAGTCTGCAAACCATCACAACTGCCAGTGATTGACTCTCCTGAAGTCTGCTCTGGCCAGTCCGGGCTGTGAATCTGGGCCTGTGAGGCTCATGTTGGACTGAGCTCACCTCACAGTCCAGTCAGCCTGTCAGCCTACCAAGCTGCCTTCAGTGGGATATTTATTTCTTCATGTCAGTTTGTGGGTTCTGTAGCTCTAAAATTTGCTTACAGTAATGTTTTGCAAGTAGTGGAAGTGGTTGAAACAAGAGTTCCAGCAAGTTCCTGCTTTTACCATACCATCTTAGCTCTGCCCCCTAGTACCACAAAGAATTTTTTTAGAGCCTCATTTATTCCAGGTACTGGGAATTCAAAAACAATTATGAAACAACCTCTTTCCTGAAGAAGCTTACATTCTACTATGGATGGTGACACTGACAAATATAAGCTTATATTAAATAAAAAAAAGTAAATCTATGTTAATATGGGTTGGGGAGTAAAATACTGGCTTGAAGGATTAGGATTAGATGCATTTAAAGGACAGCATGAGTTGAGTGTTGAAACAAATTCATGCTTCTAGGAGGTCAAAGTGAGGAATAGCTTCATGGCAGACATGGATATGGTGTGTGGAAACGGACAGAGGTGACTTATGGAAACCTGTGTTGTGAGAAACAAAAAGAAAATGTGTTTGAATAAAAGTATAGAGGGAATGAAGGGATGGACTTGGTAATTAGAATCAAAAAATACCTTGAGGGCTGGTTGTTAGTTGATTTATGTATTAAACAAAAGAGTTTGATTTTTTGGGTTTTTTTGTTCTTTTTGGAGGGGGGAAGTTAGGGCAATTGGGTTTAAGTGACTTGCCCAAGGTCACACAGTAAGTGTTAAGAGTTTGAGGCCAGATTTGAACTCCAGTCCCCCTGACTCCAGTGCTAGTGCACTATACACTGTGCCACCTAGCTACACCTACATTTGATCTTAAAAGTCAAAAGGAGTCACAGTCTTTTACAGAATAGGAAAGAGATACAGTAAGATTAACAGTTATAAGAATGAAATAACAGGTTCAATTCCTAACCAAGTTTGGTCCTCACAACAATCTTGTGATGTAGGTTAGGCCAAGTATAATGATTCCCATTTTATAGAAAATTTAACAAAGACTCAGAGAGGTGAGAGGATTGCAAGTTTATGAAGTTAATAAGTCAGCATGGTCAGACTGGAAACCAGTTCTTGAATTTCAAAATCCTGGGTTTTCCCCATTTCATCTTACTAACTCATTTATTGAAAGATTAATTTTTCAAAATCAAGTTAATGAATGTAATGCTTAGGCTAAACTTTTTGAACTCTTATTCAGAATGTAGCATAACTTCTCTGTGGTTGTAAATATTCTGAAGAATTTGCATTCATCTTTCCTTAATGATGCCCATTGATACAAACAACTGTGTTGGACTGTGGTATATGTTTGCAGCTGTGTTATGTTGGTTCCTGGCAAATAGACACCTGTCACAAAGGGAGAATTAGCTGCTCTCAAGATAGATTTCATCATGACTTTGATTACTAAAAATAGAAACAGGAAAGCACGGTCTTTCAGGTATGGAAGGGTAAGAGAATAGAAGATGAGAAAAATCAAAATGCTTGGAATAAATGTTACTATTATTTTAATAAAAGAAATCCAATTTAGAATGCAAGCTTTCTAAGGCAGAAATGATTCCTGGTATTTTTTTATTTGAATAGGTGAAAGGATTATATCATAAAATAAAATTAAGAATTGACATTTTCTCTTTGGGAAGAGGAGTAATGTTGCATATTGGATAGAGAATCCATTTTGAAGTCATTGAAGACCTGGGGTCCATTCCCAGCATAATCATACATTCCTTGTGAAACCCTAGAGAATTTTGAATCTTCTCAGCCCTCTAGGAAAATTGTTAAAACTTGAATTTATAGATAATGTGCCAATCTTCATTGGTAGAGAGAGTTTCCTCTTTTAGAAGTTTCCAATACTGAAGAAAGCCCAGGTTTCTTTCTTCTCTTTATTTTACTCCATACTTTATCCAGATTCATAATTTCATTGTGGAGAGTGTTTCCTCTACAGATACATTATAACATCTCCCCACCTATTTACCATACGAGGTCTTTAAAAGCTTCTCTGGCCCAAACAATTCATCTTTTGTTTGGAAGATCTAGCAATGATCCTCTTAGTCATGA
The DNA here is from genome assembly GCA_028646515.1 of Pseudochirops corinnae. NCBI lineage: Eukaryota > Metazoa > Chordata > Mammalia > Diprotodontia > Pseudocheiridae > Pseudochirops > Pseudochirops corinnae. The sequence continues at coordinate 142,150,807 of CM053585.1, forward strand.
AGCTGAAGAGTTAGACACACACTTAACTCATTACTAAACTTGTGTTCAAATCCTCTGTCTCTAAATAGGTTATTGCAGAGTTGGCACAAAGCCTTCAAATGCCTAGGTTCACCTCTATACCACAAAGAGGCATCAGAGCAGAAATGGAGAACATTGATATCTAAATGTGGAGAAAACATGGAAAAAGAAAAGTAGAAACCATTCCTCAATATCAATGTAAAAATTTTCAGTACCACTTGCCAAAAAGACTATTAAAATACATTAATTTTTTCCCCTAGACCAAATTTGAATAAATCAGGGATACAATAATGGTTCAAGATAATGAAAGAAATTAACATGACTGAGTATTTTAATATTTTAATATTTAAAAAGATAATATAAACCTCTTTCTTATATGAATGGCTACAGAACAGACCTTTGAGAAAATTTTGTATTTATTAATATTTAAAATTATAAAACTTAAATGACCCTCCTTTTATATGAAGGAAGCATATATCTACAAATAAAAGGTGATATTTTCTGCAACAACAAAATACTTAAAACTTTTCCTCCAAAACAGGGAAAAATAAAGGTGTCCTCTCCTCTAGATTGTGATAAAGTTGTGGGAGAGCTAATAAGACCAGTAAAAGAAGAAAGATTATGAAAATATATAAAGCTTGGCAGAGAATTCCAAATTATCCTTGTCTAGATGACATAGTATTTACCTAGGAAAGAGACAATTAGTAAATTAGCTTAATATTCCTTCTCTGTTCTTTCTGTAGCAAGAAGATTAAGTAAGCTGAACCATGTGTCAGATTGAAGTTCCAATTTTTTATTTTAGTGACTGATCAAGCATGGAGATAAGTGGTGGCAAGATAATGTTGATGTTCTGTTCAGAATGTGTATTATTTTCTCTTTGACATGTCTTGATCAGGTCACCATGTACTTTAGCATATGAACCTCTCTGTTTATCTGGGACAGATGAAGTCTCTTCTCCCACCCTGCAGAAGTTGGGTTCTTTGTTTAATGATTTATTAGAGCTACCTATATCTGGGCAAAGAGACAGAGCCACAGTCCCTTTTTGAACCTCCATTGCAAGTCTTCCTGGGGCACTCTGTAGACTTGTCTGAATACCAAAGGACCAGGTCCTTTTGACCATGTCTCCAAAAGAGGTCTCACTTGATCATTGTCTGAACAACTCTACCTCATTTCTTTTAAAATTGTAATGGGCTATTTCTCCATTTTTGAGAATTTCAGAGAATTTCAGTTCTGGTGTCACCTGCTGTTTCAGTTCTTACCTAAATCTTATACCTGGTCAAATAATCTTTTAAAATGTGAGCATCTAACCATAAAATGAGCTCTTCTTTGTTTTAAAATTATCAGGAAGATATTTTAATAATGGAAAAATAATTTCACTTGGGGCAGAGCCAAGATGGCAGAGTAGAAATTGCACTTCCACACTGCTCCAGCTTCAACCTCCTCCAATATGTTTAAAAATGACTCTAAACAAATTTTAGAGCTACTGAACCCACAAAGTGACAGAGAGTAACAAATCTCTCATTGAAGGAAGCCAAGCAGGCCAGTAGGAAAAGTCCATCACAGCCCGCTGGGAACCTAGCTGAGCCAAGCCCAGCCTCACAGGAGCCCAGGGTTTTAGTCCCAGGGCAGCCCCAACCAGCCATGGTTGGAGAGGACTTTGGAAGAGTGGATCACCAGCAGCTGTAGTGGTTTCCAGGCTTCTCAATCCACAAATGCCAAAGACAATGTAAAAGGTCAGTGTGGAAATTTATTCAAAAAGGGTGAGCTCAGTCTGGCTATCACCCCCAGAGACAGAAGCAGAGGAGGTGTGGCTGCACCCACTGACACATGGTTGCCTACAGAGCTCCTGGCCTGCAGATTGTAGAGGGATCAAGCAACCATTCAGAGGGTAATGGCTCTTGATTTGACCTGCTTGGGTCTGTTTCACAGTCTTGGGGGGTGGTCCTGGGCTGTGTGATCAGAGTTACCAGAGCATGTCAGGGCTGTAGAGAAGGTGTCCATCTAATAACTCCAGCATCTTCAAAAACCCCAGAAACGTGGGACATAGCACTCTCCATTTTGAAAACAGAGCTCTACCTTGACAAAGAGCTCAAAAGTCAAGTGATTGGTTGGCAATATGAGCAAGCACCAGAAGGACAAACAGATAATAGAATCATTTTGGGGGACAAAAAAGATCAAGGCAGGGACTGGGAGGAATACTCTGAAGTCAGAACTCCTGCATCAAAAGCTCCCAAGAAAAATATGAAGTGGTTAAAGGCCATTGAGGAATTCAAGAAGGATTGTGAACACCAAATAAGAGAAGTGCCCAAAAAATTGGGGAGAGAAATGAGAACAATGCAAGAAAATCATGATAAGAGAATCGACAACCTGATTGAAGAAAGTAACACCTTAAAACATAGACTAATTCAAATGGCAAAAGAGGTCCAAAAAGCCTATGACAGGAAGAATGCTTTAAAAAGCCAAATATGCCAGATGGAAAAGGAATTTCAAAAACTCCCTGAAGAGAATAACTCTTTCAAAATTAGATTGCAGCAATTAGAAGCTAAAGGCTTTATGAGAAATCAAGACAGTATAAAACAGATCCAAAAGAATGAAAAAATAGGAGGCATTGTGAAATATCTCTTTGGAAAAAACACTAACCTTGCAAAAAGATTCAGGGGGGACAATTTGACAATTACTAGACTACACGAAAGCCGGGATCAAAGAAGAGAATCTAGACACCATCTTTCAAGAAATTATTGAGCAAATTGCCCTGATATTCTAGAATTAGAGGGAAAAATAGAAATTGAAAGAATTCACCATAAGCCCAAAAGAAAATTATTAGGAATATTATAGCCAAATTAAAGAATTTCCACATCACGGAGGAAATGCTACAAGCAGTGAGGAAGAAACAATTTGAGTACTATGGAAACAGAATCAGGATAACACAAGACCTAGCAGCTTCTACATTAAGGGATCAAAGGACTTGGAATACGATATTCTGGGGGGCAAAGGAGCTAGGACTAAAACAAAGAATCACCTATCTAGCAAAATGGGGTATAATGCTACAGGGGAAAAATAAGGTGATTCAATGAAATAGAGGACTTCCATGCATTCTTTTTGAAAAAACCAGAGCTGAACAGAAGATTTGACTTTCCAGCACAAGAAGCAAGAGAAGCATGAAAAGCTAAACAGGAAATTAAATCATAAGGAACTTATTAAGGTTGAACTTTTAACATTGCTGCATAAAAAAATGATGATTGTAACTCCTAAGAATTTTCTCAGTATGAGGATAGTTGAAGGGAATTTGTACGTGGGATGATGCAACAGAGAACAGATTGGGGGAAAGGGTATTCAGTAGGCTTGCTATTTTCTGGTGGGGAAAGGGAAGACAGGGAGAGAAAAATTGTAACTCACAATGTTGTGGAAATGAATGTTGAAATTAAAAATTAATTAATTAATTAAAAAAATAATTTCACTTACTTTCACCTTTATCATGTACGACTTTTGTATAAAAATAGAAATTTGACATCTTATTACCAAAACAAGCTTAAAGCTTAAATTTCTAGATAAGATAAATTTTTTGATCTAGTCATATACCTTTTTCTATAATTCTTTGAAGAATCAGTCTAGTTCTCCTGCATTTCTGAAAATTTGCTTTCCTTTTTAAAGACATCTATCATATTTCTTCTTTGTCTTTTTACTTGGTCTAATCATTTCCTCCTTAGCAGGATGTTATATGTATAACTGGTTATTATTATTAAATTTGGTTATGAATATAAGTTAAAAGTGTAAGCTATCCATTCTTGAATCCCATTATAATAATTCAGAGATGTTCCAATATCCATCTATCATTTCTTGATTATAGAAATTTGACAGAAAAATAAAAAGAGGGAAAGAAAAAGAAAAAAATGATTTCCTATTAAGATAACACAGAACAGCTCATAACTTACTACTCTTCATTCATATCACTGTGTGTTCTGGAATTTCATTCCAGCTCAAACAGACAGGAAATTCCTTATTTTAACCTCACAGGTTCATGTCCTTGTTTCACAAACTTGCTTCAGAAATTGAATCTTATACATATAACAAGTTCAAACACCAATTTATCCTTGTCTTAAGAGGAGTAAGGAGGACCAAGAGAATCACTGCTATATTGTCCAAATAGACTATGAATTATTGGGACCAGAGAAGCTTTTATAGATCAGGTACAGTACCTAGGTGTGGAGAAATTACAATTTATCTGTAGAGGAAACACTCTCAACAATGAAATTCTGGATAAAGTGTGGGGTAAAATAGGGAGAAGATTTAAACCTGGGATTTCATCAGTATTGGAAACTTCCAGAATAGACAAATAGCTAAGAGGACTGAAAAAATTCCAGAGTTTCACGGGGAATGTACAACAGTGCTGAGAATTTACCCCAGGCCTTCAATCACATCAATGTGGATTCATTTTTCACTAGAACATGTCAGTTTTTAATTTTGTTCTATGATATAATCTTTTCTCCAATTGAAAGGAAAAAAAAATACCAGGAATCAGTTCTGCCTTAGAAAGCTTGCATTCCAAATTGGCTTGCCTTTATTAAAATGAGAGTAACATTTATTCCAAGCATTTCAATTTTTCTCATCTTCTATTCTGTTAGCCTTCCATACCACAGAGTTTGAAGGACTATGTTTTCCTGTTTCTATTATTAATGAATATTATGCACAACCCAGTGTTCCGCACAGCATTTCAGTGTAGAGTTTTCACAGCCGCCAATCCTCTGAAGCTGGACTACACATTTTTGATAACAGGTACCACCGTTTTTGTGACATTCGTAAGTGTCCTGTGCATAATCTATGGAAAAAAGAAAACAAAAATGTCAGAATGTTTATAATCACATAGAATTTATGCTGTAGTATGAATAAGAGTTCAAAAAGTTTAGCCTAAACACTATATTTATTAATTTGATTTTTAAAAGTTAAACTTTCAATAAATGATTTAGTGGAATGAAATGGGGGAAAAAACCCCAAGAATTTTGAAATTAAAGAACTGGTTTCCAGTCCTATCATGGTGATTTATTAACGTCTTAGAGTTGTATTAATCTCACCTCCCTGAGCCTTTGTTCAATTACTTATATCATGGGATTCATTATACTTGCCCTAACCTACACCACAGGATTGTTGTTAGGATCAAATTTAGGTAGGGATTGGACCTGGTAATTCATTTGTATTACTATTAATCTTTTTGTGTCTTTTTCCTACTCAGGAAAAGATAGTGACTCCATCTGACATCTAAGAACAAATAGAAACTCTTTTGTTTGATACCTAAACCACCTAACAACCAGACACCAAGATATTTTTTGAAGTCTAGTTACCCAGTTCATCCATTCATTCCCTGAATAGCTTTGTTAAATTTGCTTTCTCTTTCCTTCTCATAGAATAGATTTCTCTAAATCCTCTCTGGCCATTTCTAGAGACAAGATCCATTTCTGCCATTAGAACTTTCCTCACTTTGATCTCCCAGAAGCATGGATTTACTTCAAGAGTCGAATCATGAGCTGTCTTCTAACTGCACCCAATGCTAATCCCTCTGTCCAGTATTTTACTTCACAACCTATATTATCAGAGAATTTTTTAAATTTAATATAAGTTTATACTTGTCAACATCACCATCTTCATTAGAGTATAAGCTTCTTCATGAAAGCAACTCTTTCATAGTTCTTTTTTAAACTCTTTTTTTTCTATTCCCTGGCATGAAGTATGCCCTAAATAAAGGCTTTGTAGTGAAACAATGTGTACTGTGTTTGGCACTAGGGAAACATGATTGAAAACAATCTATTCCTTCTAGTTAATGCAATACAATCTGTTAAGATATATGGACAAGTGATATATTATCAAATGTTAATATTTTGTGGTAAAAATAAGAAAAATGCAAAGGGATGCAGAATAAGGGGAAAATATCTTTTGAATTAGTTGGAAAAATTCAGGAAAAGAAAACCTCCTGGAGAAGGTGATATTTCAGTTGTGTCTTGATGGATGAGTAACATTTTTATAGGCAGACATTAGAGACATTTAGGGCTCAAAGTGAAAAAAAAGCTGACACTCAAGAAGGAAAAGAGTGTACTCAAAAGTTCTCTTTGCTAATAAGAAGGCTACTTGAGAAAGTAGACTAATACGTGATGAAGTAGGAAAAAAATGATCTTGAGTCAAAGATATCCTAAAGAACTAATAGGATGCAATCAACAGAGAAAAGGCACTACAATTAATAGTTTAAGAAAGACTTTTTATAGCTTTTTCATGAAGCAATCCAGAGAAGACATGAAGTGGAAGAGAGATGGGAGATTATTTCAGGCTTAGAAAATAGCCAATGAAAATATCTAGAACAGCATGACATGGAATGTCTTATTCCAAGACCACTAAAAAAGGTCATTTTCAGTGTTGTCAAAAATATATGTGGAGAAACAGGGTATGAAAAAACTGAAAGATGTACTTTAACAGAATTACTTTGGTGTCTGAACAGAGGATTTATTGGATTAGAGAGTGACTTATTGCAACCCATAGACTAACGGGCAAGATACAATAGTCCAAGTATGAGGAGATCCGGACTGGTACTTGTGAGGTAGCAGTGGCACAGAAGAGAAAGAGGTATTCAAGAGAGGTAGCAAAGAGGATATCAAGAGAGATATTGAGGAATGCATCTGTTGTGAGCCTGGTAGACTAAGGATGATGATTCTACTTGGAAAAAGTACTGGCGTTACAAGGATGTCAAAATGCTACACTTGACAGTAATAAGGAAATTTGGAATACAGAGGTTTTAGAGGATTAGATGATGAGTTCAGTTTGGGATATTTTTAGAGTAAGATATATCCTGGACATTCAGTTCAAGACTCCATTAATAGGCAGTTAAGGAAGTAAAACTGAAGGACAGGGGAGAACTTAGAACTGGGTAGGTGAATTTGAGAGTTTTCAGCCTAAGGAAGATCTCATGAGAGTTGATGAGATGATCAAATTAAATAGAAATCAGCATTACCAGTAAGGGGGGGCAGGGGGGACAGTGGCATACTATCACCATCCTTTCCTTTTGCTTCTAACAGTGGGTGCCAGAAAGCAAGCAAGACAGTCAGCTCCAATATTTCAAGGATTCAATGCAAATAGGCATGATTAAACATCTTTCCAGAAATCCTGAACACCAGAGATGATAAGGATTGCTGAAATTGTGCTGAGAGTGGCAATTAGTGTGTCCTGAGCAGGCCATAACTGAACGATAACCCCAAATATGCCACACAACCCGATTAGAATCTGTGTTAGAATATGTGATCAGCAACCATATTTCACATTTTTCTAGCTCACTTTTTTCAACAGATCCGAAAGCTTTCATACTTACCTTTTAGAGTACCAAATGCACACTTCATATCGATGAAGGAGAACATAACCAAAAGTACCAATACACCAAGGTGGAAAGTCCTCATGTGGGTGGATAGCTGGAACCTGGAAATAATAGGAGACGTGAGAGAAGGACAGATCAGCAAAAGATTGGTCTTAATTGGACAAACAAGCCCAGACTACGTCATGTCACACACAAATTCCCTAGATTCATTTAATATTAGCTTCTAAATACCTGAAACTAAATGAGGGTAACTTTCCAATAGCCTAGACTGCCCGATATTTATAGAGTGGCGCAACAAGGAATTTAAATTCATATGCAAGTGGAGCAATCCACAACAAAATGCTAAATAAATCTGTTATTTAACTTGAGTAACGTCCAAGTCATGTGGATTCCTTTCTTTGTATTTTTGTCAACAAATGAATTTGGAAGAGGAAGTCCAAGTTGAATTTCTGGGTTACAACTACTTTTATCACACACAGTTCCTTCTTCTACACATGGCTCTGCACTAGCATCTCATGTTTTGGAGGTGAAGAACAATCTCTGAAGAGGTTTCTCAGAGATCCAATGGAGAATCTCACCAATCCAGAAAACTGGTTGCCAATATTTTGGAAATCTGATTCAGAAAGAAATAGTAGTTTAATTCTTAGCAAGTTTTAGGAGCCATGTGTTGAATAGTCATTCTCCTTACATGGAATTAATATAGACCTTGTTTTCCAATATCTTGCTTCTGTTTTTTCAAGGCTATGCATTCAATTAACTGCATTTTGTGATGATTTGGGAGACAGAAGTAGCACCTCATATTACACAGGAAGGGGAAGTCCAATAGAAAAAAGGATAACAAGATTATTGATTAGTAAAAGAAAGGTTACAGACAGTATATAAAAGGGCATGCAAATGCCTATATTTCTTTTCTTATTCTTTTTTTTTTTTTGCCTTTTGGAGGGCAATTGGGTTTAAGTGACTTGCCCAAAGTAACACAGCTAGTAAGTGTGGCAAGTGTCTGAGTCCGAATTTGAACTCAGGTCCTCCTGACTCTGGGGCCAGTGCACTGCATGACCCTAGCTGCCCCAAATGAAGAAATCTTTCTTTCTTTCTTTCTTTCTTTCTTTCTTTCTTTCTTTCTTTCTTTTTTTTCTTTTTGAAGGGTAGTTTTGGTTAAGTGACTTGTCCACAGTCACACTGCTAGTAAGTGTGTTAAGCATCTGAAGTCACATTTGAACTCAAGTCCTCCTGACTCCAGGGCTAGAACTCTATTCACTGCACCATGTAGTTGCCCCTTTATGTTTCTTTCTAGAATGAGAAAATACTGCCTCTTAAAGGGCAACAAAGCATAGAAAGTAAAGAAATACTTTTAAAATTGTTGAAGAAATTACTTAATCAAGCATATCTGCCTTAAGGCAATCAATAAGAGAAAGTTGAAGGTTTCTCTTCTCATATAACAAGGAAAGCATTTCCAGCAGTAGATGAGGCTGTCAATTTTTCAATGACTTTCTATGTTTTGATATGTTTAATTTCTTCCTGATAATAAGTTTTTATAAAATATTCTTAAATTCTCCACAATGCCTGTCCTCTTCTCCATAGATGGTAGCATCAATGGAAAAAAAAAAAACAAAACAAAACAGTAGTTTAACTACGTTAATAATCATACTTTTCACACCAGTAATATAATTGCTGCAATTCATTTTATTATGAGTACAAAATAAAGAAGGACTCTTATTTAATGGGATATTTGATGACATTTTTATTGTAGTATTCAAAATAAGCATTTATATGACAGGGAAGTAGGAAATGAAGGGGAAAAAGAATTCCAGGTGGACTGATAGAAAGGAGGATTGGAGGAGAAGATAAGGGTCAGAATAAAGTCAACATTTTGGACATCAGGGAAACAAAAGAAAGATAACTGGAGGGAAGGATAGAAAAGGGAATATGCACAGTTGATATTCAAAACCCTGAAAGGAACAGGATGACCTTATCTACAAAAATTAAGTAGACAGTAGAATGGACTAGAATCCAAAATCTAACATCATATTGTTATCAGCAAAGACACCTGAAGCTGAGAGAGCATAAAACAAAAATAGGAAGTTAGAGCAGATTCTATCACGCCTCAGCTGAACTAATAAAAAGCAGGTGTAGTAAACACAATCTCAAACAAAGCAAAAGTAAAAGTAGATCATTTTTAAAGAGGCAAGAACAGTACTTATATTTTGCTCAGGTACCATACAAAATAAAATCATTTCCATACTAAACATATATACAACAAATGATATAGCATCCAAATTTTTCTAATTTTTTTCTTTTTTTCTTTTTAGAGTGGGGAGAGGCTAGGCAATTGGCATTAAGTGACTTGCCCAAGGTCACATTGCTCATAAGTGTTATGTATATGAGATCATATTTGAACTCAGGTCCTCCTGACTCCAAGGCCAGTATTCTATTCACTGCACCACCAAGCTGCCCCTAGCATCCAAATTCATAAAAGAAAAGGGAAAGACAATAAAATCATACTAGTGATGAATCTCATATTTACTCTCTCAAAACTAGTTAAATATAACCATAAAATAAGCAAGAAAGAAGTTAAGGGGGTGAATAAAATTTTAGAAATAATGACAGTATAGATTTCTGTTGAAAATTGAACAGGAAAAAAGGGAATATACCTTTATCTCAGCTGTATGTGTCACATTCACAAATATTGTCTATATGTCAGTGTATAAAAATCTCACAATCAAAAGAGGAAATGTAGACATATTAAATATGTTATTTTTCACTCCACGACCCAATAAAAAATTTATTAAATAAATGGCACAGGAAACAGAGTAAAATAATATAGGAAACTAACTAATCTTACACCATAGAATGAGTGTAGTAAAGAACAAATTATGGATAAAATAAATAAACTTCACAAAAGAAAATGGAAAAAAAAATGAGAAGACAACAAGAAGGTTGGGATACACTTATTGGGGTCCTTTGGGGAAGTTTTTTGTTTTTATCTCTAAATGCTCACACCAATAAAGAAGAGAAAGAGTAGAGCAATGAATTCAGCAAACAACAAAAAAATCTGGAAGAAACGAAGTAGACAGTAAATTTAACACTAAATTGAAAACCATCCTGAAAGTCAAAATAGAGAATAATTTTTAAAATGGTTGTAAGAAAACCATTGAAATAATAAAATAGGAATGGCTTAAATTTAAAAAAAAATTAGAAAACCTATTAGATAACTTGCAATGAAAAAACATGAAATTAGTATCAAAAATGAAAAAGTGAAATTTACAAAGAAGAAAAAAGAAATCCAAGGGGGAAAAATGAAAGTATTATAAATCTATAATGGTCAACAAGCATTGCCTTTTTTATTTTTAATTTTAATTTTCAACATTCATTTCCACAACATTTTGAGTTATAATTATTTTTCTCCCCATCTTTCCCCTACCCCCACCCCAAAATTTCAAGTCTACTAAACACCCCTTCCCCCAATCTGTTCTCTCTTGTGTTCTCACCCTTCATCCCCCCCCTAACATTCTAGTACAGCAAGATGGATTTCTATACCCCAGTTGCTGTATGTCTTATTTCCCAGTTGCGCATAAAAAGCAAATTTTTAAACATTTGTTTTCAAAACTTTGGATTCCAGTTTTTTCCCCCTTGCTCCCTTCTCACCCATTCCCACTGGAAAGATAAGCAATTTAATATAGATTGTATTTACCTAAATCATTTACATAGTCGTTAAATCATGAAAGACTAACTATATTTTGCTCCATCCCATCCTATCCCACACTTATTCTATTTTCTCCTTTGACTGTACCACTTTTAAAAAATATTTGCTTCTAACTACCCTCTACCTCAATCTGCCCTCCCTTCTATCTTTCCCCCTCTTATACCCTACCCCTCTATTTTCCTGTAGGGCAAGACACTCAATTGAGTGTGCATGTTATTCCTTGCTTAGGCCAAATTCAATGACAATCAGGTTGTCCCATTCCTATTCACCTTCCTGCACCTCTCATCCATTGTAAGTTTTCTCTTGTCTATTTTTTGGGACATAATTTACTCTAATCTATCACTCCCTTTCTTCTTCTCCCAATAAATTCCTCTTACCTCTTAATTTTATTTTTTGAGATATCATCCCTTCATATTAAATTAATTCTATGCCTTCTGTCTATGTATACATGAGCACACATATGCCCAGACTCACATACATATTTATATACACATACGTCCTCCTATACATACATATGTATGTATACATATATATTTACATATATATATACATAGATACATATACATACATATATACACACACACACATATATATATATATACATACATACATATTCCTTTAGCTATCCTCATACAGAGTTCATACCTGTGTAAAAGAATGTCACAAAAAAGACCAACAATGTGAAGAGTCCTCATGTGAGTGGGTGGCTGAAACCTGAAAATAATAGGAGACAAGAGGGAAGGATAGATTAACAAAAAACAGGTGTGAATAGGACAAATTAGCCTAGACAAGAAATTGTCACACTCAACTTACCTAAATTCAGTTGATATTAGTTTCCAAATACATGAAACCAAATGAGGGTACCTTCCCAATAGCCTAGACTACCCCGATATTTATAGGGCTACCCAATAGGACATTAAAGTTTATATGTAACTTTTGCAATCCAAAGTGCAATTCTAATGAAACCTGTTTTGTAACTTGTTGAAGGCCCAGGTCATATGGATTCCTTTTTCTTCATTTTTGTCAGTAAATGTATTGGGAAGAGGATGTCCCAGTTGAATGTTTGGGCTATAGCTACTTTTATCATGAGCAGTTAATTCTTGTACAGACAGCTATGCACTAGCATCACATCTTTTGGAGGTGATGAACAATCTCTGAAGAGATATCTCAGAGAACCCATGGAGAATCTCATAAATCCAGAAAACTGGTTTTCTAATATTATGAAAATCTGATTAAGAAAGAAATAAATTCTTAGCAAGTTTTGGGAGCCATGAGTTGAATAGTCATTCCTCTAACATGAAATTGCTATAGACCTTGTTTTCCAATATTTAGCTCCTCCTTTAGCAAGGCTATGCATTCTGTGAACTGCTTTTTGCGGCGATTTAGGAGAAAGAAGAAACACCTTGTACGACAGGGGAAGGGGAAGACCAAGAGAGAAAAGCATAACAAGGTTATGATGAAAAGATGAAAGATTATAGATAGTATATAAATGCGCATGCAAATGCCTATATTTCTTAGTAGAATGAGAAAATATTCCCTTTTATACAGCAGCAAAGCATAGGAGGCAAAGAAATGCTTTTAAAATTGTTGAAGAAATTTACTCGATTGAGTATATCTGCCTTAAGGCAATCAGTAAGAGAAAGTTGGAGCATTTCCAGCAGTAGATAAGACTCTCAGTTTTCCTTTGACTTTCTATAGTTTGTTATGTTTCATTTCTTCTTGAGAATAAGTCCGTTTCCTCTTCTTTTCAGGATATACAAGAAGATAATGACCTTTGGATAGAGCTACCTTTGATGCTTTTCTCACTTGGAATGCTGGATTTCTAATCATCTTCCTGGATTTCTTTCATTTTATCCTAGATGAACTAGATCTCTATCCTCTTTTTCATGAAATCTTAGTTCCCTTCTGTCAGCCACATATGCATCTTTATCAATATAGACCCATATACACATGTGTGTAGAGCTCAGTACTGTATTCACTTATGTATTGTAACTTTATCCCAAACTTCTTCATCCTAGACTGTGCTGCTTATTGTGCCAAATTAGTGCAGGCAAGAACTCACAAATCATAATCCCATGTTTCCATCAATGTCATAAAATTAAGTAAACTTATATGGTCATAACCTCATGTATATCCCATGTGACAAGTCTTATTAAATAGGCCCTGTATGTAAACTAAGGTATGTTGAACTTCAAACATCTTTGATGGTACGCAATGCAATAATTTAAGAGGAGAGATGTATATATTAGAAAAGATATAAAAACTTTGGAAATTTAAATATGATGAAACAAAAAATCCATTTAATACAATTATGATCACAATATCAAATAACAGGAATGCTTCTTTGTACTCTAGGTATCACTTCCCAAGGTTCAATTAATCATCACAATAATTTCATCTTGAGTGCCAGATGTCCCATGTTATTGTCTGGTGCCTGCAGATCTTTCACACTGATACCAGAATATTTATCTCTCCTTTTCATACACATCTAGTATAGTCTCCTCCCAGTCATTTTATTTTGCTGGCTTCAAGTCACTTGCAGAGTCCTTCATGACACTAAACATAAACAAACAAACAAACAAACAAACGAATGAATGAATAAAATGAAACAAATGGATAGAAAGACAGGTAAATGAATGAGTAATTGGTTGAATGAATGGATAAATAAACAGACAGACAAATAAATAAATAAACAAATGAATGAAAGAATGAAAGAATATGAAAATAATTTCACAAAATGAATATCAATACACTTTTCAGCATCCTCCTACATTTGCTATTTTTTGAACACTGAATCAAATGGTAAAAACCAGCTCAAGCCTCATTGTTCTAGTTGCATTAGCAGTAGAATTATAAGAACATCAAATTGAGGAATCCCTACTGCTTGAAAAAGGACATTTCAGTAGTCACATATAACTTGCTGTTCCTATCTTTTTTCTTTGTATTTATCAATGCAACTTTACATGTAAAAGCCATAATTCAGTTTCTGGAAGGACTTAAGAGAACTTATCATTAGAACATGCTTAAGGTTTACATGTTTCATAATAAAACTTTATTTGACCTATGAATCCAAACACGTTGCTGGTTTCTAAAATTTTTCACTTCTGCTAATTCCCCTCTTACGAGTAAGAGATACTTTCAGTATTTATTCACGTACATGAACACATAACTATTAGTACTCACAGAAAGCAGATGTTTTTCATCCCTTGATTCCATATCACAAAATGAATTTGCTTTAACATGCTTAATAAGATACAACAAAATATGTATGTGTACATATAATAAATCCAAATTGTATACAAATAACAGTTTACATGAAACAAGTTGTCTATAAGAAAATAGACTACTGTGGGGGGCAGAGCCAAGATGGTTGAGTAAAAGCAGGAAACTGCTTAAGCTCCAGTACCAACCACCTCCAATACCTGTAAAATAGGTCTCTAAACAAATTTTAGAGCTACAGAACCAACAAAGTGGCAGAGAAAAACAAATCTCCCGCTGAATGCAGCCTAGCAATCCCAAAGGAAGGGTCTATTGCACTGAGCTGGGAGTGGAACACAACCATGGATGAGCTGTGTGTTCCCAGATGCAAGGCAACCCCAGCACCAGTAATCTAGACAGTCTGGAAAAAATTTCAGGGAAGTGAATCACTGGCAGTAGTGGTCATTTCAAGACTGCTGAACTCATAATCACCAAAGAGAAAGTAAAAGTCAGTGGGGAACTCTGCTGAAGTAGGGTGAGAGAAGAGCATATTCTGGTCCCTCTCTCCAGGGCAGAGAAGTAGCAGAGGCATGGCAACTGCTGTTGTTACAATGTGGCTCCCTCCAGGGCTCCTGGCCTGTAGATTGTAGGGGGGCCATTAAGAGGGTAGTTGTTCTTGCTCTGTCCTGCTTGGATCTCAGTCATAGTCTTAGGTGGTGGTCCTGGGGTGAGGAATGTCAGTGTGCCAGAGCTTCTGGTGTCTGTAGAGAGGGTGCCCTCCTCAGAGTTCTGACAGCAGTTCTGACAAATTTGAGAAAATACCAGCGATTTAGGACACTGCTCTTTCCGCTCTGGAAACAGAGTTATACCATGGCAAAGAGCTTAAAAGCCAAGTAATTGCCTGGCAAAATGAGCAAACAGAGGAAGTGCATTCAGACCATAGAATCAGTGTTTGGGAAAAGAAGGATCAAAACATGGAACCAGAAGAGGACAACATAGTCAAAACTGCTGCATTTAAATTTTTAGGAAAATTATGAACTGGTTACAAGACAAGAGTAGATCAAGAAGGATTTTGAAAATCAAGTAAGAAAAGTGGAGGAAAAATTGGGAAAAGAAATGAGAATAATGCTAAAATAAAATCATTAAAAGCAAGTCAAGAGCCTGACTGAAGAAAATAACAAATTAAAAATAGACTAACTCAAATGGCAAAAGAGGCCCAAAAAGCCAATGAGGAGAAGAATACCTGAAAAAGACAAATTGGTCAAATGTAACAGGAATTTCAAAAGCTCTTGGGAGAGAATAACTTCTTCAAAATTAGATTGGAGCAATTAGAAGCTAATGACCTTACGGCAAATCAAGAGGCTATAAAAGAGATGAAAACAAATGGAAAAAAAAGAAGGCAATGTGAAATATCTCATTGTAAAAACTACTTAACTGGAAAATAGATCCAGGAGGGATCATTAAAAAATTAATGAAATACCTGAAAGCCATGGTGAAAAAAAGAGCATAATAATCATCTTTGAAATTTCAAGGAAAATTAAACTAATATTCTACAGCAAGAGGGCAAAATAGAAATTGATAGAATTCACCTATCACCTCTTGCAAAAGATCCCAAAAAGAAAACTATAAGTAATATTTTACCCAAATTCCAGAGTTTCCAGCTCAAGGAGAAAATATTATAAGCTTTCAGGAAGAGAAAAAGTTGCGTATTGTATAGACACAGTGAGGATAACAAAAGATGTGGCAGCTTCTACATTAAGGGACTGAAGGGCTTGGAATATGATATTCCAGAGGTCAAAGGAGTTAGGATTAAAACCAAGAATAGCTTACCCAGCAAAACTGAGCATAACACTTCAGGGGAAAATATGGTCATTCAGTGAAATAGAGGACTTTCAAATATTCTTGATGAAAAAACCAGAGCTACAATGAAAATCTTACTTTCAAATACAAGAAGCAAGAGAAGCATGAGAAGGTAGAAAGGAAAAAGAAATCACAAGGAACCTGTTAAAGTTGAACTATTTAGGCTCCACTTGGATAATTAATCATTGTAACTCATGAGACTTTTCTCAGTATGAGGACAGATGAAGGGAATATGTGTGCATACATTTGTTTACAAACATCTATACGTATGCACAGGAGGGTGTATGTGTGAATAAACACATATATGAGTGTGTCCATATGTGTGTACCTGTATACATTGACAGAGGACAAAAGATAAGTTGAATATGAAAGGATGATATTGATAAAATAAAACTAAAGGGTGAAAGAGAAATATATTGGTAGAAGGAGATAGGGAGAGATAGATTACGAAGTATTATCTCATAAAAAACATGCAAGAGAATACTGTTCCAATGGAGGGGAAGAGCAGGAAGGTGAATGGGAATGAATAGGACAACCTTACTCTTATTGAATTTGTCTTAAGTAGGGAATTACATACACTCTCAATTCGGTATCTTACCCTACAGGATAATTGTGGGGAAGGGAATAGAAGGGGGGATGATAGAAGGGAGGGAAGATTGGGGTAGAGGGTATTGAGAAGAAAACATTTTTTTAAAGGAACTGTGTCTAAGGAGAAAACAGAGTAGGTGAGGGGCAAGACAGAATGAAGGGAAATATAATTAATCTTTCACTATATAATTAGTGCGGAAAGTTTTGTATAACTACACATGTACAACCTGTGTTGAATTTCTCAGCTTCCTAGTGGGGGTGGGTTGGGAGGGAAGAAGTTAAAGAATATGAAAATCAGACTTTTAAGAATAAATGTTAAAAAAATATGTTTTACATTCAACTGGCAATAAGATATACAGGCACTGGGTTGTAGAAATCCACAAGGCCCTGCTAGAAAGTTACAGGGAGCATAGGGGAGGATATAAGGGGGAGTAGATTGGGGCAAAGGGTGTTCAGTGGGCTATGTATCTTCATATGGGGTTTAGAGAAATATGGGGAAAATTTGTAACTCAAAATCTTGTGGAAATGAATGATGAAAAGTATAAAAAACAAATTAATTAATTGATTGATTGATTTTTAAAACAGAAAAGAAAATAGACTACTGCTCTCAGAAGCAATTAAAACAATTGCGACATCTCTAAGGTAACAGCTGAGCAGTTTGCTGCCTTTCAGGACATGCTCCAAAGAGGTTCTAATCCCAGAGAAAACAACAAACATAATCAAAATCAGATTTCCTTTTAGGTAACACAAGGTCATTTATAAATTATTTCTCTTCATTAACATAACTGACAGCACTGAAATTCTGTTCCTTAAAATATAAACCAAAGCAGTTCCTGACTTTAGCCTAACACATTAACTGATGTGTTTCCCTGTTTTACAAACTTCTGTACCTTTGGCTAATTGTTCCTGTATCATGACGAAAGAATGAGATATTTCAGGAATGTAATCTTATAAATATGATCAATTCAAGCACTCATTTGACTCTTGCCTAGACCGTGGAATGACTAAAATTCATATCCAAGCAAAAAGAACTTTCTCATGTTTTCTTGGATTCCATAAAGTCATAAATATAATCTGTTCTATTAACGAAAGCTTTTCCAGTCTTCTTTGTGGTGTCCCTGCCCTCTGCTAATTATGTGTCTTTTGTCCTCTATATAGCGTCCTCTGTATATATCTGTTTACTTGTGGTATTTGCAAGCTAGACTGTCAGCTCCTTTAGGCCAAGGTTATCTTTTGCTTTTGTTTTGGTCCCCAGTGTTTATCACAGTGTCTATCACATGGAAAGTACTTAATCAATGCTTGCTGATTGATCACACTCACTGAATAAGAGTTCCTCAAATTAAGCCACTTTTCTTTTTCTAGCTTTGTTTTTTTACTTTAATCAAAAATGAAGCAAGAAGAGCAAAAAGAAAAACTTAAATATCAAATGTATAATAATACCAAGCAAGAAAAAAAATAAATTTTCCTTTCAAGGAAGCCTACATAACAAATACTAAGCATAATGTGGTGAGCTGTCTATCTTTTCTTTTCTTCCTTGAAAGTTTTCATTGTCCTGTGCTTTGTAGTCTTTCATGTGTTCTTTTTCTCCCTGCCCTCCACCAGAAGACTTCAACTTAGTATGGAAAATATATTGATATAGATACAGATATAGATCTATAAATACATTCACACACCAATAGAAAGATATGTGCATCACATTGAGCTTTAAGTCTCCATATTTTCTGCAGTTATGCAATCTCTCCTAGATAACCTACCATTTGACTGGAACTAGGAAACCTTGAGATTAGATCGTACCTCAGAAACTGACTAGATATTAGACTCTGAACAAGGCACAAGCTCTGTTTACTTTAATCCCTTAGGGAAAGAAATGGCAAACAACTCCAGTATCTTTGCCAAGGAAACGCATGTAAAGTACTGATATGTCACAAAAAGGGTTAGACACAACTTGAAAAAAAGAAACAAAGGTCTCATACTCCAGGTCTCCTCTCCTACTATATACTTATTGAGCACTGATCTTAGAGGTTAAGATAAACAATGGAAAGAGGGAATTTAGACTGTCCTACGTAAGGGTCTTGTGAACATTCTGTCTGGTGAAAAGTCAGGTTAAGAAAGGGAGTGCAAGGAAGGGATGGAACTCAGGGTTTGCTGTGGACTGTCATCATCTACAGGTCCTTATGGAAATTACATACTCTATTAAAAAAAATTTTGTTCTGCAAAACGCAGATTAGAACTTCTGCCTCTTTGTAGATGACTTCCCTACAGTTCACTCCAATAGAGGTCAGCATTGCAGACAGCCATTTAAAGGGGAAGAGCATGGTGACCTTTTCTGACCTAATTGTTCTCCCTTTAATCTCAATTGCATCTAGGACAGAATAGAGTAAGTTTGCAGCTAGTTGAAGCTTTGAAATATGTGACAACACCTTGCCTTTCCAGGATTTCATTCTACTCTGGTAATTTATAGGTTAGTCAAGTTGTTTTATCTACTCTTCCTCACACTTCATTCCCTTTCTACTCTGCCTGCCTTTGCCACCATTACCTCCCATACTTGGGATACCATCCTCCATCTCTGTCTTTTAGAATTGTTTGCTTCCTTCAAAATACAGCTCAAGAGATTCCTGCTAGATAGGACTTTTCTGACCACCTGGTCTTCTCAGTGGTTAGACTAGTCCATTGTTTTACCTGTAATTCCGCTCCCTGAACAATGCAGTGCATTTATTCCTTTACCTTTACTTTCCATTCTATTCTTTTTAAAAATCTCATACTCAGACATTCCATTGGAATATTAAACCCCTCATGAGGAAACTCTCTCAGCTGCTATAGAGAAGTAGCTACTGCACATCTCATAATTTAAAAGAGGGCCCAGGGGCAATGGGAGTTTGGAAAATTTTTTTTTGTGTGAAGGATGGGATTGGAACCCAGAGCACTCTGACTCAAAGGCACTACCTTCGGATACCTTTGGGATAACAGGTTTTATTTGTCACACACCTAGACTTAAAACAAATTTCTATTTATTTGTTGCTCTAATTGTTGTGTGTTCAGATAGAGTGAATGTTCTTTGAAAGCACTGAGAAGTACAGATTTGGGAGAGGGAATATTGCTTGAGAGAAGTGGTAAAAAGATCGGCCTGTGTCCTGGATATAGGTAGCTGAGTATGTGAAGCTTAGCCACTTATAAGAAAAGCAGACAAGTAGTAAGAGTTCAGGTTTGAAGAGCATTACAGAAAATTGAGGATTTTCTTTTGATTGTGGACATAATAGGGAGTGATCAGAATTTACTGAGGATGTAAAGGCAATGGTCAAAACTGGGTTTTGAGAGATCATTTTGACATAAAGAGGAAATGTGATGATGAGGGTGACTATGAAAGTGAATATGGGAAAGATTTGTATGTGGGATCAAGGTCAACTCAAAAGATGAGAGGGAGAGAGAAAGACAGAGAGACAGGAAGGGAGAGAGAAAGAGAATTCTTAGAGAGGAACCTCTCTAACAAAACATATTAGCTCCTGCTCTGCATTGGAGGGGTTTAGAGAGTTGCCTGAAACACTGTGAAATAAGTGACTCAGTGAAGTTACCAAAAGTTTGAATCATAAAAACCACTTGAACCCAGAGTTTCCATAACATGATGTCAATTTTCTATCCCTTCTAGTAGTAGCAACTATATTTCAGATAAAACATCAAGGCTATAAGAATAATAGTACATAATAGTACATGATATGGAGTTTAAAAAATCAAATGATTCCCTTTTCTGTGCCAGTTCCAAAATGTTGTGGCAACCTGATTGGAAGAGCTGTCAGCAAAAGAATGTTCAGTCCTCTCTTGCCATGCACTGTTAATCTTCACACAAAGCACAACAAGAATATTTTCAAAAGATCGAGCCTTAGCAAAAGAAAACAAATCTGTGGCTTGAAAGCTGAGGTCACCTCATGGATTAGAAAGTTCTGAAGATGTTCTTTCTGTGGTAAGAAGGCTAAATAAGCTGAACCATATGTCAGATTGAAGTTCTAATTTTTTATTATAGTGACTTATCAAACATGGAGATAAGTGGTGGCAAGATAATGTTGATGTTCTGTTCAGAATGTGTATTATTTTCTCTTTGACATGTCTTGATTAAGTCATGATGTACCTTAGCATATGAACCTCTCTGTTTATCTGGGACAGATGAAGTCTCTTCTCCCACTCCACAGAAGTTGGGTTCTTTGTTTAATGATTTATTAGGGCTACCTAGATCTGGGCAAAGAAATAGAGCTGCAGTCCCTTTTTGAACTTCCATTGGAAGTCTTCCTGGGCACCCTGTGTACTTGTCTAAATGCCAAAGGACCAGGTCCCTTTGACCATGTCTCCAAAAGAGGTCTCTTTGCACATGATCACTGTCTGAGCAACTTTACTTCATTTATTCTTTCAACACTGTAATGGGTCACTTCTCCAATTTTTAGAATTTCAGAGAATTTCAGTTTGTTATCATCACCTGTTTCAGTCCTTAACTAAATCCTATATCTGGTCAAGTAATCTTTTAAAATATGAGCACTGAACCATAAAATGAGCTCTTTTTCCTTTTAAAATTATCAGGCAGATATTTTAATAATGAAAAAATGATTTCACTTGGGGCAGAGCCAAGATGGCAGAGTAGAAACAGCACTTCCATGCTTCTCCGGCTTCAGCCTCCTCCAATACGTGTAAAAATGTCTCTAAACAAACTTTAGAGCTACAGAACCCACAAAGTGACAGAGAGAAACAAATTTCCTGTTGAAGGAAGCCAAGCAGGATAGCAGGAAGAGTCCATCACAGCCCTCTGGGAGCCGAGTCAAGCCAAGCTCAGCCTCACATGAGCCCAGGGTTTTAGTCTCACAGCAGCCCCAACCAGTCATGGCAGGAGAGGACTTTGGGAGACTAGATCACCAGCAGCTGTAGTGGTTTCCAGACTTCTCAATCCACAAATGCCAAAGACAATGTAAAAGGTTAGTGTGGAAATTTATTCAAAGAGGGTGAGCACAGTTTGGTTGCCACACGCAGAGACAGAACCAGAGGAGATGCATTAACTGCACCCACTGACACATGGTTGCCTACAGAGTTCCAGGCCTGCAGATTGTATGGAGACCAAGCAACCATTCAGTGGGTAATGGCTCTTGATTTGATCTGCTTGGATCTGGATTGTGGTCTTGGGTAGTGGTCCTGGGGTGTGTGATCAGTGTGACCAGAGTATGTCAGGGTTGTATAGAAGGGCACCCATCTAATAACTCCAGCAGCTGCAAAAACCCCAGGGATTTGGGACATAGCTCTCTCCATTTTGGAAACAATGCTCTACCTTGACAAAGATCTCAAAAGTCAAATGATTTGTTGGCAATATGAGCAAGCACCAGAAGGACAAAGAGAGAATAGAATCCTTTTATGGTAACAAAAAAGATCAGGGCAGGGACTGGGAGGGATACTTTGAAGTCAGAACTCCTGAATCAAAAGCTCCCAAGAAAAATATGAACTGGTTAAAGGCTATTGAGGAATTCAAGAAGGATTTTGAACACCAAATAAGAGAAATGCCCAAAAAATTGGGGAGAGAAAAATGAGAACAATGCAAGAAAATCGTGATAAGAGAGTCAACAACCTGACTGAAGAAAGTAACACTTTAAAACATAGACTAATTCAAATGACAAAAGTGGCCCAAAAAGCCACTGAGGAGAAGAAAGCTTTAAAAAGTCAAATTTGCCAGATGGAAAAAGAATTTCAAAAACTCTTTGAAGAGAATAACTCTTTCAAAATTAGATTGCAGCAATTAGAAGCTAAAGGCTTTATGAGATATCAAGACTGTATAAAACAGATACAAAAGAATGAAAAAATAGAAGTCACTGTGAAATATTTCTTCGGAAAAAACACTGACCTAGAAAAAAGATCCAGGGGGGGACAATTTAACAATTATCAGACTACCTGAAGTCCATGATCAAAAAGGAGAGACTAGACACCACCTTTCAAGAAATTATTGAGCAAATTGCCCTGATATTCTAGAATCAGAGGGCAAAAAAGAAATAGAGGATTGTTTTTGAAAAACCAGAGCAGAACAGAAGATTTGACTTTTCAGTACAAGAAACAAGAGAAGCATGAAAAGCTAAACAGGAAAAAGAAATCATAAGGAACTTATTAAGGTTGAATTTTTAACATTGCTACATAGAAAAATGATTATTGTAACTCATAAGACTTCTCAGTATGGGGATAGTTGAAGGGAATTTTTATGTGGGAGGATCCAAGAGACAACAGATTGGGAGAAAGGGTATTCAGTAGGCTTGTCATTTTCTGATGGAGAAAGGGGAGACAGGGAGAGAAAAATTGTAACTCAAAATGTTGTGGAAATGAATGTTGAAAATTAAAATAAATGAATTAATTAAAAAATAATTTCACTTACTTTTACCATTATCTTATATGACTTTTGTGTAAAAATACAAATTTGACATCTTACTGGCAAAACAATCTTAAAGTTTAAATTTTATAATAGACAAATTTTGGGATCTAGTCATATACCTTTGTCTATAATTCTTTGAAGAATCAGTCTAATTCTCTTACATTTATCAAAATTTGCTTTCCTTTTTAAAGACATCTATCACTTTTCTTCTTTGCCTTATTACTTGGTCTAATCATTTCCTCCTTAGGAGGATGTTATCCCTGTAATGGGTTATTATTATTTAATTTGGTTATGATTATAAGTTAAAATTGGAAGCTCTCCATTCTTGAATCCCATTATAGTAATTCAGAGATTTTGCAATATCCAGATTTCACTTCTTGACTATAGAAATTCGATATAAAAATAAAAAGAAGAAAAAAAGAAAAAAATGTTTTCCTATTAAGATAACACAGAACAGCTCATAAGTTACTACTCTTCACTCATATAACTGTCTGTTCTGGAATTTCATCCCAGCTTAAACAGGTAAGAAATTCCTTATTTTATCCTCACAGTTTGATAACCTTGTTTCATAAAGTTGCTTATTCTTCTCTAATTATTCTAACTGTAGAAGAATGAGACACTTCAGAAACTGAATCTTATACATATAACAAGTTCAAACACTAATTTATCCTGATCTTAAGAAAAGTAAGGAGGATCAAGAGAATCACTGCTAGATCATCCAAAACAGACTATGAATTATTGGGACTAGAGAAGCTTTTATAGATCAGGTACAGTACCTAGGTGTGGAGAAATTACAATTTATCTGTAGAGGAAACACTCTCAACAATGAAATTCTGGATAAAGTGTGGGGTAAAAATAGGGAGAAGATTTAAACCTGGGATTTCATCAGTATAGAAACCTTCTAGAATAGAACAAATAGCTAGGAGGACTGAAAAAAATCCAGGGTTTCACAAGGAATGTATGACTGTGCTGAGTATTGACCCCGGGTCTTCAATCATATCAATGTGGATTCACTTTTCACAAGAAAATGTTAATTTTTAACTTTGTTCTATGATATAATCCTTTCTCCAATTAAAAGGAAAAAAAAATATCAGGGATCAGTTCTGCCTTAGAAAGCTCTCATTCCAAATTGGCTTGCCTTTATTAAAATGAGAGTAACATTTATTCTAAGCATTTCAATTTTTCTCATCTTCTATTCTCTTAGCCTTCCATACCACAGAGGTTTGAAGGATAATGTTTTCCTGTTTCTATTATTAAAAAATATTATGTATAATCCATTCATTTACACATCATTTCGTTTTCATATTTTGATAGGTGCCTTGGGGCACTGTGTTGCCTTTACATGCCCGGTTACAGTCAGCATTTTGTTGAAGACATCTGTAAGTATCCGGGAGAATCTCAACGGAAAAGAGAAAACAGAAACATTAGAATATTTACAATCACATGGAAGTTATGTTGTATTCTGAATAAGAGTTCAAAAAGTTTAGTGTAAACACTGTTTATTAATTTGATTTAAAAAAAATTAGTCTTGCAATAAATGATTTAATAGAATGAAATGGGAAAAAAAAAACCCAGGATTTTGAAATTCAAGAACTGGTTCCAGTCCTTTAATGCTGACTTATTAACTTCTTAAAGTTGTATTCCTCTCACCTCCCTGAGCTTTCACTCATTTACTTATACAATGGGAATCATTATACTTGCCCTAACCTACATCACAGGATTGTTGTTAGGATCAAATTTGGGTAGGGATTGAACCCATTATTTCACTTCTAGTACTGTTAACCTTTTTTTTTTTTTATCTCTTTCCTGCTCAGTAAAATAGCACAGTTCATCCCTGCATTCCCTGAATAGCTTTGTCAAACTCACTTTCCCTTTTTTCTCATAGAACAGGTTTCTCTAAGTCCTCTCTGGCCATTTCCAGAGACCACACACATTTCTGCCATGAGAACTTTCCTCACTTTGACCTCCTAGAAGAATGGATTTACTTCAAGAGTCAGATCACGTGCTGCCTTTGAACTGCATCCAATGCTAATTCCTCAGTCCAGTATTTTACTCCCCAACCCATATTTTCAGAGATTTTTAAAAATTTAATATAAGTTTATGCTTGTCACTGTGGCCATCTTCATTAGAGTATAAGCTTATTCAGGAAAGCAACTATTGCATAGTTCTTTTTGTATTCCCAGTCTCTGGCATGAAGTATGCCTTAAATAAGTGTTTTGTACTGAAACAATATGTAAAGTATTGTGTTTGACACAAGGGGAACATGATTGTAAACAATCTATTTCTTCTTGTTAATGAAATACAATCTGTGAAGATACATGGACAAGTGATATACTATCCAAAATGACTATTTTGTGACTAAAATAAGCAAAATGCAAAGGAATGCAGAGTAAGGGGGAAAATATCTTCTGAATTAGTTGGAAAAGTTCAGGAAAAGAAAACCTTCTGGAGAAGGTGGCATTATGTTTAGGGCTCAAAGTGAACAAAATCTGATGCCCAAGAAGGAAAGGGGTGTGCTCTTAAAGTTCTGTTTGCTAATGGGAGGGCTATATGAGAAAGTGGGCTAATGCATGATGAAGTAGGAAAAAACAATGATCTTGAGTCAATGAACTCTAAAAGAACTAATAGGATATAATCAATAGAGAAAACGCACTACAATTAATAGTTCCAGAAAGTCTTTGTATAGCTTTTTCATGAAGCAATCCAGAGAAGACATGAGGTAGAGGTGAGATGGGAGATTATTCCAGGCATAGAAAATAGCAATGAAAATATCCAGAATACTATGACATGGAATGTCTTATTCCAAGAACCCTAAAAAGGTCATTGTTAGTGATCTGAAAAATATATGTGGAGAAAGAGCATATGAGAAAACTGAAAGATGTACTTTGAAAGAATTACTTTGGTCTCTGAATAGAAGATTTATTGGAGTAGAGAGTGACTTATTGCAACCGGTAGACCAACCAGCAAGTTAATACAATAGCCCAAATATGAGAAGATCCAGACAGGTACTAGTGAGGTAGCAGTGTCACAGGAGAGAAAGAGGTATTCAAGAGAGGTAGCAAAGAGGATATCAAGAGAGATATTTAGGATTTCAGGATTGCATCTGTTGTGAGCCTGGTAGACTAAGGATGATGATTCTACTTGGAAATAGTACTGGCATTACAAGGCTGTCAAAATGGTACACTTGACAGTAATAAGGAAATTTGGAAGAGAGAGGTTTGAGAGGGCTAGATGATGAGTTCAGTTTGGGATATTTTTAGAGTAATATATCCTAGACATTCAGTTCAAGATTCCATTAAAAGGCAGTTAAGAAAGTAAAACTGGAGGGCAGTGGGAAACTTAGAACTGGGTAGATAAATTTAAGAATTTTCAGCCTAAGGAAGATCTCATGAGAGTTGATGAGATCATCAAATTAAATAGAAATCAGCATTACCAGTAAGGGGGGGGGGGCAGTGGCATGCTATCCCTGTCCTTTTCTTTTGTTTCTAACAATGGATGCCAGAAAGCAGGCAAGGCAGTCAGCTCCAATACTTCAAGGATTCAAGACAAATAGACATGACCAAACATTCTTCCAGAAATCCTAAACACCAGAGATGATAAAGATTGCTGAAATTGTGCTGAAAGTGGCAATTTGTGTGTCCCAAGTAGGTCATAACTGAATGATAACCCCAAATATGCCACACAACCAGAGTTGAATCTGTGTTAGAATATGTGATCAGCAACCATATTTCACATTTTTCTAGCTCACTTCTTTCAACAGATCAGAAAGCTTTCCTACTTATTTGTTGGAGTACCAAATGCACACTTCATACCAGTGTAGGAGAACATTACCAAAAGTACCAATACACCAGAGTAGAGAGTCCTCATGTGGGTTGGAAGCTGAAACATGAGAGAAGGACAGATCAGCAAAAGATTGGTCTTAATAGGACAAGCAAGCCTAGACTAGGCCATGTCACACACAGCTTCCCTAGACTCCTTTAATATTAGCTTCTAAATACATGACACTAAAAGAAAGTACCTCCCCAATAGCCTAGACTACCCTATATTTATAGGGTGGCCCCACAAGGAATTAAAATTTATATGCAAGTGGAGCAATCCACAGCAAAATGCTAAATAAACCTCTGTTATTGAACTTGAGGAAGGTCCAAGTCATGTGGATTACTTTCTCTGTATTTTTGTCAATAAATGAATTTGGAAGAGGAAGTCCAAGTTGAATGTCTGGGTTACAACTACTTTTATCACATGCAGTTCCTTCTTCTAAACATGGCTCTGTGTTTTGCAGGTGATGAACAATCTCTGAAGAGGTTTCTCAGAGATCCAATGGAGAATCTCACTAATCCAGAAAACTGGTTGCCAATATTTGAAAATCTGATTCAGAAGGAAATAGTAGTTTAATTTTAAGCAAGTTTTGGGAGTTATGTGTTGAATAGTCATTCCCCTTACATGGAATTGATATAGATCTTGTTTCCCAATATCTTGCTTGTGCTTTTGCAAGGCTATCCATTCAATCAATGGCATTCTTTCTCTTTCTTTCTTTCTCTTTCTTTCTTTCTTTCTTTCTTCCTTCCTTCCTTCCTTTTTTTCCTTTTTCTTTTTCCTTTTTGAAGGGAACTTTGGGTTAAGTGACTTGCCCAAAGTCACACTGCTAGTAAGTGTGGTAAGCATCTGGGGCCAGATTTGAACTCAGGTCCTCCTGACTCCAGGGCCAGTACTTTATTTACTGCACCACCTAGCTGCCTCTACATATTTCTTTCTATTATGAGAAAATACTGCCTCTTAAATGGCAACAAAGCATAGGAGGTAAACAAATACTTTTAAAATTTTTGAAGAAATTTTCTTGATCAAGAATATCTACCTTAAGGCAATCAGTAAGAGAAAGTTGGAGATTTCTCTTCTCAAAGAACAAGGAAAGCAGTTCCAGCAGTACATGAGACTATCAGCTGTTCAATGACTTATATGTTTTTCATATGTTTATTTTCTTCTTGAGCATAAATTTGAATGAAATTTTCTTTTAAAATTAACTTTTGTTTATTTTCAGTTTTCATAATTGATTTCCAGAAGATTTTCTTACAAATTGTCTCTCTATCTTTCCTCTACCCACACCCCCAAAACAGTGATCCCACTGTATATCCCCTGCCCAATCTGTTGTCTCCTATGTCCTCTCCCATCACCCCTCTGACTTTCTCATAAAGCAAAATGGATCTCCCTATCCCAGTGCCTGTATGTCTTATTTCCCAGTTGCATGTAAACAATAATAATAATAATAATATATATTAACATATGATTTTGGAACTTTACATTCTAGAATCTTTCCCTTCCTCCCTTATCACCCACCCCCATTGGAAAGAAAAGCAATTCAATACAAGTTGTACATGTGTAGTTGCACAGAACATTTCCACAATGGACATATTGTGTAACACTGATATTTCCCTCTTTTCTATCCTGCCCTCCCCTTGTTCTGTTCTCTACTTTGTCCCTGTCCCTTTACAGATGTGTGTGCTTCTAGCAATCCTTCCT
The DNA here is from genome assembly GCA_028646515.1 of Pseudochirops corinnae. NCBI lineage: Eukaryota > Metazoa > Chordata > Mammalia > Diprotodontia > Pseudocheiridae > Pseudochirops > Pseudochirops corinnae. Next base: position 142,179,421 of record CM053585.1, read on the forward strand.
CCCAACCTGCCCTTTCTTCTATCATCTCCCTCTCATCCTCTTTCCCTCTACTCTCCTACAGGTAAAGATACCCATTTTGGAGTGAATACCATTCCCTCCCTAAGCCAAACTCAATGAGAGTAATTTGACATATTCCCTTTTTGTCTTCCTGTTCTTCCCTTCCATTGTAACAATTATTCCTTGCCTCTTTTGCATCAAACGATTGATCCCATTCTGTCTCTCCCTGTCTCCTCTCTTTCTATTCCTCTCTCAGCTCTTAATTTCACCTTTTAAAATATCATCCCTTCCTATTCAATTGATCCTGTACCCTCTGTATGTGTATGTGTATGTATATGTATATATGTATATATTTATATGTATATATGTATATATTTATATATACATATATATTTATATATGTATGTATACATTTGTATTCCCTTCACCTATCCTTATACTGAGAAAAGTTTCATAAGTTACAATTTTCATTTTTCCATGTTGGCATGTAAATAGTTGAAATTTAATAAGTTCCTTATGATTTCTTTTCCATGTTTACCTTCTCATGCTTTTTGTGGTTCAATGTCAAGTTTTCTATTCAGTTCTGGTTTTTTTCTTCAAGAATGCTTGAAAGTCCTCCACCTCATTGAATGGCCATATTTCCCCCTGAAAAATTATGCTCAGTTTTGCTGGGTAGGTGATTCTGGGTTTTAATCCTAGCTTCCTTGATCTCCAGAATATCATATTCCAGGCCCTTCAGCCCCTTAATGTAGAAGCTGCTAGATTCTGTGTTTTCCTGATTGTGTTTCCACAGTATTCAAATTGTTTCTTCTTGGCAGTTTGTAATATTTGCTCCTTGATATGGGAACTCCTTAACTTAGCTATAACATTCCTACCAGTTTTCATTTTGAGATCTTTTTCAAGAGGTGATTGGTGAATTCTTTCAAGTTCTATTTTGCCCTCTGGTTCTAAAATATCAGGGAAATTTTCCTTGGGAATTTCTTGAAGGATGCTTTCTAGGTTCTTTTTTTCATCATGGCTTTCAGGTAGTACAATAATTTTTAAATTGTCTCTCCTGTATCTATTCTCCAGGTCAGTGGTTTTTTCAAGGAGATATTTCACATTACCTTCTATTTTTTCATTTGTTTGGATCTGTTTAATAGTATCTTGAATTCTCTAAAAGTCATTAGCTTCCATTTGCTCCACTCTAATTCTGGAGCAATTATTCTCTTCAGTGAGCTTTTGAAATTATTTTTTTCCATCTGTCAAATTCAGCTTTTTTAGGCATTCCTCTCCTCATTGGCTTTTTGGGCCTCTTTTGCCATTTCAGTTAGTCTATTTTTCAAGATTTTATTTTCTTCAGTCAAGTTGTTGACTCTCTTATCATGATTTTCTTGCTTCATCCTCATTTCTCTCCCCAATTTTTCCTCCACTTCTCTCATTTGGTTTTCAAAATCCTTCTTAAGCTCCTCTATGGCTTGTAAGCAGTCTACATTTTACTTGGAAGCTTTTAGTGCATGAGTTCTGACTTTGTTGTCTTCCTCCCATTCCGTGCTTTGAGCCTTTTTTTCCCCAAAAAATGAATCTAAATTTGTATCACTGAGATTTCTTTGCTTCATTTGCCTGATCATGTTGCCAGTCAGTTACTTGACTTTTGGGCTCAGTAGATCTCTGCTTTCATAAGGGAGAGCACTGTCCCAAATCAATTTGGTTTTTGCAGCTGACAGAGCTATTAGGATGCCGCAGTCCCTGCAGCCCCCACCAGCTTTGGCTCACTGAAAACACACCTCAGGATCACCACCCAAGACCATGATCCTGATCCAGGCAGCTCAAGGCAAGGGCATTTAGCCTCTGAATGATAGCTTGGCCCCCTGCAATTTGCAGGCCTTGAGCTCTGAAGCAGCAATGTTGGGTGACTATATACCTGCTGCTTCAGACTGTTTCTAGTTCTGGAGACAGTCAGCTAGACCCTCTCCCCCAAATGTAGCCAAGTTCCACTGACCTTTTCCCATTGTCCTTGGCTTTTATGGCTTGGTAATTCTGGAAACTGCCACAGCTGCTGGTGATCTTCTCTGCTGACAGCTCTAGCCAGGGCTTCTCCTGGACTGTGTGGGCCTAAATTCACATGGGGTTAGGCTCTGCTCCCAGTGTGCTGTGATGAGCCCTTTCTGTCCTTCTGCTGGGCTGCCTTCAGGGGGAGCCTTGTTTCTCTGTTATTTTATGAATTCTGGAGCTCTAAATTTTTTTTAGAGTCATATTTTATAGGAAGTTTAGGTGGATTTGGGGGGAGCTACAGAGTTTTCCTGCTTCTATGCCACCATTTGACTGTGTCCTATGTATGAAATATTCTTAAATTCTCTCCAATGCCTGTCTTCTCCATAGATGGTAGCATCAAAGGAACAGAAGAGTAGTTTAACTATGCTAATAATCATGCTTTTGACACCAGTGATATAATTGGTGCAATTCATTTTATTATGAGTACAAAAGCAAGAAGGACCCTTATTCAATGGGATATTTGATGAAATTTTTATAGTAGTATTCAAAATAAGTTTTAGTACTACAGGGAATTAGGAGATGAAGGGAAAAGAGAATTCCTGGTGGACTGATAGAAGGGAGGGTAGGTGAAGGAGATGGAGGTCAGAATAAAGTCAACTTTTAGGAGGTCAGGGTAAAAAAAAAAAGATAAATGGAGGGAAGTATAGAAAAGGGGATATGCACAGTTAGTATTCAAAAGTTATTCAAAACACAGTCCTCTTGGAAGTCCCTGGCACACACCAAAGTTCACAGGATCCAGCACATCTCAAACTCTTCACCACTTCTGTTGCTGGGAACTCAAGGATCTTTCAAGCCACAAACCAACAAAGGCTTATCCTAGTCATTCTTCTTCAGTCCTCCAGCAGTTCAGCTGGCCCTAGGAATGAGAAGGAATCTCAGTCTTCCAGGCAGCCTTCCAGGCAGCCCTTCTACACAGCCTTCTCAGCCTTTCAGTCAGCCTTCACCAGTTTCAAGAAAACTCCCAACTAAGTGCTCAGTCAGCTTCCAGATGCCTGGAGAGAAACTCTCACTCTCTCTCTCAAGAAAAATCCAACTCAGTTCTTTAGTCCAGCACTCCAGCTCCCAGATGTTTAGACAGTCCTGCTTTCTCCAACAGGAGTGTAATAGTAATCTGTTTGCTAAGTGTAGAAGGTGCAAACTGTGTCCCACTGTTGAGAAGGCATGAACTCCCCTGTTGATGTAGAAGAAGGGGATTGGCTGGGGTGTGTACATAAGCAAGAATTCCAGAGAGGAGAGAGAGAATTGGAACGCTGCTCCTGGTGAAAGAAGAATCGTGGAGACTGAAGCTGGCTGAGAGAAAGTGAGAGAGAGAGAGAGAGAGAGAGAGAGAGAGAGAGAGAGAGAGAGAGAGAGAGAGTTTCTCTCCCAGCATCTGGAAGCTGAGAACTGACTGAGAACTGAGATGGAGTTTTCCTGAGACCAAAATCTGGTGAGGGCTTGTCTGGAAGGCTGAGAGGGCTTGCCTGGAAGGCTGCCTGGAAGGCCGATATTCCTTCTGGGTCCTAGAGCCAGCTGAAGCATTGGAGGTCTGAAGAAGCATCACCAGGATAAGACTTTGTTTGTTCATGGGCTGACTGATCCTTGAGTTCCAGGCAAGAGAAGTGGTGAAGAGTTTGAGATGTGCTAGATTCTGTCAACTTCAGTGTGTGCCAGGGACTGCCCTGAGGACTGGACAAGTATCTGGGAGCTGTCTATCTCTGAGGACTGGTCAAGGACCTTGGAGCTGTCTGCTTCTGAATCCAGGTGACTGTTTAGTGGATTCACGAGGGAGCTGGGACCTTGGAAGGAGATCCAGGGAATCAGAAGGACCACCCAGAGTCAAGATAAAGAAAAGACCTCCCCTTGGATGAAATTGAGGTTTTCTGGACACTGAGGGGTGGAGGGTTTGTGTGATTTTTTTTTCTAATGAGTACTAGTAGGGAATCTGGATTAGTGACTGATTAATTAATGGTTGCCCCATGAGTGGAAGTTTGAGTATTCTATTGTTTCTTGTTAATGATTCAGTTGCCCCATGAATATTCTAGTGTCTCTTGTTAATGATTAAGTATTGAGTTGCCCCATGAGTGGAAGTTTGATTATTCTATTGTTCCTTGTTCTAAATATTGTCGCCACTGTAGTGAAAACTGTGTGGCCATTTTCTGTGATAAGATGTAATGTTTTAAATGTTTGTCTTGATTTGTAATGGGATAAACAGAGTGTTTACTATATTTTGTAATCTGAGCTCTAGAAGCTGTTCACAGTAGCATTCTTTTGGGAATCTGCTGGCACATGGCATTACAAGGAGCCATCAGAAGGAAGATTCCCAATTCTATCTCTCTTTCTCTAGAACTCTTCTTATACACACACTGGCCTCCTTTCTCAGTCAACTCCCTCCTGCCATGTCACTAACAGGAGACAGAGCTCACATCTTTCATACTTAGCCCTAAATTACTAAGGGCTAAGTATCTGCTAAATTGATTACTCTTACACCTCTATTCCCATATTTTCCTGTGTGGTAAGATACCCAATTGAGTGTGAATGGTATTCCTTCCTTAGACCAAATTCAATGAAAATCAGGTTGTCCCATTCTCTTTCACCTTCCTGCACTTCCCCTCCATTGTAACAGTTTTCTCCTGTCTCTTTTTTGTGACATAATTTGCCATAATCTATAAATCCCTTTCTTTTTCTCCCAATAAATTCCACTGTCACCTCTTAATTTTATTTTTTTAGATATCATCCCTTCATATTCAATTCATTCTATGCCTTCTATGTATACATGAAAGCACATATGCCCGGACTAACATATATTTATATACACATACATCCTCCTATACATACATATATATGTATGCATACATACATATACATATATATACATATATATATATTCTCTTCAGCTATCCTCATATTGAGAAAAGTTTTATGAGTTACAGTTATCATTTTTCCATGTAAGAATGTAAATAGTTCAATTTTAATAATCCTTATGATTTCTTTTTCCTATTTACCATCTCATGCTTCTGTTGCTTCGTGTATTTGAGAGTCAAATTTTGTGTTCAGCTGAGGTTTTGTCATCAAGAATATTTGAAAGCCCTCTGTTTCATTGAATGACCATATTTTCATCTGCAGCATTATACTCAGTTTTGCTGGGTAGGTGATTCTTGGTTTTATTCCTAGCTCTTTTGATCACTGCAATATCATATTAAAAGCTGTTCAACCCCTTAATGTAGAAGCTGCTAGGTCTTCTGTTCCCCAGATTATGTTTTCATAATACTCACATTGTTTCTTCCTCACTGCTTGCAGTGTTTTCTCTTTGACCTGGGAAATCTGAAATTAGGCTATAGTATTTCTAGGAGTTTTTAGTGGGGAATTTTTTTGAAGAGGTGTTCAGCAAATTCTTTCAATTTCTATGTTGCCTTCTGCTGCTGGAATATCAGGGCAATTTTGCTTGATAATTTCTTGCAAGATGGTGTCTAGGATCTTTTTTTGATTATGGCTTTCAGCTTGTCCAATTATTTTAAAATTATCTCTCCTGGATCTATTTTCCAAGTCAGTTTTTTTTCTTCCAATGAGGTATTTCATATTGCCTTCTATTTTTTATTTGTTTGGATCTGTTTTATAGTATCTTGATTTCTCCTAAAGTCATTAGCTTCTAATTGCTCCAGTCTAATTTTGAAGGAGTTATTCTCTTCAGTGAGTTTTTGAAATTCCTTTTCCATCTGGCAAATTTGACTTGCTAAAACATTCTTCTCCTCTTTGGCTTTTTGGGCCTCTCTTGCCATTTGAATTAGCCTGTATTTTAAGGCATTAATTTCTTCAGTGTATTTTTGGGTCTCCTTTAGCAGGCTATTGACTACTTTTTCACAATTTTCTTGCATTATTCTCATTTCTCTTCTGAATTCTCCACTTCTCTTACTTGATTTTCTAAATCCTTCTTGAGCTCCTCCATGGCCTGTAAACAGTTCAAATTTTTCTTGGAGGCTTTTGATGCAGGAGTTCTGACTTTGCTGTCTTCCTTCCACTCCATGCCTTGATCCTTTTTGTCCCCCAAAAAGAATTCTATCATCTGTTTGTTCTTCTGTTGCTAACTTATATTGGCAGCCAATTACTTGACTTTTGACCTCTTTGCCACAGTAGAACTCTGCTTCCAGAATGGAGAGAGCTATGTCCCAAATCACCGGATTTTTTGCATCTGCTGTAGCAATTAGATAGGCACCCTCTCTACAGCCCCCACATGCTCTGCCTCACTGGTCACCCACCCCAGGACCACCACCCAAGACTGTGATCCAGATCTAAGTAGGTCAAAGCAAAAGTGGTTAGCCTCTGAATGGTCACTTGGTCCCAATACAATGTGCAGGCCAGGAGTTCTGAAGCAGCCACGTGACAGTAGCTACAGGCACCACACCTCCTCAGCCTCCCTTGCTTCTTGCTCCAGGAGTAGCAACCAGACCACACTCTTCAATCTCCTTCTGGTTCAACCATGTTCCACACTGACCTTTTACTTTATCTTTGCCATTTATGGATTGAGACCAGTTAGTGATGGTTGTGAACAGGGTGATATGGATACAAGGAGAATTGTGAGATATCCAGACATTCATCAGCTTTTTGTTGGAAATCTTATACATGAAGTGGACAAAATGGAACTAAAAGATTTCTTCTAAAGTTTCTGTGTTTCATTCAAATGTTAAGGGTATGTTTTTGATCCTCAAATTAATAATGGAGGGAACTCCCAAATTTTGATTTTGTGGTGTTCGATGACCCAGATTTTGTATTACTTGTTTAAGAAATTTCTGGGGCTACCAAGATCAGGGTATATAGTCAAAGAAACACAGTCTCTTCTATAATTTCCACCTCAAATCTTCCTGAGGCACTCTGGAGTTTGTCTGAAGGGCAGGGGCAGTCATTTTTCCATTAGAATGTTCCCTTTCCTGAATTGGTATCTTATTAATGCTATTTAAATTTGCTCTTCCACCTCAGTAATGGGTTTCTTGGCCAAAAAAACCTCATTTTTTTCTATATCAGATGAAAGAATTTACAGACCAGAGAGACATTAGAATTTATTTGCCAAAAAAATGTTATTTCACAGATGTAGAAACTGAGACTGAGAAAGAGGAAAAAATTACGAAGGCTATATGGTTATTGGAAGTGTTAGACTCAAATTAGAAAAATAAATTATATGCATGACCCTTGCTTTTATTGGAAGGTGGGCTCTGTAATCATATCAAATAATGGAATTTCAGTTTCACCCTAGGCTCAAGGGCCAATTGTATGGGATTTTCTTGTCACTCGTGGAGATTTGTTATTCAATACTTGTCCACTGTGTGGGGAGTATGTGGTCTTCATGAGAGCTGAAAAGAACAGTGATCTGGATCCTTCTGGTTTTCAGAGTTCAGTGGGAAGACTCAGGATTCCAAATTCCCTTTACACTTATGAACAGAGAAAATGAATCTAAGTAGCTGGTATGTAAAATGTTGATGATGTTCCTATTTCCAGTACTGAAAATTATACTGGAGAGAGTTTTGCTACCCTGCCTACTGCAGCACTCTACATTCTCTTCCTCACCTCTTCAACCTTGCTGGTTGCAGTTGACCAAAGAGATGGTTATGGAGAAGTCAAATGCCCTGCTACTTGGTCAGAAATTTGTCAGACAGTATTCTGTTCTGCTCAAAAATGTACCAGACATGCTGCCTAGGTTTTATAGAAAGGACTCATGTTCATGGAAGTATGGATTCCAGTGGGAAACCACCTGATGCTATCTATGATACAAAAGAAATCCAATGGAATGTGATGTTTGAAAACCTTCATTTGGATGCTCATGCTATCCTCAATGATGGTGTTGTGGTCCGGATGATGAGATTGCTGTCTAATAATAACCAAGCATTTCAGGGATTCATCCAGACATTTGTACTTGCAGCAGAGTTCTGTTGCAAAATATTCTATGTTCAAAACAACAGTTTTCTGATATCAGGTTGAAATTTTTGATGGTTTTGTCACTGAACCTCAAGAAGAATCTGAGGAAGAAGTAGAAGAACCAGTGGAAAGGCAATAGACTGTTGAGGTAGTTCCTGATGTCTCTGGAACATTTTATGCTCAATCTGGCAGCAATGACTGGGAGGAGCACCTAGAAGAGCCTGTTGTAGAGCCAGAGCCAGAGCCAGACCAGAGCTTGAGAAAGAAGCTTAATTTGAAATTCATGAAGAAAAGTCTGAATCAGCTTTGGAAGAGCTTGTTTCTGAAGAGGCTCAATCGAGCTCATGTCCCATGCCTGTGCATTCTGCTCCAGCACTACAGGTGGACTTGAGAAAGTTTTCCTGGGTATCATGACCAATAACAATCTTCCACTTAGTGGAGCTGTTCCAGTGTCTGGGATACCATGCAATATCTGGGATAAAGATGTTGTCAAAGTACCAGCTTCACAGGCTCACCCAGAATCAAAACTGGAATCTCAGGCACCACCATAAAAACCACAGGAGGACCAGAGATTGAGAGAAGAAAGAACTAATATACCACACCAGAGGGGACCCAGACCATTTTGTGATGGCCGTGAATAGGGTGATATGGATACAAGGAGAATTGTGAGATATCCAGTCACCAGTTTTTTGTTGGAAATCTTACACATGAATTGGACAAAATGGAAGTAAAAGATTTCTTCTAAAGTTTCTGTGTTTCATTCAAAGGTTATGGGTATGTTTTCTATCCTCAAATTAATAGTGGAGGGAACACCCAAATTTTGATTTTGTGGCATTTGATGACCCAGAGCCAGTTCAGAAGATCCTTGGCAGCAGGCCCATTATATTTGGAGGTGAGGTGCTTTTGAATGTTGAGGAAAAGAAAACATGAACAGTAAGAGAAAGTGATCCACATGGCCCAGGAGGCCCATGAATTGGGCTAGGTGGTAGAATAAGACAGCCCCCATGTCAAGGAATATCACAGAAACAAAGACTTGGAGCTGGAAGAGGTATTGGTCAGAATAAATGAATTTGGCACACAGATCTTCACATTATGGCACAAATCTTTGCTTCTGTAGCATTGTGAATTTCAGCCATGGATATCTTGGAATATGACCTTAGCCTTTTATATAGACTGCAAACGTATGATACAGCTGCAGGCCCTGTTTTGTTTGTGTTAACGGTGTGTGTGTGTGTGTGTGTGTGTTTGTGTGTGTGTGATGTGTGTGTGTGTTTGTGTGTGTGTGTGTGTGTGATATTTTCATCTCTCACTGCCCCTCTAAGTTTGTCTCCAATTCCAGTTTTGTAGAATGATGTTTTAGGAAAAGTCAATGTTATAAGATGAAAAACTAAAATTCCTTGTTCACCTCAAATATACAGACCAGATTTTTGTTTTGTTTTGTTTTTCTTTTTTTTACATAGACAGTTTTATGCCAGAGGACTATTTCTTTTGCTTATAACTGAAACTGGAAAAAATTTCTTTTTCCTTTTCCACATGTTCCAAAAATTGGTAAGAAAACTCACATTTGGCAAACATTTTGAGGTCAGGAAAAACACCAGTTGTTCATTGAGGGCCATGACTACTTTTTGTTTTGGAGTTGTTGCCACTGGAACAATTGACAATCACACTTTTCCCTGTGACATGGTTAAAACACATGGAAAAAAAAGCATTCATAGAACTTTTTTTTTTCCTTTTGATAGGTGGTCACATAGAAATGATTTGTAAGCAACTGATTTTATTACTTGGAATTTTGGATCATGAAATAGGTTTTAAATGTGAAGAATTAATTTCTTTAAAACGCTTTTCCTGAATTTGTGGGGAAAAATTTTTCATTGAAGTAGGGAGTTTTTTCATGTTTTAGTTTATATTTGTAAAAAGCAAAACAAAACAAAACAAAAAACCAGTAAAATTGTTTGCCTTCTCTTTATCTCTCATTCCAGTCTTGGCAATTCATTTTAAATTAAATAAAAAATAAAAACATCTAAAAAAAAAAAAGGAAGTTATGCGGATTGAATGAACCCTTGTTCCCAGATGTCCTGGTCACTTATTACTGGGGGAGGTGTCACTCATTCTGCAGTTTTTCATTCCCTGGTATTTGTCATGTATTCAAGTCACCCCCTACTGTAGGTAAGAACTGAGATGTGGAAGTCTAACCTCTTTTGATGATGTGGGCCCATCTGAATTATTTTTATCTTATTACAAAAGTTATCAGTAAAATCTAGACCTATCTTCAATTCCTTTCTAACTTCTAGTAAACAGACAATCAATATGTTGATGTTGTGATTTTCACCCTGATGAATGAGGCTGAAGACAATTTAAGGGAGCTATGATTTTAAGTAAGTCAAGGTAGCAACACATTGAAATGCTGATCACTGGAGATCAGCAATGTCTCCAGGCTGAGGCCAGGTTTTACAGGCAATTTTAATATAATTCAGAAAAGCTCACCTCAATAGATGAGGTTGAGTCATTGCATCTCAGTCCCTGTCCAAAGTAGCAAGTATATATACACATATATGTGTTTATTCATATTTATGTATATGGCTCCACATTTATATAGAACCATATACATGTGTGTGTATAGATCAGCACCATGTTCACTAGTATATTGTACGTTTACCCCCAACTTCTTCATCGTATTCTGTGCTGCTAATTGTGTCAAATTAGTGGAGGCATAAACTCATAAATCATAAACCCATGCTTCCGTCAATATCATAAAATTAAGTAAACTTATATGGTCATAATCTCATGTATCTCCCATGTGACAAGTCTTATTAAATAGGACCTGTATGTAAACTATGGTGTGCTAAACTTCAAACAGCTTAGATTGTACACAATGTAATAATTTTAGAGGAGAGATGTACATATTTGAAAAGATATATAAAAAAAAAACCTTAGGAAATATACAAATGACAAAACAAAAGATCCAATTCATACAATTATGATCACCAATATCAAATATCAGCAATGCTCCTCATACTCTAGTTATCACCTCCCAGGGTTCAACTAATCATCACATTTATTCTTGAGTGCCAGATGTACCATGTAATTATCTGCTCCCTGGAAACCTTTCTCCTGGATACCCCAAATATTCCTCCTTTTCATGCACATCCATTACAGTCTCCTTCCAATCAGTTTACTTTGCTGGCTTCAAGTCATTTGCAGAGTCTTACATGATTCTCAAAAAACAAAACAAAAGCAAAAAAAAAAAAAACAACTTCACAAAATGAATCTCTGTACAATTTGGAGGACCCTTCAATATATGTTATTTCTAAACACTGGGTCATATGGTAAAAACCAGCTCAAGCCTAGGCATAAATATTTCAGTATACAAATTTCTTTGACATATAAAACCTATCATATTGCTGTTTTCTTAAATTTTTTCACTCTTGCTAATTTCCCACTTAGGAGTAGGAGATATTTTCAGCATTGTTTTTGCATACATGAACATATAGATAGTAGTACTCATGGAAAGCAGATGTTTTTCATCCCTAGATTCAACATCACAAAATGAATTTGCTTTAAGGTGCTTAATAAGAAATGGGAAAAAATCTGGGGTAGGAGGTGTACATATAATAATTCCAAATAACATACAGAGAGCAGTTTACATGAAACAAGTTGTCTATAACAAAATAGACTACTGTTGGGGTCAGAGACAAGATGGCAGTAAAGGAGGAGTAAAAGGAGGAGCAAGAGGAGGAACCTGCTTAAGCTCCAGCACCAATAACTGAAAATACTTCTTCTAAAAGCATTTCCCCTTCTTTAAAAAAACAGTTTGAAAATTCATCCTGATGTTAAGCAGAGTAATCACTAATTTTTCTGTAGAGGAAAATTAGTTGGAAACTTTGAAAATGGTATCTGTCTTTTCCACCTGAAAGCAAAAAAACAAGTCTTTAAACACTGCAATTCATTAAAGCCACATTGGTATAAAATGTCCCTAAGTAATGTAAATAATTTTCCAAGTATTGTAAGAACTAAATTCCCAGTAATTACAGAATTTTTGATATCACACAATTCCTTAGTGAAAAAGGTGTTGGTAATGGAGAGGGCATTCAATACTTTTTATATGCCCAGAAGAACAAATTCTCTAATATTCTCTCCGCTTAATCTGATCTGGGATGAGAAGCATAAACCAGAAGCCTTGTGAGTATTAGAATCCACTTATGGAGATACCCTTTTAATTCTGGGGAGGAAGTGATGAACTGTAAATGATAAGAATTTCCTGGAAGTATTTTAGCAGAGGTTAAACTCCTGGAATTATTCCAAAAGTCTCAGGAGTCTTCTCCACCAATCTCAAAATGATGAATTTCCAGACTTCTTAATGACTAATTTCAAAACCTTCAAAATCCACTAAAAATATTTAGCTGTATAAACTGTTGACCTTCTAAAAAGTTTGGTTAAAGGAGACAGACAAATAGTAATATAAAATCAAAACATTTATTCCCCCAAAGCTAGCATACTTGTACAATGAATTAGGAGAGCTACTCCAAACTGATGAACAAAAAGATGGGAGAGCTTAAGTACATTTTAGAACCATCCCAATTCAGGGTGACTGTGTCATACAAATTTATCATCCACATATATGTTTAATCATTGTATTTGAAAGGAATTTTCTTAACTGAATAAATGGTAGATACAATAAAACAAGAGAGTTGACAAAGTCTCCATTGAAATTATGATCCAAGATACCTGTGTTTTCTTTACCATTAACATTCCATAACAGTATATGTTAAGAAACTATTAAGATCAGAAAAAGTCCCATTACTCAAGTTAATGTCTTGAGTTGATGGTGTCATCCTTAAGGGCCACAAAGTAGGCCTCTTCTGCTTTGTTAACATGAGGAGAGGTAGTCTCAGAGAGCAAAGTCAGAGCTGGGTCTTTTTGGAATTTATGATTTCAGGACACCTGTTTTAAATCCTACTTCCAGCCTTATTTGGTCTCTGGAGTGGCTGACATAGAAAAATAGCTTTTTTACAACAAGGCAAAGCAGTCTCTTTGATTAATTCAAACTTTGGCCAAAATGTGATATTTAATGTTTATCACTACCTGTCCACTGTAGCTCCAGGTAGGCTAGATCAGGAACCACAAGGAAAAGTGTCCTATAGGTTTCTTTTTTTTTTTTCTAGCAGCAGCCCTTAGAAGTCTTGGCTGCCTATATTATAAATCTTACAGAGCAATAGAAAGAGAGCACAGAGGATATAAAAACAGAGATACACACAGACAGGAATACTGACAGGACAAATACAAATACAGAGTGCCCAATTCATGACAGAGAGGGAGGAATTAGAAGTTTTGTAAAAATCCACTATTGTTATTCAGGGTAAAGGGGTGGGGTAATTTGCAAGGATTCAAGACCTGATAGTATAATTCCCTCATTCCAGTCTTCCTAAGAGCACCTCTTATTTTTCAAATTTAAAGGGGGAAGTCCAGATGAAGTTAAATTAGGGAATATGTGATTCCTTTTACTTTTTTTTTTTTAAGGTAAAGTGCAAAGAGAAAGGTGATTATGCAACCCCTGAGAAATGGTGCTTACGTGGCTTTGTGAGCTTAGAGAGAAAAATTCAGACTACAATGAAGTACCAGAAGCCTTTTTAGGAGCAAGGAAGAACTTGCCATACTGCCCAGGGCAGGAACTTTTCAGTGGAATAATTCCTTCAGTAGGAGACTCCAGGGAAAGAATCCAAACTCTAGCATTGTCTACCTCAGTACATGGCACCATTGAAAGTCAAACATTACTAAGTTCAGGAGTATTCATTCAAATTAGTCTGAAAATGAGAGTTTATTTCTGTCAAAGCTTGTGAAACACACTGATGAGAATCAAATATTACTTTTAATAATTCAATACCATTTTTGCATTTCAGTAAGAGCCAAAGTCAGAACTAATCATACAGACTACTTTGCTTTGCTTTAAAAATGGCCT
>CM053585.1:142202267-142215398 GCA_028646515.1 Pseudochirops corinnae
AAAAGCCGCTCTGAAGAGAATAATTCCGTCAAAATTAGAGTGGAGCAAATGGAAGCAAATGACTTCATGAGAAATCAAGATACTATCAAACAGATGCAAACCAATGAAAGAATAGAGGGCAGTGTGAAATATCTCCTTGAAAAAACCACTGACCTGGAAAACAGATCCAGAAGAAGTTCTTATGCATTTAAATGGCATAAATAAACAAAAATGTTACTATGTCTTTCATAAATACCCAAATAACATATAATGGAAAAATGAAGAAAGATGCTATCTCCATCCAGAGAAGTACGCAGAGAATGATTTTACAAATATAACTATTTCTGTCTAATGGTAGCTATGAATAGCTTGTGTTTGGTAAGAAATAAAAAAAGAATAAAACGGAGAAATTAAGAAGATGATTTTGTTATATATTTGAAAGGAAGAGAAAGCTGATCATATTAGATTTGTAGTTTCATATACCATCACCTTTCTATTGTACTATCTAAACGCTTTTTTTTCCCATAAATTAAAAAGAAAAGAAAAAAGAAATATCGCATAGGCATTAGCAGCCCTGTGCATTAAAAAACAAGAAAAAAAGGGAAGTAAACTATGCACTAAGGCAGGAAAAATGAACCTCACCATTAGAGAAAGTCTTACACTCTCTGACTTAACCTATGCTTAGTGTCTTCCTATAAAGCAATAAGTGTACTCTATATTATCTACCAATGAGTGAATACATACAGAAAAAAATAGCATAGGAAGGGTAGGAAGGGTGTGTTTTCATCATTGTTTCATTACACCAGTAAGATTTCATCATCTTATCCTCAAAGAGAATTCAGGGATCCTCTAGTGAAACCTTTCTCATTTGGGAAATATAAACTAACAAAAATCTGAAACTGAAGCCTGGAGAATTCAGTACCTTCTCCAAGGTTATACAGTTAGTAAGGATCAGGTTTGGTATTTGAACCCAGATGAGGAAGAAGACATATTGAAAACTTGTTTAATTATATACTTTTTTTTTTTGGATTTGGGAAGTGGGACAGGGGTAGATGGCATTTGCCAGTGTAGCTAACCAAGTTACCTCTGATGGAACGGCTAAGGCACTGACTTTGAAGTCATATAACCAAGGTTTGAATGCTACGTCTGCCACTTATAAACACTCTACATAAAAAGTTTTTACTAACAAACTGAGTGACATTTGATAAGCCAGTGAAAATAGGATAGGAAAAAATGAACTGCGGTTACCTGGCAAACATTCTCATACTGGCTCACCTGGGAATCGAGAGTGTGCTTGTGACTCAGTTAGAGGCATCTAAAGTCACAAAATATCTCCACTCTGAGAACCATCCTAGCACACCTGTTTAGCAGTAGTGTCCACGATTTCTAGGAACATGTTTGGACCCAATAATTTGGTCTGAAAGTACCGACTGCTCACTCTGAGTAGTTCTCAATGCCTCATTCGCTCATCAGAAGAATGAGAGCAATATGTAAGGCCACCTAATGCCCTCCCTTAAAGATGCTGACATCTTCAGAAATGCCCAAAGGGGATGAGGGCAAGCTCAGCCATCCTGCCATTAACAACAGTGTGTAGGACAGAGAATGAGCACTTACAGGGGTGCTTTACCTAAAGGTCCATAGAATAAGCAGTCCCCTTAAAGTGGTTTGAACCTAGTGTCCTATCAAATCTGCTTCTTGATATACCATTCTGTCTTCTCCTCCAGGAGTTTAGCATGATCAAATAGGTATTCATATTTGGGGAAAGATACTAGATAGAAGCAGAATGGTACTGTGGACATAAAAGTAGAGTTAGGAAATCTAGAGTGTAGTCTGGACTTAGAGCCAACCCTGCTTTCCATCCTAGTTTCCATTATCATGTATATGTGAAATGAAATTTTTTTAAACTAATTCCAAAACTTAATACATATCCTTAATATCAACGGTGCTATTTTTATAAGTAGTCTATTGATTGTGCCTGTTGAGTCCTTTGTGAATCCTGACTATCAGTCAATGAGCTAGCAATTCTTCCTTTGTTGTTTCTTCCCCCTCCCTTCATTGTTCCTTTCTACTTCAATGCTGACCTCACTGTTTGAACTTTTTCAAAGCCCTTGGCCTTTGTTTATCTTAATTTCTTCAAATGTCCAATGGGAATCATTATTAGTTTTTAGCGCCTAGGCCTGTGATGAGGTTGAACTGAGTTAATATTTGTAAAGCACTTAACAAAAGACTTGGAACATAGTAGGCACTGGGCAAACATCAGCTTTCATCATCATCATCATCATCATCATCATCATCATCACCATCATCATCGTTGTTGTTACTATTATCTTAATTTGTTCATTAGCCAATTATCTGAACTTTTCCAAATTAAATGTAATGCAATCTGTACATGAGAATTGTTTTGTTCCTACATAAAAGACTTGTTGGTGGAATTGTGAAATGATCCAACCATTCTGGAGAGCAATTTGGAACTATGCCCAAAGGGCCATCAAACTGTGCATATCCAACAATACCACTACAATGCTCTGTATCCCAAAAAAGACCAAAAAAATAAAAAAAACAACCAAACTGCAAAAACAGTCATAGAATTATCTTTTTTGTACTGACAAAGAATTAGACATTGAGAGGATTTCTAGGAAATGAGGAATGACTGAACAAGTAGTGAAATATGAAAGTAATAGGATGCTGCTATGCTACAAGAAATGATGAGGGGATAGATTAAAAAAAGACCTGGAAAGCCTTAAATGAACTGATGCTAAAGTGAAGGGAACTGGGACATCTTTGAACACAGTAACATGAACATTGTGTGATAATCAGTTATAATGAAGTTAGTTCTTTTCAACAATAAACTTGTGAAAGACTATTCCAAAAGACTCATGATGGAAAAATGTTCTTTATCCAGAGAAGGAACTATGCAGTCTGAATGCAGATTAAAGCATGTTGTTTTCACCTGTTTTTGTTTTCTTCATAGTGTTTTCCTTTCATTCTGTTTCTTATTTTTCAACATGACTAATGTGTTAATACGACATAATCCTTTTATGACTGTTTTGGAGAAAGAGCTTCAAATGTATTGCTATTAATATAATGGTATATTTTGTTTGTGGGCGTATACTTCTTTTGTATTGAAGGAGGATCTTTCTATGCTTCTCATTTCTGTTATTCAGCAATGCTAGTTTTTTTTCAAAGGTATGTTCTTTATTCATATAGTAGAGGTATTACTATTTTATTTGAATGTTAAACCATTCAAATAATGTTCATTTGTTTCACAATGTTGAGTCATTCTTGTATCCCCGACATTATTCAACTTAGTTATCAAGAACGACTTTTATAAACTATGTTAAAAGACCCTTGCCAAGTTTTTCATTGAAATGCTTTGCTCTGTGAGTTGAATGTAAAGGGATGTTATCAAAACATACAATTAAGAGGTGAGAGAGGAATATATTGCGGTAGGAGAGGGGGATAGATAGAATGGGATGGATTATCTCAAGCAGCTGGGAAATAAGATATACAGGCAATGGGGTAAAGAAATCCATCTGGCTGTACAAGAAAGTAAGGAGTGATAGGAAGGCTATAAGAGAGTGAAGATTGGGAGAAGGGTATTCAGCATGCCTGACATTTTAGGGTTGGTATAGGGCAGAGATGGGAAGAAAATCTGAACCCAAATTCTTGTGGAAATGAATGTTGAAAACTAAAAATAAATTTAAAATAATAAATAAATACTAGAGAGCAGGAAGGAAAAAAAAAGACATGGTTTGCACTGATATTTTGAATTTGATTGTTTTATATTTTTCTTTTTCTATGTTTCCTATCTGGTTTGGATTATCAACAGCTCCTCCATTTTGCATTTTATGCCCCCTTGTGGCATAGCAGTGACCCTACCCTAAGCATTTGAAGGCTTTGTGAGCAAACTCTAGATTATCCTGGTGAGAGACAGAGGATTTGAACCCAACCCAGTGAAGAAAGGTTTGTATGTCTGCCCTTAGGCATCAGCCTCATTTAGGATTAAGAATATCACTGCTAATAAACTACTAATTAGGACATGAAGTCTTTGGCTCAGAAAAAACATTTAAAGACCAGGTACTGTACATAGGGATGGGGAGATGACAAATTATCAGTAGAGAAATCATTCTCAGTAATAAATTCTGGATCTGAATAATATGTTGGGTAAAAGACAGGGAGGAACTAAACCTAGAATTTCATTAGTATAGGGAAATTCCAGGTGAGGAAACTCCCTCTACTACAAACTCCCCAGTTTGCTATTGATGTGTAACTTGAAGTTAAAAAAGCAGTCAAGATGCCTGAGAATGTTGGAACTTGTCCAAGATTTCACAGGGAATATATAGAATTTAATTGAACTTGCGTCTTCCATGACTTCACTGTGGATTCTCTGTCCACTAAGCAGCATTACCTCTCCTTTACATGAGACAATGTTAATTCCTTCAAACAAAATAAATAAAATAAAAATAAAAACAAACAAACAAATAAATAAATAAATAAAAAGACCTTTGAATCATTTCTGCCCTGGATTCATACTTTCAAAATGGAATTTCCTTTATTAAATTAAGAGTAGCATTTATTCTGTGCATTTCAGTTTCTCTTCTGTTCTCTGATCATTCTTTCTAAAGAGGCTGAATACATCATGCTTTTGTGTTTCTCTTTTTAGTCTACAATCTGTGTACTCTGTGTAGACAACGCTTGAATGTCCAATGGAAACAGTGTCTTGACACTTATAACTACCTGGGCATGTATGAAAAAGGAAGCCAAGTCTCACCTGACAGTTGAAAGTATCCTTAACTTTACCAGGTCCTATTGAAAGAAGAAAAGAAAAAAAATCAGAATCTTTTTTTATAACCACAAAAGATGTTATGAATCAGACTTCTGAAAATTTTTCCTAAACATTACATCCCTTAATTTGATTTTTTAAAAATTCATCTTTTTTAAATGAGGTAATATGGTAAAAAGTAGAAGAAACAAGATTAGCGAATTTGGAAAAGGGATTCCAATCCTATCAGTTCAATTTATTAGCTGTGTAAATTTGTGAGAATGATCTCAACTCTTTTGATCTTTGTTTGGTTATCTATATAATGGAAATCATCACACTTGCCCTAACCCATGTCATAAGACTGTTGTGAGAATCAAATTAGAATAGAAATGGAACCTTGTATTCCTATAGTTATGAGTCTTATTACACTTTTCCTACTGTGTAAAGTCCTGTGGCTCCCTTTTATTTCTCAGATCAAAATTACACTTTTAATTTGATACTTAAATGACCTAACTACCAGCCCCCAAGGTTTTTTTTTCCAGTCTAATTACACAGTTCATCCCTTTTCTCCCTCTAAAGCTCAGCCAAGTCAGCTTTCTCTTTGTTTCTCACAACAAAGGACTCCATAAGTCACCTGAGGGCTTATACACTGACCATACCCCATTTCTGTCATGAAATCTTTTCTCACTTTAACCTCCAGGAAGCATCAATTTACTTCAAGAGTCAGCTCATGTGCTATCTTCTAAATGCGCCCAATCTTAATCTTTCAAGCCCATGTTTTACTTCCAAAGTCATATTATCATAGATTCATTTTGAATTTCATATATGTTTATTCTACTCTATGTTGTTATCGCCTATACAATGAAACTGTCTCCAGAACAGTTTCCTAATTGTTCTTTTTTTTTTTTAATATTCCTCTTCAAATGGATAAACCAGGCACTAAATAAATATTTTGTGATTAATTGATTGGAAAGGCTCTATCCTTGACACTGGGGTCACATGACTGAAAACTAAGTATTTCTTATAGTTAATGACAATGTAATCGGGTAAGATAGAGCTAAGGGATATTATATCATACACACTTATTTGATATATAAGTGCTTTGGAATTCAGAGAAAAATGGGAAAAAACATTTTTGTATTGGCTGGGAAAGGTCAGGAAAAGAAACTTCTTGGAGTTGATGTTCTGAGTTGGTCCTTGATGGATAAGTGAGTTAGGCAACAAGGTACAGGGTTTGCTCTGATATTCAGTTTGGTAATGGGAAAGGATAGAGGAGACAATTATCCAATAAAAATGCAGAAAAATACATAAACATTCTTCTACAATCAGTTTTTGTTTAATTTTTAATTTATGGAATCAAACAACCATTTCCATGGTATAATAAAATAAAAAAGATGATTGTACATAAAACTCCAAATTTATCATATAAAAATTGCTATTTATTTTAAATATTTTTTAAAAAATTATTATGTAAATAACTTTTCCCCCTTTTTACGTTATGTGCTCTCCCCTTACTATAGAGGTGTCTACCATTATACAAAAATAGACACATATATGTAAAATTGTTCAATACATACTTCTTTTTATCACTTTTTTTTGCCTGCCTTCCTATGTCCTTTGAAGTTAATGGTTATTTATAATCGTCAAAATGGTGTATTCAGGCAAAGCTCTTCTTAAAATAGCATACCTGTTACTGTATACAATATTCTCAAAATGCTGTTCATTTCACTCTTCATTATTTCATGGAAGTCTATCCTTGTTCACCTAAGATCATCAATGTCATCATTTGTTATACAACAGTAGTATTCCATCTCAGTCATATCCCACAACTTGTTTCACTTTTTCATAGTTTACAAGTATCCCTGCAATTTCTAGGACTTTGTGACTACAAAGAGAGATGTTATCAATATTTAAAACATATAGGTTCTTTTCTTTTTTCCCTAATTGTATCTGAGAAATAGATTCTAGTGGTATTGCTTGGTCAGAGGGTATTGGGAATTTAATAACTCCTTGGGCGTAATTCCAGATTACTCTCCAAAATGTTTGAATCAGTTCACAGTTCTACCAACAATGAATTAGTGTTGTAATTTATTCACATCCCTTCCAACATTTGCTCCTTTCTCTTTCTAATATTTTACCCAATCTGACATGTATATAATGATTTTTTCAGGATCAATTTGCATTTCTATAGTCAATGATGATTTAAAGAATTTTTACATGACTACAAATTGTTTTAATTTCTTTATCTTAAAACTGTCTATTCATATTTATTGACCATTTATCTGTTTGTAAATGACTCATATTCTTATAGATTAGGCAGAATTCTTTTTCAATTGAAAATGAGATCTTTTATCCTAGAAAGTGTATTTTATTTTGCCATTTTTCTGCATTCTTTCTTGTCTTGGTTTCATAAATTTTTCATTGTATACAATCTTTTTAATTTAAAGGAATCAACATTTCCCATTTTACAATGTTCTCTATTTTTTATTCATAAATTGCCCCCCCATTCATAAGTCTGATAATTAATGATCCATATTCTTCACTTTTTCTTCTGCTAGCTCTCCTTATATCTAAGTCATATGTGCATTTTAACCTTGTTCTGCTTGGTAAATGATGATATATTGAGTCGTACCAAATTTTGGTCATACTGATTGCCAGTTTTTCCAAGACTTTTTATTAAATAATGAGTTCATATTCTAAAATCTTCATTCTTACAATTTTTACTATATTAATTTGTTGCTGTGGATTGTATTCTGTTCCATTCATCTACCTTTCTATTTGTTCACCAGTTTTAATAATCACTGTCTCATAATGCAGCTTTAAACCTGCTACTGCTAAACATACTTCCTTTATATTTTTTATTAGTTCCTTTGATATTCTTCACTTTTTGCCCTCTGAATGAAGATTTCTACTATTTTTTTTTCTAATTCAGGAAAATAAATTTTTAGTAAGTTAACTGCGATGGAAATGAATAGATAAATTAGTTTAGTTAAATTATCCTGTTTATTTTATTGGCTCAGCCTACCAATGAGAAACTAATTCTTCTCCAATAATTTAAATCTATTTTTAATGTAGGAAAGTTTCTTTCCCACAATTTTGTTTATATCATTCCTGGCTTTGTTCCAGCAGTTGTACTTCTAGGTATTTTATAGTTCCTGGGGATATTTTAAGTGAATTATCTCTTACTATCTCTTTTCATAGCATTTTGGTTATGATATATAGCAGTAGTTCTCAACCTTCCTAACGTTGCCACCCTTTAATGCTGGTATGTGGGCTTATCTGCATGAGGGCGGACCCACCTGGAGAGGGATAAAGGAGTGGTATCTTGGTTCCTAAGACCATTGGAAATATGCGATTTCTGTTGGTCTTAGGCCACCCCTGTGGAAGGGTCATTCTACTCCCAATGGGGTCAAGACCCAGAGGTGGAGAACAGCTGATATATAGGGATGCAGATCATTAAGGGGGATTTACTTTATATCCTGCTACTTTGCAAATTTATTGTTTTAATTAACTTTTCATTGAGTCTATGTGCTTTTCCAAACATCACAATATCAGCAAAATGATATTTTTATTACCTCATTCACATTTCTGATTCCTTCTATTACTCTTGCTTCACTTATTTCAATTTCTAAGATTTTCACATCAATATTGGATAATATTGTTGACAGGGGTTACCTTGTTTGACACCTGATCTTACTGGGAAGGCTTCTAGTTTGTTACCATAACAAATAATGTTTCCTGATCATTTTATTTTACCTTTTTTTTTTTTTTAACAGTTTCTTACTTTTTAATAAATTCTGTTTATTTTCAGTATACAACATTCATTTCCACAAGATCTGGAGCTACAAATTTTCTGCCCATCCGTCCCCTAACAAGCAGCCCCAAAACAGAGATCTCACTGAGTACCACCTCCCCCAATCTGCCCTCTGCTACACCATTCCCCCTACAACTTTCCAGTAGGGAAAGATGGACTTCCATGACACATTGCCTATATATCTTTTTTCCCAGTTGCATGGGAAAAAAAATAATTTTTTAAAACATTTGATTTTAAAGCTTTGAATTGCAGATTCTTTCCCTTCTTCCCTCATCACCCACCCTTACGGCGAAGATAAGCAATTCAATACAGGTTATACATGTGTAGTTACCCAAAACATTTCCATAGTGGATATATTGTGAAAGACTGACTTTGTTTCCCTCCATCCTATACTGCTCCCTTCTTGTTCTGTTTTCTACTTTGACCCTGTCCCTTTTCAAAACTGTGTGCTCCTAAAAACTCTTCCCCCCTAAATCTGTGCTCCCTTCTATCATCCCTCCTCTTCTTGCCTTCTTCCCTGCCTTTACTGTAGGGTGAGCTACCCAATTTAGTGTGCATGTTATTCCCTCCTTAAGCGCAATTCAATGAGAGTAAGTTTGGCCCATTCCCTTTTCCTTCCTGTTCTTCCCTTCCATTGTAACAGTTTTCCCTTACCTCTTCTATATGAGAATTTATTCCAATCTCTCTTTCCCCATCTCCTCTCATTATATTCTTCTCTCACCTCTTAATTTTATTTTTTAGATATCATCCCTTCCTATTCAATTGATCCTGTGCCCCCTGTCTATGTAAAACTGTACATACATATAAAGACATTCACATATGTATTCATATGCACATACAGCCTCCTACATATGTGTATATGTGTGTGTTTATGTGTGTGTATACACACACATTTCACTGCAGTCATTTATAAACTTAATTTGTTCATTAGTGATCTTAAGATTTCCAATTAACTATGTCTTCTGCAAAAACAGATAACTCAGTATTTTTTTTGATAATGATTATGTATCTTATCTTTGTTACCTTACTGCTCTAGCAGGCACTCCTAGAGCTATGTCACATGGTAGTGAGGAAAGAGAAGACACCCTCATTTTATTGCTGTAGTTAGGGAAAAATTCTTAACTGTTTACTTATTATGCAGGGTACCAACTTTTGTTTTTAGATATAACCATTTTCATATTAAGGGTCTTTCTGGGTTTATGAAATTAAACATTCATAAAAACTGAATTTTGCAAAGGCATTTTGTGTTTCTCTTCACATAATTTTTTGTTTTTAGTTGCTTTGATAATTATTCAAGTACTAAAATAATCCCAAACAGGTTAATCCTTTTGATAATGTTGAAACATCCTTGCACCCATAATTCAAATCCAACTTGGTCAATGGGAATAATTTGGTTTAAGTGATTTATTGCAATCTTCCAATAAACCTGATATGCCATGTTAGCGGTAACCAAGCCAAACTTTCTGAACAATCACTGAAAACAACTATAAAATAACACCTCAAATCAAATTGGGAGCAGTGGAATCAACAAAATGTGAGTGGAATAATTGTTTTTCTTTTTCTAGCTGAAGAAAATTAAGGAGTTCAGCTGGCGAAGTCTGTGACAATGTGTTGGAAGGCTGTCTAGAGCCCACACAGAGTGACAGCAACAGGGATGGCTACAGTTTTGGGACCTCTAAGCCCAGACATGGTAAGGTAATTATTAAGATGCCATAAGGCATAGGGGTTTTTAGGGTCTGGTAGAAAAGTTCCACATCTTCAGGGAGTTACTGGTTTTCACAGGAGTATGAGTTAATTTCCCCACAAACATCCCTCTGACATACTTCTTACAAGATTTGGATAATTTTTTGGATTACCATTGGTGATCTCCAAAAAGGAAGTGGGACCAGGCACTTAAAGTATTGAAAGAGCTTTGGACTCGGGTGGCCAAGCAGTGGAGAATTATGGAGATTCAGGATCAAAGGACAGGACCAATCAGCCCTCTGACATTGATTACCCAGTGCTCACTTCATCTTATAGTATCATTAATAGTTTATCTAACATAGAAAGGAAAGTGTTCTTGAATGAAATTGCAAACAAACTGGTTTAACTTATAATCTTAGTCCTAGTCATGACTCATCAATTCAACAAGCATTATTAAATAATTATCATATGGAGATACCAATGTTAGCCAGGTGTGATAAGTTGAATGATCCTAGTCCCCTTTCCTCAAGGTGCTTACATTATAGTATAATGAGATGTGGGCAGGATAGGTGTTATATTGGATATGGACACAGACAAATGTAACACATGGTGGAAAAGTGAGGTCAATGGAGGCTGCAGCATCCTCTAAGAATATTTTAAGATGGAAAAAAAAATTTCAAATTGGAAAGCAGCACTTCAGGTCAACCTTCTGCTTTCTTCCCAGATCAGAGGCTGTACTTGCTTATTGAGGCACTTGACTTGCAAAAGTAAGATTTTTGGAGTGAATTTTAAGTTAAATTATCTAGTTTCGTACACTTAACTAGTTGTGTGACCCTGGTCAAGGTGCTTAATTAGGGTGGCTCCTGTTTCCTCATCTCTAAATTAGATGTAATTGGAATGGGAAAGAACTCCAATATCTTTGCAAAGAAAACCCCAAAGAGGGTCAAACAGTCTCAGATGCAAATAATCAACTAAGCAACAGCAAGGGCAACTAAAGTTGGAAGAATGTATAGGGTCAGCTTTGTGAGGAAAATGGAATTATCGGCATGTTTTCCCTCAAAGAGCTTATGTAGCAGTCACTTCTCCAGGCCACATTCCTGGTGAAGTGTTTCCACTCTCCTCCTTAAATATGGCAGAAGAATGTCTTTATTGGAGAAAATGTAAATGTATATGTACATTTATATGTATATGTGTTTGTGTATGCATAGATAGATAGATAGATAGATAGATAGATAGATAGATAGATATGCTGGAGTGGAGGGAATGGAGTGAACCACCCTGACACCATCCTTGGATCCTGGAAGTAGCTCAGTTGCCTTTTTATTCAATTATGTGTTTAGTCCTGTTTCCTCACTGTGAGAAAACTTTATTAAGATGTGGAAATTGACCATCATCTAACACCATACACCAAAGTCAAGTCTAAATGTGTAAATGATCTAGGTATAAAGGCTGATACTGTAAATAATCTGGGGAAGCAAGGAATTGTTTACTTGTCAGATTTATGGAATAGGAAGGACTATATGACCAAAAAAGAATTGGAGAGCATTATAAAATGCAAAATGGATAACCTCGAGTACATTAAATTGAAAAGTTTTTGTACAAACAAAGCCAATGTAACCAAGATTAAGAGGGAAGTGGGAAATTGGGAAAGAATATTTACAACCAACGTCTCTTATAAAGGCCGCATTTCCAAAATTTACAAGGAATTAAGTAAAATTTATAAGAATACAAGTCATTCCCCAATTGATAAATGGTCAAGGGATATGAACAGGGAATTTTCTGAGACAGAAATTAAAGATATCTTTAAGCATATGGAAAAATGCTCTAAATCACTATTGATTCGAGAAAGGCAAATCAAAAAAACTTTGAGGTACCACATCAAACCAGTCAGATTGGCTAAGATGACAAAACAGGAAAACGACAAATGCTGGAGAGGATGTGGAAAAACTGGAACACAAATGCATTCTAGGTGGAGTTGTGAATTGATACAACCATTCTGGAGAGCAATCTGGAACTATGCCCAAAGGGCTATAAATAACTGCATACCCTTTGACCCAGCAATACCACTGTTGGGATTATATCCCAAAGAGATCACAGAAGTGGGAAAAGGACACATATGTACAAAAATATTTACTGCAGCTCTCTTTGTGGTTGCAAAAAACTGGAAATATAGGGGATGCCCATCAATTGGGGAATGGCTGAACAAGTTGTGGTATATGAAAGTAATGGAATACTATTGCGCTATAAGAAATGGCAAGGAGATGGACTTCATAATTACCTGGACAGGCTTATACAAATTGATACTAAGTGAGAAGAGCAGAACCAGGAAAAACTTGTACACAATCACAGACACAATGTACATATGATGACCAACCTTGATAAACTGGATTATCCTCAACAACGCACAGCTAAAAGACAACTCTACATGCCTCAGGATGGAAGGAGATATCTAAACTCAGAGAAAGACATAGAAAGACTATAGTTTAAATGGACACTGAAGCAAAACATGCTATCATTTTTTTTCATGTCTGGTTTTGCTTTTTTTTCCCCAGTGTTCACTCCATTGGTTACAACCCTTCTATATAACCAGACTATTGTACAATTGTAATGATACTAGGATTTGAAGATCTTCCACGCCCCTTGAGCTTGCTGACGTAGCAGGAAGGGGTGGAGCAAGAGAACCCCGGAACCAAGCTAGTCTCCGGGCGGTGCGGACTGGAAGCGGCGTCAGAGGCAGTGGCTGCGGCTGCAAACTCTTTTTGCTTTGAGCGGGCCAGAATCTCTGCTAAGGACTCCTGCTGAGGACTGCCTGGAGCAGGAACTGCCAGGGGCCGGAGCTGCTGGGACCAAGCTGCCTGGACGCTGAGCAGTTGCGTGCGTGAGGAGAGGAGGA
>CM053585.1:142215498-142233294 GCA_028646515.1 Pseudochirops corinnae
CAATGTGAAAGTATTTGCAGATCCTATACATGATTGCACGCCACCATGGGGGGGCGGGGAGAAGGCAGGAGAGAAAATCTGAAACTCAAGTGATTGTGAAACTGAATCTTGTAAACTAAAAGTAAATAAACAATTCATTCAAAAAAAAATAAGATGTGGAAATTGAGACAAAACTTTAATGTACCATTTGAATTCCATGGCCTGTGACCATTTCATTTTTTTCTTTGAGGCTTTGGATGTAGGAGCCTTGACCTTGCTATCTTCTTCTGGGTATATACTTTGATATTCTTCATTACCAAGGATGTAAGGAAAACTTCTTTTTCTCAGGAAAGGAAGCTTCCACACTCTTATTTTTCTACCATTTCTTTATTTGCCCTCTCAATTACTTGCTTTTTGAGCCCTTTGTTCAGTGGAGTTTGTAGTGTCCCAAGTTGAAGGGGTTTTGTGTGTTTGCTTGCAGAGATCTCTCTAGGTACCTGAAAATTCTCAATTCCTTCAAAGTGATATGGTTGTTGGATAGGTGTTTACTTGTTTTCTGGCCTGCACTCTGGTCCATGAACATCCACAAGCATTCTTTTCTGCCATGGAACTGTGAGACGGACTCCCTCTGCACATTAACCACCGGTGCCACCATGCCAGCCCTCCTCCTCACCCAAAGGACCAATGCCCAGGACTGTGTCACAGATCAGCTGCTTGATTTCCCCAGAGTCTGTAGGATAGCTCCAAAAGGGACTGTTGCTGGTATACCAGCTGC
Organism: Pseudochirops corinnae; assembly: GCA_028646515.1. Taxonomy (NCBI): domain Eukaryota; kingdom Metazoa; phylum Chordata; class Mammalia; order Diprotodontia; family Pseudocheiridae; genus Pseudochirops; species Pseudochirops corinnae. The sequence continues at coordinate 142,216,253 of CM053585.1, forward strand.
TGTCACCTTGGGTCTGGGGTTGGGGCTGTGGCCAGCCCACGCTGCTTTCTCACCCAGGAAAGAGAGCTTTCTCACTGACCTTTGAAGCTATCTTTGGCCTTTGTAGGTTGAAAAGTCTGAAAATTGCTGCAGTTGCCAGTAATTCAGTACCTTGAGGCCTGTTCCAGTCCTGTCTATGGTGGTGTTGCTGAAGCTACACTGAGGTCTGCCCTGAGCATGGTCTAATACACCCTTCTTCTTTGCCATCCAGATTGTCTTCAGCTGGAAATCTGTTTCACTCTGTCATTTTTTGTTTTCTGCCACCCTAAAACTTGTTTAGAGTCATTTTTAGAGATGTTTTGAGCGGCATTGGGGGAGAACTCTAGCAGGTCTCTGCTTTTACTCTGCCATCTTGGTTCCAACACCCAAAACAATCTTTACAGCAGCAGGCCCTGGTAAAAGCCTCATTTCTCAAATATCTAGAGAAATGAGTCAAATTGATAAGAATACAAGTCATACCCCAATTGATAACTGACCATAGGATATGAACAGGCATTTTTCAGGTGAGGAAACTAAAGGTATCTATAGGGATATGAAGAAGTGCTGTAAAACTCTTTTGATTAGAGAAATTCAAAATAATACACTTCTGAGATATCACCTCATACCTGTCAGATTGCACAACATATCAAAAAAAGAAAAGGAAGAGGTGAAAAAATTGAGACCCTGATGTTCTGTTAGTGCAGCTTTTAACTGACCTAACCATTGTGGAAAGCAAATTGGAACTATGCCCAAAGGGCAAATAAATTGTGCATACGCTTTGATCCAGCAATGCCACTATTAAGTCTCTATAGCAAAGAGGATACAGACTTTCCCAGAGGGAAAAAGGGGAAAGTTCCTACATTTACAAAAGTATTTAATATATTTTTCATGTTAGCAAAATACTTGAAATTGAAGGGAGCCCCAAAAACCGGGGAATGGCTAAATAGGCTGTTGTATGTGAATGTAAGGGTATATGATCACATAATACAAAATGATGAACATGGAGATTTCAGAAAATCTGGAAAAGAGTTGTATGAACTTATGGAAAGTGAAATGAAGAGAATAAGAAAACATTGTACATAGTAGCAGCTACATTGTGTGGTGATCAACTGTGAATGGCTCAGTTCTTCTCCACAACGCACTTATTTAAGACAAGTACAAAGGACTTGCAGAGGAAAAAAGATATCCACATCAAGATAAAGACGGATAAATCAATCTCATTCAAGAATTTCAGTGCAAAAGTTTTACATAAGATCTTGGCAAAAGGGCTGCAATATTTTTTTTTTTTTTGCCTTTTTGTTCATTTACATTTAACGGATTTTCTTTTTATATTGTGAGTTCCAGTTCTGTCCCTGTTCCTCAACCCTTCTGCAACCATTGAAAAGGCAAATTATATCACATATATTATACCTGTGAAAAATATAGAAAATTTGTTTTCATATTATCCACATGTTAAAAAAAAGAAAGAAAATAGGAAAATTATACTGGGTGTGAAGTGGCATACCAGAGTTGTTTTAATTTGCCTTTCTCTAATTAATCAATAGTGATTTTAAAAAGTTTCATGTTACTACAGATAACTTTCATTTCTTCTGCGAGAAACCTCCAATTTATATCCTTTCATCATGTATCAGTTGGATAATGCTCTTATTTTATAGATGTGATTCAGTTCTACTTTGTTTTTGTTGTTTTGTTGATTAGTCGTGTCTCACAAAGCACTCAGGTATCTTTGCCAAGAAAACCCCATGAACACCATTAGCTTGTCACAAAAATTTAGACACAGCATGAACAACAAAGAAAGGAGTTCTCTTTCTCCAGGTCTCCTCTCCTCCTCTATCCTCAATGAATTGTGGTCATAGAGTTTAAGATAAATATTGAAACAGGGAAGCTTAGACAGTCCTTCAACAGACTGATGTGAATGTTCTGCCTGGTGAAAAGTCAGGCTAAGAAAGGAGATGGTAGGAAAGGGATAGTACTTAGGGTTGCTTATGAATACTAATCCTCTAGCGGCCTTTATGGAAAGTAGATCTTCTAATTGATTTTTTTTTTATTTTGTTGGTCCTCAAAATGAATATATTGCATTAATTACCTCCGATGCTTGTGGCACCCTCCTCCATTTCTGTTTCTTTTTAGAATGGTTTCCTACCTTCAAATTATAGCTCAGGAGCTACCTATCACATGAGACTTTTTCTAAGCACCTGGTCTTCTCTTTGACTGGGTTAGTCCATTGACTTACCTATAAACCCTCTCCCTCAAGAATGCATTCCAGTAATTACTTTGCTTTTATTTCCTTTTTAAAATTCCACATCCTGGCATTCCATTGGCATAGGAATCGCTGGTGAGGAATCTCTCTTAGCTGTTGTAAATAAGTAACTACTCCAAAACATACAGTTTAAAGAGGGGTCAGGAAAAATGGGAGGGAAAAATATCTATTAGTACATAAGAGACAGGATTTAAAATCAGGGCTCTCTGACTGCAAGGCATAAAGTTACCTCAGTTGCCATGCCTAAACAAAAACAAGTTTCCATTTATTTGTCATTATCATGTGTAGAAATGGATATGATGAAATCTCCTTGCAGGCAGAGAGATAGTGCACCTAAAGCAAGTGTAAAGTTGGAGTTCCAATTTTTTTTCCTAGAGAATGACCAAACTCATCGAGATGAGAGATGGCAAGATAATGCATTGTTTTGTTCATAATGTGTATTGTTCTCTCTGATATATCCATATGTGGTAACCATGTACCTTAACACATAATCCTTTCTCTTTGTGTGAGACAGGTCAAGCCCCATCTCAAGATCACCATATGGTGGGTTATTTGTTTAGGAATTTGCTAAAGTGGGTGGCAGAGCCAGGTTGGCAGAGGAAAAGCAGGGAACTGCTTGAGCTCCCAATCCAACCATGTCCAATACCTGGAGAATATGACTCTAAGCAAATTTAGAGCTTTTTAGAGGTACAGAACTCACAAAGTGATAGAGAGAAATAAATCTCCCTCTTAAGGCGGCCTGACTGGTCAACAAGAACAGATTATTGCACCAAGCTGGGAGTCGATCACAGTCCGGTGTGAGCCACACTGACCCAGAATAGTGGCACAGATGGCCCAGAATAGACTTCAGGAGCGTGAACCACTGGCAGTTGTGGCAGTTTCCAGACTTCTCAACCCATAAACACCAAAGAGAAAGTGAAAGTTCTGTGGAGAACTCTGTTGATTCTGGGGGAGAGAAGAGCATGGTTGGGCACTGGCCATGGGGCAGCAGACCTGGCAGTGGCTACAACTGCTACTGTAGTAACTGCTTCTGGCTCCAGGCCTATAGATCATAGGGGTACCAAGTGACTGTGCAGGGAGTAATTGCCAGAATGTCTATGCTGGCACTGATTTCAATTCTTACTGGGGCAACCTAAACACTTGTCTGAAAGACAGGATCCAGGTCCCTTTCACCATATTGCAAGTAGAGCTCTGTCGCCCATTGATCCCTGTCTGATCAACTCTATTTCATTTCCTCTTTCACCACTGTAATGGGTCATTTCTTTATAAATTCCATGCCAATTCTATATAAATTCCTCTTTTGTCCATTTCAGACCCAAAAAGCTTAGAGCTAATAGAGGCATTAGAAGATATTTACTAAAAGGTGGTGATTTTGCACACATGGAATCTAAGACATAGGAAGAGGAAAAAAATTACCCAAAGTTACATGATTATTGGAAGTGTTAGACTTAAATATGATTGAAAGGATTTTATAGAAGTGAAACTTACTTTTTTTAGAGGATGTCTTCTCTCATAGTATCAAATAGAGGAATTCTAATGCCACCCTAGGTTCAAAGCAACAGTTGTAAAGGGCTTTCTCCTCCCCAGAAGAGAACTGTTATTCCATGCTTTTCTACTGTGTAAGGGGTAAGAGGTCCTGGTAAGAGCTGGAAAGAGTTATCTGACTTCTGGTTTCCAGAGATGAGTGAGAAGACTCAGGATTCCTACTTCTTTTCAGATATATTAAAAGAGAAACAGAAGCTGAGCTGACATTTAAAACTTTGATGATGTTCCTATTGCCAGTTTTGAAATCTTGATGACTCATTATTCCCAGACTTGCTGCTCCCTTAGTATCGTGGGACATGTCATTCAGTCTGCAACTATGTATTCCCTTAGTTTTGTCAAACAGAAAAATTTCTCCCTGCCTCTTTGTACCTGGATATTGTCACATATTCCTACCTTAGGAAGGAAGAGAGAAGCAAGGGCCCAACCTCTTTTGTTGATGTGGAGCCATCTCAAGTGTTTTTATCTCATTACAAAAGGTATCAGTAAAAGCTGGCCTTATCTTTAAGCCATTACTGACCTCAAGTAATCAGCCTAACAATGTTATACTATTGAAAGGAAAATGCTTCATTTCTGTTTTTCACTAAGATTAAGGAAGCAGAACTCATGACAAAGAGAATTAAAAGAAGTTTATTGTAAGTATATCAAGGTAGCAACCCATTGAAGTATTGGGCACTGGAGAACAGCGCTGGCTTCAAGATGTGGTCAGGGGACCAGGACTCCTCATTCCTTGGAGTGAAGAAAGGTAGAATTGATGGTCAGGAATGGATGGAGGTAATGTTTAGGGGTAAGGGGTGTAGATTCTTAAACTGGGGTTTTTGTAGCTGCCAGAGTCATTAGGAGGCCATGTCTCTGCAGCCTTCACCAGCTTTGGTTCACTGGTCATGCACCTCAGTATTATCACAGAAGACTGCGATCCCGATCCAGGCAGGTTACAGCAAGAATGCTTAGTCTCTGAATGATTGCTTGGCCCCCCCAGCAATCTGTAGGCCTGGAGCTCAGAAGCAGCCCAGTGGAGGTGGCTGCAGGGCCACTGCAGCTGCTTCTCACCCTGGGGGCAGACGGCTGGACTCTCTCCCCCAGATTTAGCCTACTTCCACTGATCTTTCTTTTTGTCCTCATTTCTTGTGGGGTGATAATTCTGGAAACTTCCACAGCTGCTGGTGATCCACTCTCCTGAAGGTCCAGCCACAGCTTGTTCTGGTTACCCTAGGGATATAGCCCGGGGTTCATGTGGTTCTTGTCTTGGCTGTTTTAGTGCTGCGAATAACCCCTTCCCGTTCCCCTGCCAGGATGCCTTCAGTGGAAGCTTTGTTAATCTGTCATTTTGTTTATTCTTGAGCTGTAAAATTTGCTTTGAGTCATATTTTATAAGTATTTGAGGTGGTTATGTGGGGAGCCACGGAGTTCTGCTTCTAAGCTGCCATCTTGACTCTACCGCTCTCTAATAGTTTTTAAACTGTTTCTTTACTTTAAAAATTTAATCTGCCATACTATTTATGGTATCATTTATCAAAATGGAAACATCCTGTTTATCTCTTTTAATTAAATTTTGTTTTTTAAAAAATTTTTAATTTTTTTAAAACATTCAATTCCACAAGTTTTTAAGTTCCCAAATTTTTTCCCCCTCACTCTCCTCCTACCTCCCCCCCCCCCTCGATCTGATCTACATTCCACAAATCCATTCACATTAGTCACATTGTAAAAATGAATTATGGGTTTAACATTCAGGATTAGATAAAACTTTGCTAGGTAGGCTACTCTTGGTCACAACCTCAGTACTTTTGCTCTTTTAAGTATAATTTTAGAAGACCTGCAGTCTTTCAGTGTAGAAGCTGCTAGGTCTTGGGAAATCATTATTGTAACTCTACAGTATTTAAATTGTTTGATTTTGTTGTTATTATTGTTGCTCACGATATTTTTTAAATCTCCCGGGAGTTCTGAAACACTGCCATGACATTCCTATTAATTTTCCTCCTGGAATCTCTTTTAAGTGGTGAATGGTAGATTTTTTTTTCTATTTCTACATTTCCTACTTGTATTTATTTCTATTTATTTTTTAGCAACCACAGGATTTATTAAAATGAAGTTTTTAAATACAGTTTCAAAATTGTAAAGATATTGTTACACAATAAATAAATTAAAAAACTACTTTTTTTTTCCTTAATGGCTTGTTTATTTACTTATAGTTTACAAGATTCAGTTCCACAATCCCTTGAGTTTCAGATTTTCTCCCCTCCCTTTCTCCCGTCCCTCATGGTGGCATGCATTCATGTATAGGATCTGCCAATACTTTCACATTGTACAATAGTCTGGTTGTATAGAAGGATTGTAACCAATGAGTGAACACTGGGAAAAAAGAAACAAAACCAAACATGAAAAAGAATGATAGCGTGTATTGCTTCGGTCTCCAATTAAACTCTAGTCTTTCTAGATTTTACTCTGAATGTAGATATTTCCTTTCATCCTGAGACTTCTAGAATTGTCTTGTAGCTGTACGTTGCTGAGAAGAGTCCAGTTTATCAAGGTTGGTCATCATATGTACGTTGTGTCTGTGATTGTGTACAAGTTTTTCCTGGTTCTGCTCTTCTCACTTAGCACCAATTTGTATAAGCCTCTACAGGTAATTATGAAGTCCATCTCCTTCCAATTTCTTATAGCACAATAGCATTCCATTACATTCATATACCACAACTTATTCTTTTAAATATTCACAAATGCCAAATTTTCCCAAAGGCCTATTCTATAGTTATTCATAAAAGTAAGGGGTTTTTATTGTCTTTTTTAAATACTCCTCCATTAAAATACTCAATTATGTTCATTTCTTTCAGTATTTTGATTTATTCTTGAATCGCTGGTTTAATCAAATTCATTCATCGAGAAATAAAAATGTATTTTAATAGCCTCTTTGGCCAATTGTGTTGAAAATGTTACGCTGAGATTTGGGAATGATTTCTACTTTTCTTTCTCCATATTTCCTTCATGTTTGGAGATCAATCTCTTCCCCACTTCTCCTTTGATGCCTTTTTGTGGTATAGAGGTGAACCTAGGCATTTGAAGGCCATGTGAGCCAACTCAGGAATAACCTATTTAGAGACAGAGGACTTGAACACAAGCTTAATAATGAGTGGATTGTGTGTCTTCTGCTTCAGCATCATTTAGATCTAAGAGAATCACTGCTAGAATGACCAAACAGAAGGTGAATTCTTTGTACCAGAGAAGCTCTAAAAGAACAGGTACAGTACGTCTGAGGGGGAAAATTGCAATTTATCTATAGAGGAAACAATCTCAGCAATGAAATTCTGGATCTGGAAAATGGGTGGGGGTAAATAGGGAGAAGGATTTCATTAGCATAGGAAGTTTCTTGAAGAGGAAATTCCCTCTATTAATGCAGATGGGCACTTTATATATAACTTCAAGTCTTAAAAAATTTGCTTAGAGGGTTGAAAAGAATGCAGAATTTCCCAGGGAATATATGGCTACAGGTTTTCAATCAGTTTGGTGTGGATTAACTATCCACTATGCAACATTACTGCTCCACCCTATGAGAAAATGTCAATTCTTAATTTTGTTTTATGATATAATTTTTCGCCACTTCAAATAAAAAAAAAAACACCGAGGAATCATTTCTGCCTTAGAAAGCTTGCTTTCCAAATTGGGTTCCCTTTATTAAAATAAGAGTAACATTATTTCCATGTATTTTAATATATCTTGTCTTCTATTCTCTAACCTTTCCATACTACAGGGCCTGGAAAGAATATGCTTTCCTGTTTCTAGTTTTAGTCGACAATCTATGTACTCAAAGAGGTACACAGCATATTTTTTTCTTGTTTTGGCATGTGCCACGATGCACGGAACCGGGGGTGCATTCCCGCATACATTCACCAGTGCTTTGCAGGCAATCATAAGTATCCTGTGGAATCCCTATGAAAAGAAAAAAAACAAACATGTCAGAATCTTTGCAATTGCATAGACGTTATGCTGTATTCAGAATGAGAGTTTCAAAAGTTTAACCTAAACATTATATTTGTTAACTTGATTTTTAGAATTAATCTGTCAATAAATGGGTTAAAAGATGAAATGTGAAAAACCAGGGATTTTGAAATTCAAAAACTGGTTTCCAGGCCTACCATGACAACATATTAACTTCTTAAACTTATGAACATCTCACCTCCCTAAGCTTTTGATTAATTATTTATAAAATGGGAATTGCTACACTTGCCCTAACGTATCTCGCAAGATTGTTGTGAAGATCACGTTTGGGTAGGGATTGGACCTGTTATTTCATTTGTATCACTATTAATCTTACTGCAGTTCTTTCCTACTCAGTAAAATGGTGTAACTCTTTTGACTTCTAAAATCAAATAGAAACTTTTTTTTTTGATACCTAATTCAACTAAGAACCTGCCCCCAAGGTATTTTTCCAGTTTAATCACAGAGCTCGTCCCTTCATTCCCAGTATAACTTGGTAAAACTAGCTTTCTCTTTGTTTCTCAAAACAAGGGTTTCTATAAGTCATCTCTGGCCATTTTCACAGACCGTACCCATTTATGCCATGAACATTTTCCTCACTTTGTCCTCCTGGAAGCAAGGGTTTCCTTCAAGACTTGACTTAGGTGCAGTCTTCTTAATGTACCCAATCCTAATCTCTTGAGTCAGAATTTTACTCCAGAACCCATATTATCACAGATTTATTTTTTAAATATAATTTAAATTGATATTTGTCAATGTCACCATTCACATTAGAATATAAGCATCTTAAGAAAAGACACTGTTTCATAATTTTTGTTGTTTTCCCGGTTCCTGGCATGAAGGATGCCATAAATAAATGCTTTGTACTGAGATGATGTGAAAGGTACTGTGCTTGCCACACGACTGAAAAAGACACACTTCCTTCTAGTCAATGCATTGCAATCCTTTATGATATATGGAATATTGAGTATGTTCAAAAATGACCGTTTTGTGATTAAAATAAGTAAAATACTAAAGAATTCAGAGAAAGGGGAAAATATCCTCTGAATTGTTTGGGAAAGATCAGGAACAGAAAACTTTTTGGAGAAGGGGGTATTTCAGTTAGGTCTTGATGCGTGAGTAGCATTTTTATAGGTGGACATTAGAGAACATTTTACATTTATGACCCAAAGTGAGTAAAAGCCCTTGCCCAGAAAAGAATGAGGTGTACTCAAAAGTTCAGTTTAGTGATGGGAGGGCTACATGAGAAAGTGGGATAAACTATGATGAAGTAGGAAAAAAAAAAAAGAAACAATGATCTTGAGTCAATAATAGGATATAATCAACAGAGAAAAGGCACCAAAATTAAGAGTTTCAGAAAGACTTTGTATAGCTTTTTCATGAAGCAATCGAGAGAAGACATGAGGTAGAACTGAGATGGCAGATTATTCCAGGCATAGACAAGAGCCAATGAGAGTATCCAGAGTGCCATGGCATGGAGCGGTTTATTCCAGGAACAATAAAAAAGATTTTTCAGTGGACTGAAAAATGTGTGTGAAGAAGCAGGGTATGAGAAGACCTAAAGGTTTGCTTTAAGAAAATTACTTTGGTATCTGAACAGAGGATTTCTTGGAATAGAGAGAGACTTATGGCAAGGGACAGACCAACCCTCAAGATTAATACAATAATCCAAGTTTAAGGAGATCTGGAAAGGTACTAGTGAGGTAGTAGTATCACGGGAGAGAAAGAGATATTCAAGAGAGGTTGCAAAGATGATATCAACAGAGATATCTAGGAGTTGAGGATTGCATCTGTTGTGAGCCTGGTAGAGTAGGATGATTGTACTCGGAACAAGTACTGGCATTACAAGAATAACAAGATATTACAATTGACAGCAAGTAGGAAAACTGGAGGAGAACACTTTTAGAGCACTTGATGATGAGTTCAAACTGGGATATTTTAGAATAAGATGTATATTGGACATTCAGTTCAAGATTCCATTAATATGCAGTTATGGAAGTGAAAGTAGAGGTCAATGGAGACTTTAGAATTGGATAGGTAAATCTGAGCTTTTTCAATCCGGGGAAGATTTCATGGGAATTGGCGAGATCAGCCAATTAAAGAGAAATCAGCATTACCAGTCAGGGTGGGTCAGTGGCATGCCATATGCATCCTTTCCTTTTTTGCTTCTAAAGGTGGGTCCAGGAACCAGGGAAGTCACTCAGCTCCAATGCTTCAAAATTTCAAAGCAAATAGCCACAACCAAACACCCTCCCAGAAATCCTGGAATCCGGAGTTGATGAAGATGGATGGAATTGTGCTCAGAGAGACAATTAGTGTGTCGCAAGCTGGCCATTACTGAGCGATAACCTCCACATACCACAAAAACTGAAATGAATCTGTTAGAATGTTTCTTAAATAATCATATTTCACATGTTTCTACCTCACTTCTTTCAATGGATCATAAGCTTTGTTATTTACCTTGCGGGGCACCAAACGCATACTTCATACCAGTGTAGGAGAACATCACGAAAAGCACCAACGCAACAAGGTGAAGGGTCCTCATGTGAGTGGGTGGCTGGAACATGGAAATAATAGGAGACATGAGGGAAGGACAGAACAGCAAAAGAGAGGTCTGAATAAGACAAATAAGGCTAGACTGGCCATGTCACACGCAACTTACCTAAATTAAGTTAATATTAGCTGCTAAGTACCTGAAGCCAAATGAGAGTACCTTCCCAAGAGCCTAGACTACACTTATATTTATAGGGCTGCTCAACAGGGCATTAAGATTTATATGCAAGTGTTGCAATCCGCAGTGAAATTCTAAATAAACCAATGTTATTTAACTTGAGGAAAGTCCAAGTCATGTGGATTCCTTTTTCTCTATTTTTGTCTATACGTAAATTGGAAAGCGGACTTACAAGTTGGATATCTGGGCTACAGCTACTTCCCTCACAAGTAGTTCCTTCTCCCACAGATGGCTCTGCACTAGCTTCACATCTTGTAGAAGTCATGAACAATCTCTGAAGAGGTTTCCCACAGAACCCATGGAGAATCTCACCAATCTGCAAAACTGGTTGTCAAATATGTTGAAAATCTGATTAGAAGGAAACTACATATTTCCATACATAATTCTTAGTAAGTTTAGGGAGCCATGTGTTGAATAGTCATTCCCCTAAGATGGAATTAATATAGACCTTGTTTTCCAATAGCTATTGCAAAGGTATCCATTCAATCAATAGCATTCTGTGGTAGTTTAGGAGACAGGAGTAACACCTTGTACTACAGAGGAAGAGGAAGGACAATAGACAGAATAGGAGAACAAGCCTACAGATGAATAGATGAAAGGTTATAGATAGTGTGTTGATAGGTATGCAAATGCCTAGATTTCTTAGTTGAATGAGAAAATATTCCCTTTTAAACAGTGGAAAAGCATAGGAGGTAAAGAAATACTTTTAAAATTGTTGAAGAAATTTATTTGATCAAACACATCAGCCTTAAGTTAATCAGTAAGTGAAAGTTGAGGATTTTCCTTCTCAAAGAACAAGGAAAGCATTTCCAGCAGTAGATGAAACTATCAGCTATTCCCTGACTTCTGATAGTTTATTATGTTTAATTTCTTCTTGAGAAAAAGTTTGTCTTCTCTTATTTTCAGGACATATAAGAAGTTAATGGCCTTTGGGTAGGGCTACATTTGGTGTTTTTCTCACTTGGAATCCTGGATTTGGAATGGTCTTCCTGGATCTCTTTCATTTTTTTTCTACATGAACCAGATCTCTATCTTCTTTATTATGAAGCCCTAATTCCCTTCTATCAGCCACATATGTACCTATTCTATACCCTAGTATACCCGCCAGCTGCGTAGCATTCCCAGGATTGCCTGCTAGCACAGATTTTTAATGTACTTTTGTAGGAAAGACTTCTCAAAAAGCAATAACAATATTATTTGGAATTACATTCATTAGTTCAGGGGAAAGGTCAGCAGCCTGACTGTCTGAGAAAAGACAAGCAGGAAAATGAGAATTGACACCAACAGATGGGATTCTGAGTTCCTGAACAAAGGATTATTGCTATACACTTTACATATACCGTGGTATTTATGTATGGAAATATGTATACATATATATATATGGCATCCCATATGGGATATATACATATATACACATACATACATACATGCTTACACACATACATATGCATACACATATATATAAATATAGGTATGTATAGGAGGATGTATGTGTATATAAATATATGTGTGGGGGGGCATTTGTATGTTCATGTATACATAGATAGCGGTCACAGGATGAGTTGAATATGAAGGGATGAGATCTAAAACTAAAATTAAGAGGTGAAGAAGAAATTTATTGGGAGAAGAAGAAAGGGAGCAATAGATTAGGGTAAATTTTCTCATATAAAAGAGGCAAGAGAAAATTGTTACAATGGAGGGGAAGTGCAGGAAGGTGAAAGGGAATGGGACACCCTTATTCCCATTGAATTTGGCTTAAGGAGGGAATAAGATACACACTCAATTGGTTATCTTCCCTGCAGGAATATTGTGGGGTAAGGGATACGAGGAGGGAGGTTAGAAGGGAGGGCAGATTGGGGGAGAGGGTAGGTAGAAGCAAACTTTTTTAAACAGGATAGGGTCAAAGGAGAAAATAGAATAAGTGGGGGATGGGATGAGATGGAGGGAAATATAGTGAGTCTTTCATGATTTAACTACTATGTAAATGATTTGGATAAGTACAATCGATATTAAATTGCTTATCTTCCCAGTGGGGGTGTGTGAGGAGGGAAGAAAAGGAAAAAAATCTGGAACGCAAAATTTTAAAAACAAATGTTTAAAATGTGCTTCTTACATGCCACTAGGAAATAAGATATACAATTATTGGGGTTTAGAAACCCATCTTCCCCTGCTAGAAAGTTAGCGGGGTGAAGGAGGAGGACACAAGAGAGAACAGATTAGGGCAAGGAGTATTCAGTAGACTTGCTATTTTGGGGTGGCGGTAGGGGAAACATGGAGAGAATAAATGTAACTCAAAATTTGGGGAAATGAATATTGAAAACTAAAAATTAAAAAAATTAATAAAAACATAAAAAAAGAAAACAGTCTACTGCTCTCAGAAGTACTTTACTCAATGGGAACATCTCTAACGTAACTATTCAGCAGTTTACCTGCATTTGGGGACATGCTCTAAACAGGTTCTAATCCAAGAGTAAATAACAAACACAATCAAGACTCAGATTTCCCTTTAAGGTAACACAGGATCCTTTATAAATTACGGCTCTTCATTAACATAACTGACAGCACTGACTTTCTGTTCCTTAAAACATAAACCAAAGAGGTTCCTGACTTTAGCCTAACAAATCAGCAGATGTGTTTCCTTGTTTCACAAACCTCTTTCTCTTTGTCTAACTGTCCCCATATCATGATGAAAGAATGTGATATGTCAGGAATTTAATCTTTTAAATGGGACCAATTCAAGCACTCACTGGACTCTTACTAGATGGAATGATTAAAATTCAGATCTAGGGAACATGATCTTTTTGAGGTTTGCTTAGATTCTTTGAAGTCCGAAATAAAAACTGTTCTATTAATGAAAGCTTTTTCCAGTCTTCTTCATGGTGTGCCTGCCCCCTGCTTATTATTGGCTTTTTATACTCTACATTGTCTCATCTGCATATATTTGTTTACTTCAAGTGTTTGCCAGCTAGACTATAAACTCTTTGAGGTCAGGGAAGGTCTTTTGCTTATGATTTAGCCCCAGTATTTATCACAGTGCCTATCTCATGGAAGGTACTTGAATGCTTGCTAATAGATCATACCCACTGAGTGAGAGTTTTTCAAATTTAGCCTCTTTTCTTTTTCCTGATTATTATGTTTTACTTTAAGCACATATGAAATAAGAAGATAAAAATAAAAAAACTTAAATATCAAATCTACAACAGTACAAAATTTAAAAAAAGATCCTTTCAGGAAACCTGTCTAACAAAAACTAAGCATTATGGTGGGAGCAATGTATCTTTTTTTTCTTCCTCGAAACTTTCTTTGTTCTCTACTTTGCACTTTTGCTCCCCACCAGAAGATTATAATTAGGTGTGGAAAAACATATAGATCGAGAAACAGATCTAGATAAATAGATACTTATACACACAAACACACACTTACGTGCATCACATTAAGCTTTACGACTCCTTATCATTCTGTTGTTACACCATCTCTCCTAGATAACCTACAGTTTGCCTGGCACCAGGAAACCCTGAGATCAGATTTGGCTTCAGTCACTTACTACATATGGGACCCTGGCAAGGCACAAGCTCTCTTTGCCTTAATCGCCTGGTGAAGCAAATGGCACACCACTCCAGGATCCTTGCCAAGGAAACCCATGGAAAGCACTGGTGTGTCACAACAATGTGAGACACAACTTGAAAAACAAGAAACAAAGTTCTTTTCCTCCAGGTCTCCTCTCCTCCTGTATCCTTATTGAGTCCTGATCACAGAGGTTAAGATAAACATTGGAAAGAGGAAATTTAAACAATCCATCATAAAGGGGTTGTGAACATTCTGCCTGGAGAAAAGTCAAGCTAAGAAAGGAAATGCAAGGAAGGGGATGATATTCAGGGTTTCTCATGAAATCTCATCCTCTACAGGCCTTTATGGAAACTGTATATTCTAATTAATTTTTTGTTCCACAGAATGGGGGCCAGAACCTCTGCCTCTTTTAGGATGACTTCTCTGCAGCATTGCAGACAGCCATGTAAAGGTGATGAGCATGATGACCTTTTAGGACCTAATCCCTCTTCTCCTTATAAAGCTCAATATTATCTAGAATGAAATAGAGAAAGTGTGCAGCTATCTGATGCTCTGAAGAATCTGACTAAAGCTTACCCTTCCAGGATTTCCTTCTACTCTGGTAATTTATAGGCTAGTCAACTTGATGTATGTACTCTTCCTCATACGCGACATTCCCTTTGCTTACAGTGCCTCTCATACTTGGGATACCCTCCTCCATCTCTGTCTTAGAATCCTTAGCTTCCTTCCAAATACAGCTCAAGAGATACCTGCCAAACAAAACCTTTTCTGGGTACCTGGTCTTCTCAATGGTTACACAAGTCCACTGTCTTACCTATTAGCCCTCTCCCTGAACAGTGTACTCCATTTATTCCTTTTCATTTGTTTTCCATTTCCTTCCTATTTAAAATGTCATACCCATGCATTCCATTGGGATGTTAGGCCCCTGGTGAGGAAACTCTCTCAGCTGCTGTAAACAAGTAACTACTGCAAAACTCACAATTAAAAAAAAAAAAAAAACAGGGCCAGGGGCAATGGAGTTTGAAAAATTCATTAGTGTATAAGAGGTGTGATTTGAACTCAGGGCACTCTGAATAGAAGGCATTACTTTTACTTGCAAAGCCAGGTTGTATTTCTCATAGAAATAAACGAAAAATAGGTTTTTGTTTATTTGTTGGTGTAAGTGTTGTGTGTTTAGGTAGATATAGTGAAAGTTCCTTAAAGGCAGAGAGAAGGTGCAGAGTTTGGAGAAGAGGGAATATTGCTTGTGAGAAGCAGTAAAAAGGCCAGTTAGTGTCCCTGAATATGTGTAATTGAATATATGAAGCATAGTCATTTATAAGAAAAGTAAACAGGTAGGAAGGCACCAGGGTTGAAGAACTTAACAGAAAATTGAAGATTTGCTTTTTGATCCTGGAAATGATAGGGAGTGACAGGAATTTATTGAGTATGTAAAAGGAAGGGTCAAACCTGGTTTTTGAGAGATCACTTTGGCAGAAAGAGGAAATGCGACTATGGGGGTGACTATGAAAGGGAACATGGGAAAGATTTGTATGTGGGTTCAAGATCACCTTAAAAGATGAGAGGGAGAAAGACAAAGAGAGAGGTAGAGAGAAAGAATAATAGAGAGAATTCTTGGTGAGGAACCTCCCTACCAATATATGTCAGTTCCTGAATTGCCTTTGAGGGGTTTAGAGAGTTGCTGAAACACTGTGAAATCAGTGACTCAGTGGAGCTACCCAAAAGTTTGAGACAGAAAATGCAGTTGAACCCAGAGTTTCCAGAACTTGAGGTCAACTCTCAATCCTTTCCGGTAGCAAAAAACTATATTTTAGATGAAACATCAAGGCTAGAAGAAAGGAAATAGAACAAGATATGGCCTTTTAAATCAGATGATTCCCTTTTCTGTGCCAGTTCCAAAATGCTGTGACAACCTGATCAGAAGAGCTACCATCAACAGAATGTCTAGTCCTCTCTTGCTGTGCACCCCTAATCTCCACACAAAGCACTACAAGAATATTTTCAGAAGATGGAGCCTTAGCAAAAGAAAATATATCTGCAGGCTTCAAAGTTGTGGTCATCTCATAGATAAGAAAGTTCTGAAGATTGTCTTTCTGTGCCAGGAAGGTTAAACAAGCTGAACCACTGATTTAAGGTTGAAGTTCCAAGTTTGCTATTATAGTGACTGATCAAACATGGAGATAGGACGTGGCAAGATAATGTTGATGTTCTGTTCATAATACATATTGTTTCTCTTTGATATGTGCTCATCTGGTCACCATGTACCCTAGCACATAAACCTCTCTGTTTATCTGGCACAGATCAAGCCTCTTATCCAGCTAACCATGAGTTGGGTTATTTGTTTAAGGATTTATTAGGGCTTACAAGATCTGGGCAGAGAGACAGAGAAACACAGTCTGTTTTGAACCTCCATTGCAAGTCTTTCTGGGCCCCCCTGTAGACTTCTCTGAATGACAGGGACCAGTTCCCTTTGACCATGTCTCCAAAAGAGCTCTCTTTGCACTTGATCATTGCCTGATCTATTCTATTTCATTTCTTCTTTCAACATTGTAATGGACCACTTCTCCATTTTTGAACCTTCAGAGAATTTCAGTTCGGTATCATCTACTCTTTCTGTCCTTACCTAAATCCTATACCTGCTTAAAGAATCTTTTGGAATGTGAGGGTTCAACCATAAAATGAGCTCTTCTTTCTTTTTCAATTATCGGGGAGGTACCATAGTAATGGAAAAATAATTTCTCTTACTCTTGCCATTATCTCATGCAACTTTTGTGTAAAAATACAAATTTGGCATCTTGCTATGAAAACAAGCTTAAAGCTTTGATTTCCATGATAGACAAATTTTGGTATATAACTCATTGAGGATTCAGTCTAATCCTCTTGCTTTTCTCAAAATTTGCTATTCTATTTAATGAGACATGTATTGCATTACATCTATGTCTTAATGCTTGG
>CM053585.1:142233794-142254171 GCA_028646515.1 Pseudochirops corinnae
CCCTGCTTTTTGCAGGCCGAGGGTGGGAAGCTACAATGCAGAGGCAGGTGCAAAACCTCCGCCTTTCACTTTTCCGCTCTGGAGACCTTTTTGGCTGGACACTTATCTCCCTCTTTCACAATCCCCACTGGTGCAGCTGGTGCTAATCCCCCCTCCTCGCAGCTGGTGCTAATCCACTCACCTGAGAGCTTTTGAAAGCTTTCTCTGCCAGGCTGGTTTCAGTTCGCAGTGCTGATATGGTTCCTCGTAGCCGAGCTGACTTTAGTGGGAAGTATCTTTGTGTGCGTTTTGAAGTTCTAGGTTGGGCCAGAGTCCTGTTCCATGGGTATTTTGGGGTGGCTATATGAGAGCTGCGATATATTGCTGCTGCTACGCTGCCATCTTGGCTCAACCCCCCCCCCCCCCCCAGTGGTCAGATTTTCTACAGGGAAGGACTGCAGGAGACAATGGGGGATGGGTTGGGGACAGTAAGGAATGGGTTACAGCTGCTGCAGAGGGGTTGAAAGGAAAAATTTCTTTTTTTCTTCTCTAAGTTCTTTTTTACTGTTTTCATCCTCCTCTGCCAGAGTAGCTGCCAGCTGTGCCATGGTCTCAAGGAGGAACCTAACGATAGAATACTGTTGATCAGAAATCCCTTATTTGCTTAAAAATGGATGGGTGAAGATTATTAACAAAGTAGTAAAGAAACTGAATGTGCCCTACCACACTATTATGCTAGAGATGAGAATTGGCATCCAAGGTTTGGGCAAGTCTGTCATAAAATTTCGAGACAGATTCCCCAGGGTCCTGTCTAGTTTCTTGGACCTTTGTTAAATTGGTGGGTCAGGAAAACACAAGGGGTATGGCCTCAAGGAGTTTTTCACCCATAACTTGGTCAAGTTAATAATGCTCTTTACTCCAGTACTCCAAGTCCTAATCCATCTTAAGATCCTCCTCTGGGTCTTCCCAGGTGGCCTTTTGTCACCAATTCTTAGTCTACCCTTTCTCAACAAGGCAACCATGAGTTGATACAGATCTGGATACTGTATGAATACAGTACTAGTTGGAACTGCTCAGCAAAGCCTATGAGATCATCCCTGGAACTGGCATAATCCTTTGCAATATCCTGAAGTTCTCCACACTGCCAGGGCTTGAAACCATAGGTCTTGATCAAGCCACTCTCCTCTGGGTTTTATTTCTCCCCTGGGAAAACTTTGGCTCATACTGTGTTAGGAAATACAGAAGCTAGGGAGTCAGTGGAGTGTTTTGGTAAAAGTGAGTATATTTTAGGTAGGTGGGTAGTTTGAGTATTGCTAAGGAGCAGATTTTAAAATTATTTAATCCTTTTTTTACTGATTCTAATTCAGACCTATGTTCTCTTTCCCTTGCCTCTGAGTATCATTTATTATAGCTGTCCCACTCAAGAGGCTGAGCTTCCTTTTTCATCAGTTTCTGCCTTAAATACTCTAATCTGGTCTTATCAAAACTGCTCCAATGCCATAAACAGAGCTTAGGGTTCTCCCTAGTCATATCAACTTAATTCTGGCAATATGAAAGACAGTCAAGATCATATTTCTCATACATTTGAAAGGCACATGTTCTTTCTGGGAGTTTGTTCATAGGAACTGCTAAATCTTCCCCCATGTCTTTACCACACATCTGTCCCATTTTAAAGGTATACACTCAAACATAAAAACACTCAAGTAACTTGTATACGCAATACATAGATACACATACATATACACATTGTTGGCCATCTGGTAATGAATTTTGTGGCTATGCTAACTCGTGAAACAAGTTAAAATATATAATATCCCTCTGTCCTCTATAATCCTCTTCCCATTCTATAGTGATTATAGCAGGGTGATAGAAAAGAAGTTTGAGGGTGCTAAGAAACATAGCCTTCAGACCCCTTTGTAAACTTGTATTTATCTATTGCCATACTTAATGGTGAGATCCTTGTCCAATGACTGAATAGTACCATATTACTAGAGAAATTGAATCTTATCAATCTTGACTTCTCACTGTAAATGAAAACAGAAACCAGAAGAAAGTTGCAACTAAATAGGAAGGGGGATCATAAGCTGTCCTCATGGAGGCAAAGTAGAATTGTTATGATGAGTCCAAAGGCAACAAATAACATAATTTCATGAACATTGGATCATTTTGTACTGCCACATTCATTACATGCATTTACAAAAAGATCAACATAAAAAGAATTATAACATTTGTTTCAGAGAATGAAAAGATTGAGAAATTATGTGGAAAAACTTTGTAAAACCCTCTAAGTTAAATTTGTCTTATTCTTGTATACTTGGTGGCTTTAATGCAGCTGTGAGAATACACAAAGGAAAACATCAAAAAATGAATAAGGAATAAAAGAAGAAATAAGGAAAAAAAAGAGAAGAGCCCCAAAACTTATATAGACCACAAGGATGTTTCATGTCTTCATATCATGAATACTTTCTTCATGAAAAGAATCAGAAAGCACTGAACACAGCAAACACCAAATAACCTCAAAAAAATTAAATTGATTTTATTTTAAGAGGCAGAAAATGTTTCATTATAAATGTAACAGTTATTCTTTAATTATATATTTTTATTTAGTCAGAGCATTGTATCTTAGCCAAAAATCACAACAGGACAAAACTAGAAAAAATAAAAAAGGTAGCGTGTTCAAATACAATAATGCATATAATCTGATCATTTAAATACACTATTAATGCCAAATGAGAGAGGATATTGATGAAGAAAGGTCAACAACAGATTATAATAATTCACATAGTTTAACCATTGTAAATCAATTGCCAAAACAAGGAAATACAAACTGTCTAAAAAACACCTGAGTCAATAAGCACTTGACTTACTAGCCAGATAAAGAGATATGGAAGCCAAGGGCAACAATAGTATAGACTATATCTTTGTTCCCAAAATTTTACAAAGGATGATGGAAGATTATGAGTAGCTTTGCTTCATTAAAGAATAGCAGTAGAGTATAAGGTCAATTTTTTTCAAAAGGCATGGTAAAAAAAAAAAAAAACTTGGCAAAGTAATCCTGAGGGGAAAAAAATAGCAAAGTTTCCAATTTTTAAAAAATTAAGAAGGAGGAGACCTAGCAATATCAGATCTCAAACTGTGTTTCAAAGCTATAATCATAGCAAATTGGTGCTGGGTAAGAAATAGAGGTTGATCAGTGGAACAGATTGGGTATACAATAATACAGAAGGATATGAGTACAATAACTTAGTTTTGGATAAACCTAAATGTCCAAGTTAGTGTAATGCCATGCACAAGCACCTTCCCAGAAGAATGCTACTGTGAACAGCTTGTTAGGTTCTGATTACACAGTATAGTGAACACTCTATTTATTCCATAACAAATCAAAGCAAAACATTCACAGAAAATCAAGGTACTGCATTCACAGTATTACAACTTATCACAGAAAATCACAATATGGTATTCACAACATTTTATCATTAAAATGGCCACATAGTTTTCACCAAAGTGGTCACAATAGTTTTCAACAAAGTACAATCATTTAGTACATGGAATGTACATAGTACATTCAATCATCACTAAGGAAATTTGCCTCCTTACTCGGTCATTCAGTCATCTCAGAATACAACAGTCAGCCTCCCACTCATGAGGCACACTAGATTAACCCAATCAGTGACTTATTTAGAAATCAGTTACTAAGTATCATTAACCACTAAGTACAATCATTAGAAAATACACAAACCCTCCACCCCTAGGTAAACTACAATTTCATGATTACTCAGTACCCACAGAGAGGTCTTTTCATCTTGACTTGGGGCCAGTTCTCTGATTCCCTGGATTCCCTTCCATGGTCCTAGATTCTATCTGGGTTCATCAAACTGAATTCACCTTGGTTCAATGGCAGACAGGTCCCAATTCCTTGTCCAGCTCCCTGGGTAGGTCCTGCTCCACACTGAAGTTCACAGAGTCCAGTCCATCTCAAATCCTTCACAGTTTCTGTTCCTGAGAATTCAAGGTTCAACCAAGCCACAAACAAAGTCCCTGCATCCCAGTCATGCTTACTCAGTCTTCTGCAGTTTGGCTGGCCCTAGGACCCTAAAGAAATCTCAGCTGGCTCCCTGAATTAA
Organism: Pseudochirops corinnae; assembly: GCA_028646515.1. Taxonomy (NCBI): domain Eukaryota; kingdom Metazoa; phylum Chordata; class Mammalia; order Diprotodontia; family Pseudocheiridae; genus Pseudochirops; species Pseudochirops corinnae. The sequence goes on from CM053585.1 coordinate 142,237,898, forward strand.
ATCACTCCTCCCAGGTTTTCAAAATCAAAAGTGTTTTCTCCAGCCTAGTGGAGGGCTTTCCTCTTCAGCCTTCCTGGCAGCAGCAACTTTAGCCTCCTCTATTTTTGTCCAAAGAAAATTCTGACTCAGTTCTCAGTCCAGCAGTAACAGCTCAGCCTCCAGATGCTGCTTGGAGAAACTCTCTCTCTCCCCAGCAGAACAGATTCTGCCACCAGATTCTGGTCTCAAGAAATTCTCACCCTTCCTCTCTGGGGCTTTTCCTTATATACACACAGCATTAGCCTCCTGTTTCAGCCAACCCCTTCCTGTTATGTCAGTAACAGGAGACAGAAGTTCACACCTTCTGTTTCCCCAACAGAGGCTTGATCAATTACTAAGTGCTAAGTACCTGCTGGTTTTGCTTAACTTGAAACAAGGTGTTAAGTACCTGCTAACTTGCCAATACAAAAAGGGGTCTTCAAATTCAAATTAATTGCCATTACCGTTATTTGGACAAGAATTCAATATTTCCCTCCAAAGCTTGTTAGAAAAACTGGAAAAGGCCACCCTGCCTGTACCCAGCTCCTCCCTCAGAGGGGTGGAAAGCACTGGGGCCCAAGATGGTGGCCAGCCATTACCAGAGTTTCCTCAAGATCTGTGAAGAATGGCCTTTGGATGAGACCAAACGGGGCGAGACTTGGGAACTTACCTGCGGCAGCAGGTGGCGTGGGACTTTCGGGAGGGAGAGAACGCCCACATTGCTGAGCCTGAGACCTGTGACCAGATGTACAAGAGCTTAGCATGACTTCATTCGAACTATCACAAACACAAATATCCACGCCCAGGAGACATTGGCTTTAGTGGACTGACAGTGGAAGAATGCAGGATTGTACTAGCTACAGATGGAAGAATTTAAGGAACTGAATAAAGGCTTATGGAAAAAACTTCAGGATAAGTTCGCCACCAAGAGTCCAGATGAGAAGACTAATAGCCTGTGTCTTTGTCCTCCCCGTGTACATAAGTGTGAAGCCTTGTATATTGCCAAGAATAAAATTGTCCCTCCTTTCAGCTAAAAAAAAAAAAAAGGAAAAGAAAAAGAAAAAATGGATAAGAGGTCTGGCAGAAACTAGATGTAAACCAACATCTCAGATCATATACCCAGATAAGCTCAATGCAGGAGTATATTTTAGACATAAAAGGTGATATCATAAGCAAATAATTGGATCAGGGAAAATTTTCCCTATCAGATCTATGAATAGGAGGAGTTTTTGACCAAGCAAAGAATTTACAGGCTCATGGGCATCAAAATGGATAATTTTGATTATATAACCTAAATCTTTTACACAAATAAAACTAATGCAGTTAAAATGAGAAGGAAAGCAGGAAACAGGGAGAAAATCTTTTTTAATAAGTTTCTTTGGTAATGTTCTTATTTCTAAAATATATAGAGAACTGAGTAAAATTTTCAAAAATAAGAGTCATTCAAAAGTTAATAAATGGTCAAAGGACAAAAATAAACATTTTTCAGAGGAAAGAATCAATTGCCATATAAAAATGCTCTAAAACACAAATTTTTAGAGTAATGTAAATTAAAACAACTCTAAGATACTAACTCACACCCATAAGATTGGATAAAATGACAAAACAAGGAAAATGACAAATTTTGGAAGGAATGTATATACATTTGTGCATTGTTGATGGAACTGTGAATTACTCCATACATTTTGGAAAGAAATTATGCCCTCAAAGCTATCAAACTGTGACCTTTGACCCAGCAATTTCACTATCAGGTCTATCCCCTGAAGAGATGAAAGGAAGAGTAAAAGGACTCATATATATATAAGAACATCTATAGAAGCTCTTCTTTTTATTTCTAAAACTTAAATACACAATAAGAAAAGAAAAGCAAGAATATTATAAACTCAAATACTAAAACTTAAATCCATGATAAGAAAAGGGAAAAAAGCATTGCCATGTGCACAACGGACTATAAGAGGGGATTCAAAATATACAACAAATTTCCATTTCAAGAAAGCATATATAATAAATACTACACATTGCATTCAGAACTGTAAACCTTTTCTTTTCTTCCTTGTGAGTTTTCTTTTGTTCTCTGCTGTGTACTCTTTGGTCATTTTACTTTCTCTCCCTCCCCCAGAAGACTACAATTAATTGTAGATATGCACACACACACACACACACACACACACACACAAACGTGTATATGTATATATACATACATATAGAGTCATACATACATATACTTACATACCTATAATTATACTCATTTATAGACAGGCACATTCATATGCATCTATGTAAGACTGTACTATGCTTGTCAATTGTTTCTCTGGGATTGAACATCTTCCTTCATAAGTCCAAGTCTTTCCATATTTTTCTAAGTCCACTAATTCATCATTTCCTACACCACAGCAATAATCCAACTTTATACTGCCTAGTCATTTTAAATTGTTTAAAACAATATTAAAGTGTCTGACATATAGTGCATGATTACTACCCCTACTTTTTTTTCCTAATAAATTCTACTCCTGGTCTTTATTTTATGTTTGTGTGTATATCTTATTTCCTGTTACTCCAGAGTCCTTCTACCCTTCTACTCACTACCCTGTCCTCCTATTACTTAACCTACCTCCCCTCCAAAGAACTCTCCCTTATCTTCTCCCCCCCCCAACAAATCTAGACACCCACCATCCCATCTTGTCCTATTCTCTCCCTTCTACCTCTAAAAATCCATCCCTCCTACCTATTCCCTTTACCAATAGTCTAGCATGCTTTGAATGGATTCTGGCTTCTGCCTTCCTTAACTCCCAATCAAAACCACCCCTTCCTAGTACTGCCACACACCTAAGTCTGTAAAAATTCCTCTTTTCAAGAATCAATTAAGAAACCCATTTGTCCATGAAGACTTTCTTGATCTTCTCTGCTGCCACCACCCCAAGACACAAAATTTCTGAGCACAGTCTGTTCATTTGTAAGGCTAGTAGTTGCTAGTAATATGGGCCAATGGCTCCTCAGTAACCAGAGAACCCTTAGAACAGACTTACACAACCTGCAGCCTTCAGGGCGCTTACAGTTTTCAGGCCACTTGCAAACACCAAAGGAGGTGGGGCAGGCTGTGAAAAGTGTAGAGGAAAACATCTTTTGTATGTAGAGGAAATCCTTTGGCATGCTGCAAGCACCTGAGTGCTGTAAGTGGCCTACAGACCACAGGTTGTACGGGCCTGCCTTAGAGAAAATAGAAAAGTCTTTTATGCAGCTGATTACATAATGCTCAATGATACTAAGCTAGGATTGCTAATTGTCTGTATAGTAAAGGTGAAATTAAGATGTAGGGTGAGATTACATTTGATATAATCATGCTGACTTGCAAAAGGAGGCTTCCAAAGTCCAGGGCAATGGGGAAAACACAGAGTTAGTCAGCATTCTCTGGAAAGTCCTTTGTTGGGCAACCCCCTACACCAGAGTGGTCTGGTATTAGGCAGAACATTTTATCACCACATAAACCCAATGAGTCCAGGTTGTAGCCTCCCCCCCCAAATTAAGAAGTTATTCCTTTTTTAAACTCTTAAAAATTTTTATTTAGTATTTTATTTTTTGCCAGTTACATGTAAAAACAATTTTAACATTCATTCAAAAAACTTTGAGGCCCAAATTCTCTCCCTTCCTTCCTCCTAACACTGCTCCCCCCCACCCCCATTGAGAAGGCAAGCAATTCACTGTAGGTTATACTTGTGTAGTTATGCAAAACACTTTCATAATATTCATGTTGTGAAAGACTAACCATATTTCCCTCTATCCTCATTTATTCTTATTCTTTTCTTTCACCCTGTCCCTCCTCAAAAGTGTTTTGCTTCATACTATCCCCTCCCCCAATCTGTCCTCCCTTCTATTATTTCACCCTTCTCTTTTCCCCTTCCCTGATAATTTCCTATAGGACAAAATATATTTAGGAAGTTATACTTACTAAGAAGTCGAATCATCTTATAGACTCTAATATTAAGAAAATTAATTCATAGTCCCAGCAAGTTAGTTACAGGCTCCACCTCAGCAAACCAGTGGCAGATCCTGAGCCTCAGGATGAAGGAACAGGCAAACACCAACACCAGATCCCCCACATGCCTTAGCACAACCAGAAGAACCAGCAGACTCCAGCTCAGAAAAACCACTATGTACTTTGGTGCCACCCTGGGCAAGCAGGCATGCTCCAGCAGCCAGACCTCCACTTGCTTGAGTGCAGCCCAAGGCAAACAGGCATCCTCTAAGGGACAGACCTCCACATTCTTCAATGTATCCGCAAGGAAATGCAGAAAAACCCAATTGGCCTCAACACACACTGGACACCATCACTAGGACCCCAGCTCAGCACCAGATAAGCTGCCAGACCCTTTAGCTCCAAATACCAGCATGTGAGGCCCTATAGCACAGAGCTAGTGACAGGCCCCACGCTTCCAGCACAAGAAGCTTAGAGCAGTGCCCCAGGAAGAGAGGTCAACTTAAAAAGCTAGGGAATAAACAAACAGGATGAGAAAAAAGCAAAAATAGAGAATTACTATGGTAACAGGGAAGATCAGAACACAAATTCAGAAGAGGGCAACATTGTCGTATACATCTGAATCCCCAAACAGGAATATGAAATGGTCCCAAGTCTAAAAAGTCTTCTTGGAAGAGGCCAAGAAGAATTTTAATAGTCAAATAAGAGGTAGAAGAAAATTTGGGAAAAGAAATGAGATGTATACAAGAGATAGTCAATAGCTTGGAAAAGGAAGGACAAGAATTGACTGAAGAAAACAACTCCTTAAAAAGTAGAATTGGTCAGATGGAAATAGATGTACAAAAGTTCACTGAAGAAAATAATTCCCTTAAAAGTTAGAATTGGGCAAGTGGAAGTTAATGATTCTATAAGACATCAAGAATCAAACACAATCAAAAGAAGAAAAAGATAGAAGAAAATGTAAAATATCTCATTGGAAAAACAGCTGACCTGAAAAACAGATCTGGGAGAGGTAAGAATTATTGAAATAATAATTACTGAGATAAAAATATTAAATCTAAGTTTAAGAATTATTGGGTTACCTGAAATCCATGATTAAAAACAGAGCCTGGACATCATCTTTCAAGAAATTGTCAAAGAAAATGTCCCCGATATCCTGGAACCAAAGGGTAAAATAGTCACTGAAAGAATGAACTGTTCACCTCATGAAAGAGATTCCAAAATGAAAAACTCCAAGGACTATGGTAACCAAATTCCAGAATTATCACATCAAGGAGAAAATACTACAAACAGCCCGAAAGAAGCAATTTAAATATCACTAGAGCACAGTCAGGAATACACAGGACTTAGCAGCTTCTACACTAAGGGACAGGAAGGCCTGGAATATGGTAATCCAGAAGGCAAAGGAGCTTGGATTACAACCAAGAATCAGTTATCCAGCAAAACTGAGTATAATCCAAGAGGAAAAGATGGATATTCAATGAAAGAAGGGACCTTAAATCTTAATTGATGAGAAAGCTAGAGTTAAGCAGAAAATTTGATCTTGAAACACAGGACTCAAGAGAGGCATAAAAAGGTGACCAGGAAAGGGAAAAATATGTCATTTAATAAGGTTAAAGTGTTTACATCTCTACACAGGAAGATCATATTTGTAACTCTTGAGAACTGCATTTTTATTACAGCATTTAGAAGTCAGAGAATGTGAGTATAAACTGAAAATTAAGCTGATGATAAAAATAACTAATTAAGGGGTGAAAAAAAGGATCGTACTGGCAGAAGAGGGAAAATTATATCCCAGAAAGAGACATGGAGACCCATTACACTAGAGAGAAAGAAAGAAGGTGGGTGAGCATTGTTTGAAACTTACTGTTATCAGATTTGGATCAAAGAGGGATTAGCATACACATTTAGTTGGTTATAGAAATCTCTCTAACTCTATAGAGAAGTAGAAAAAGGGTGGGGGAAGGGAGGGTGTGGATAGAAGGCAGGAAATAAGAGAGGGAAGTAGTATAGAAATGGGAAAAGAAAACAGAGGGGAGCTAATAGAAGTGAGGGGAAATCAAGGGAAGTGGTGGTCAGAAGCAAAACACTTGAGGAGGGAAAGGTTGAAAGGAGAAAGAAAAGTATAAATGGGGGGAAAAGGATAGAGAGAAAGATACAGGTAGTAATAACTATGGAGTCTGAATGTAAATCAAAACACATTATTTTCTCTTTTTTTCTTTCTCATTGTTTTTCTTTATTGTTCTGATTCTTCTTTCACAATATGACTAATGTGGAAATATGTTGAATATAATTGTATATGTATAGCCTATATCTAATTGCATACCATCTTGGGGAGGGGTGAGGAGATGGAGAAAAAAAATAGACTTCAAAATCTTATAAAAGTGAATACTTAAAACCATCTCTGCATGTAAATGGAAATAATAAAATACTACAAAGGGGGAAAAAATAATGCTAATTCCTAAGTACTTATTGCAGTGAGTAGATACAATTCTCAATCTAATTAATAAGTAATACATCAATTTCCTATAACTTAAAGGACTGAACTACATACCCTATTAAAGAATTAGCAGTTTTCAAACATATAGTAATATTATATAACAGATACATTTATAATCTGAAAGCATGCAGATTAAAAGGGGAAGTAACTAGTCAACTTTTTCTTAGTTTTCATAATACAATAGAAAATTTTGCATATCAAATATCATGCATTTAAAACATGAAATATGGCTCAGCTAGGTTGTATAGTGAATAGAGCACTGGCCCTGGAGTCAGGAGAACCTGAGTTCAAATCTGGCCTTTTGGCACACTTGACACACTTACTAGCTGTGTGACCTTGGGCAATTCATTTAACCCCAATTGTCTTGCCTTCCCACCACCAAAAAAAAAAATTATGAAACTTATTACTAGTCAGATGACAATAATTCAGTGGAAAGCATTTTTAAATGGCTTTATAGAGCAGATCACTCATCCTATATCCTTTATTATTTTACTAGTCATATCTAATGATATCTAAAACTCAGTATAGAGATAACTACTATGGAGTAGTTATAATCAATTAGAGTAACAGCAGATAATTTATATTGTGCTTAGCACATTCTAAGGCTTTTTTTTCAGTTTAAAGATTACTTCAATGAAATTCAGAGGCCTGTTTTTTGTAATACTTTAAAATGTTTAGATTTTGATTTCTCAGTTATTACTTGAGCCACTTGCTAACTTGCATCACAGGGCAGTTATAAATAGTAAGCCTGAAGGCTTTCCCTTTAGGAGGTTAGTCCAGAGGAAAACATAATCCATTGAATATTTAATAGTTTTTAAACAATCTTGCTTTCCCTTAGCAGATGAATTCATAGGCTGCAAGAATTCCTTTCTTATCTGTTTTAATACGGTCTATTTCTTTCTTTTACTTTGGCTGGGATCATGATTGCTAGCTCGACTTTTTTAACCCCAGATGAAGCATAAGAGATTCTGCTACAACCCCTTAATTTTTACTTTCTCTCAGTTTTAAGCATGTTTCTTGTAAACAATATACTGTTAATTCTGGTTTTTAATCCATTTATGCTATATTCTCTGTTTAAGGAGTGAGACCATCCCAGTCACAATCACAGTTAGGATTACTAACTTTGCATTTCCCTTCATCCTATTTATCCTTCTCTCTCTTTTTATCATGTGTCTCCTCAAAAGTCTGTTTTGTTTCTGACTACTTCTTCCCTTCATCTGCTTTCCCTTCTATCACCACCAGTACTTTCTTTTATCCTCTTCCTTTACCACTTCCCTGTATGGTAAGATACATTTCTATACTCATTCAAGAGTACCTGTTATTCCTTCCTTGAGCCAACTTAGATGCCAATAAGGTTCAGCATTGTCTGCCATCCTGCCATCTTCCCCCGCATTATAAAAGCTCTTCCTTTCATGCCTCTTTTGTATGAGGTAATTTTTCCCTCTTCCTCCTTTCTCTTTCCCATTCTCCCTATGGATCTTTCTTTATCACCCATTAATTTTAATTTTTTGAATCATTACATCATACTTATCTCACACCTCTGCCCTCTGTCTATGTATGCTCCAAATTTTCCTAATATGATCAACTTCTCCAATTCTAATTATTATCTTCCCATATATGCATGGAAATACTGTAATCTAATCAAATCCCTTTTTGTTTCTTTCTCATGTCGACCTATTTGTACTTCTCTTGAGTCTGGTATTTGAAAGTCAAATTTTCTCTTCAGCTCTGGGTTTTGTTTCATTTTGTTTTCAAATCAGTCATGGTTTAAAAGCCTCTATTTCATTAAACGTCCATTTACCCTACCCAAAGGATATACTCACTTTTGACATATATTATTCATGACTATAACCTTATCTTCCTTTCCTAGAATATCCTATTTCATCTGGTTCTTTATTTCCTGTATCCTCTGGTTCTTTACCATAAAAGCTGATAAATCTTGTGTGGTCCTGACTGTGGCTCCACAATGATTCAAATGTTTCTTTATGGCAACTTGCAATAGCTTGTCCTTGACCTTGGAGCCCATTAATTTAGCTATAATACTCTAAGATATTTTTCAAGAGGTGATGGGTGAATTCTTTCCACCTCTATTTTGCCCTCGTGCTCTAGAATATCAGGGCAATTTTGCGGGACAATTTCTTAAAAGATGGTGTCTAGGCTCTTTTTTTGATCATGGCTTTCGGTAGTCCAATTTAAATTATTTCTCCTGGATCTATTTTGCAGGTCAGTGGTTTTTCCAATGAGATATTTCACATTGCCTTCTATTTTTTCATTTGTTTGGATCTGTTTTATAGTATCTTGATTTCTCATAGAGTCATTAGCTTCCAGTTGCTCCAATCTAATTTTGAAGGAGTTTTTCTCTTCAGTAATTTTTTGAAATTCCTTTTCTATCTGGCTAATTTGCCTTTTTAAGGCATTCTTCTCCTCACTGGCTTTCTGGGCTTCTTTTGCCATTGGAGTTAGTCTATTTTTGTATTATTTTCTTCAATGTATTGAAAGAATGAATGGATTATTGAAAGAATTGTTAAGGAAGTTAAGTTCCAATAATTCATATACACATTGGAAGGATAATTTGTTCATGGTGTTACATAATTTTAATAATAGACCATTGAGGGGAAGTACACCTCTAGCCTGAATGATGACTCCAGATCTGCAAATTAGAAAACAGCAAACACATAAGATCCCAAATATTGAGTATTGGATTTTGAGGACAGATGTCCCAGCACCATACCAAGGAATACCTGGTTCGGTGGGTTATGATTTACATTGTCTGGAGGACTTTTGGTTGGACAGAAAATAAATAAGAAAAATCTCCACTGGAATATGCATAAGAATCCCTAAAAATCATTTTGGACAGATTTTACCCAAATCAGGATTAGCAGCTCAAGGAATACATGTATTGGCTGGAGTAACAGATTCTAATTATCAAGGCGAAATTCTTGTGACATTCCGTAATTTAGGCAAAGGCCCCATACAAATTCATAAAAATGATAGGATAGTTCAAGTGATTATTGTGCCTTGTAAAACAATACCACTTGTAAAAACTGACCCTCCTTCCAAAATAACTATCAGAGGAACTGAAGGATTTGGTTCTACTGATAGAATAAAATAGGGAGCTAAAGTATGAGCAAAACGGAAGCCAGATGATGTTCCAAAGGCTGCATAGATTATAGCACATGGGAGATAACTATTGTTTATTCCAGAGAAGATGATTATAAAATTGTACCCTTAACTCATATTTTGTACCATGAGTGAGGCTACAATAGTGGGCTCATGGACTCCAGTAGCATGGCTAATCCTATATCTACCTTGGTTGTGGTTATTGTCACCTTGCTTTTTCTTTGTCTTTTTGTCTGTTCACCTTGTTTGCTAGATTTGTTTCCACAGGTTTGGTACCCTCCACCTGTAGATGTCCGATAGCTTAAGCTGGATATCTTCCCCTGTCCACAACTGTGACGTCACCTCTGCACCTGGCATCAAGCACATTCCAAATGCTGGCTAAAGAACTGACCTTTCAAATGGGACTCCTTGGGACAGGGAAAGCTCTACATCCAATTTCAGCAGCAAGTAGCCATGGAAGAAATGACCTTCACCCCTTACCCCAAATTTTGGGACCCTATTTGTTTAGGGGGGGCAGAAATGATGGGGAGCTTGTGTTCAGGCCCCACCCTAAGATATTGTTTTCTGTGTTTATTGAGTGCTATCCTTGTTATATTGTTGTAAAATTCTGTTGACACCAGTTACTCCTAAAACTCCTATTAACCTATGTAATGAAATGAATTGTTAATATATTTTTGCCAAGTAAGGGACATGAAAGATCTTGGGGCCAAATGTAACGATACTGGGAATTGAAGATCTTCCCTGCCCCTTGAACTTGCTGATGTAGCAGGAAGGGGTGGAGCAAGAGGAAGCTAAGCCAAGCTAGAGTCCATGTGGTGGTAACTGGAAGCAGGGGCAGTGGCAGTGGTTGTAGCACAAACTTCTTTTTCTTTCAGCCTGCCAGAATCTCTGCTAAGGACTCCTGCTGAGGACTGCCAGGGATGGGAACTGCAGGAGGGCCGGAGCTGCTGGGAGCAAGCTGCCTGGACACTGAGCAGTTGTGTGAGTGAGGAGAAGAGGATCTTTGCCTGAGGTAGCCTATCCTGTTTTGAAGGCTTGAGAATGTGGGTGTTTACTACATTAACTACATGTGCCAACTTCATAACTACTGTGTTGGCTTTGACTTTCTGGTTTTGGGATTCAGTTTTCTGATATTTGAATAAATGCTCTAGCTATGTTTCCCATGTAGAGAGGCTGTTACATTTTGTGATTAATAACCATATCAGCATACTTATAGTTGCTGTAGGCATTGTGAATGCTGCATTGTTGATATACCTCTCTACAGCCTCACAAGCTCTGACTCAGTGGTCACACACGCCAGGACCACCACCCAAGACCATGATCCAGATCCAAGCAGGTTAAAGCAAAAGTGATTACTCTCTGAATGGTCACTTGGTCCCCCTACAATCTGTAGGCCAGGAGCTCCTGAGGCAGTCATGCAGCTGAGGCTGCACAGCTGCCACACCTCTGCTTCCTTTCCCCCTGGGGGCAGGGGGCAGACCACACTCTTCCATTCCCCCTCCCCTTTCCAACAGTGTTCAACACTGATCTTTTACTTTGTCTTTGGTGTTTATGGGTTTGAGGAGTATGGAAACCACCACAGTTGCTGGTGATTCACTCTCCTGAAGTGTGCTCTGAGCACATTCAATGGAATAGAGAACTTTCAAGAATTCTTGATTACAAGACCAGAGCTGAGCAGAAATTTGACTTTCAAATATGAGAAACAAGAGAAGCATGAGAAGGTAAACAGGAAAGATAAATCTTAGGGAATTTATTAAAGTTGAACTATTTAAATTCCTACATGGAAAAACAATATTTGTAACTCAGTATAGGAGACTTGAAGGGAATGTGTGTGTGTGTGTGCATGTGTACACAAAGACAGAGGGCCCAGGGTGAATTGAATATGAAAGGATCATATCTAAAAAATACAATTAAAAGGTGACAGAGGAATATATTGGGAGAAGGACAAAAGAAGAGAGAGAATAAAGTAAATTATCTCACATAAAATAGATAAGAGAAAGCTGTTACAATGGAGAGGAAAAGCAGGGAGATGAAAGGGAATGAGTCAACCTTACTCTCATTGGATTTGGCTTAAGGAAGAAATAATATACACATTCAATTGGGTATCTTACCCAACAGAAAAGTAGGGGGGAAGGGGATAAGAGGGGGGATGACAGAAGGGAGGGCAGATTAGGGCAGGCAGTAGTCAGAAGCAAACACTTTTGAAAAGGGACAGGGTCAAAGAAGAAAATAGAATAAATGGAGAGCAGGCTATGATGGAGGGAAATATACTGAGTCTTTCACAATATGACTATTATGGAAATGTTTTTGCTTAACTGTAAATGCTTAACCTATACTGAATTGCTTATCTTCTCAATGGAGGTGGGTAAGGAGGGTAAAAGGGAAAGAATCTGGACCTCAAAGTTTTAAAAGAAAATGGTAAAACATTTTTTTACATGCAACCAGCAAATAAGCTCTACAGGCAATGGAGTATTGAAATCCATCTTGTCCTACAAGAAAGTAAGGGGAAAGATGGTAGAAGGGGAGAATAGAGGGGGCCAGGAGAGAGGGTTGACTGGGGGAAAGGGTAATCAATGTGCTTTCCACCTTGGGATGGGAGGTAGGGGAGAGAAGGGGAGAAAATTTATAACTCAAAATCTTGTGGAAATTGGGATGGCTAGGTGGAACAATGAATAGAGCACCTGTCCTGGAGTCAGGAGGACCTGAGTTCAAATCTGACCTCAGACACTTAACACAAAAAACTAGCCATGTGACGTTGGGCATCACTTAACCCCAATTGCCCTACCTTCCCTCAAGAAATTTTGTTTTTATAAATCTCGTGGAAATAAATATTGAAAACTAAAAATAAATAAATAAATTCTGGAAAAATACTTCTTTAAAAATTCTGCCTTAGACACTTGTTATGTGAGTGACCTTGGACAAGCCATGTCTCTTCGCTCAGTTTCATTTCTTTCATCTGAAAAATGAGGATAAAAATAACACTTACATCACAGAGCTATTAGAATGATGAAATAAGATAATGTGTATAGCACTGTGAAAAACTCAAAGATGTATATAAATGCTAGGTATTATTATAAACACAAAATCAATGGATATTGCTTCAATAAATTGGGTCTCCAAAATAGCAGCCAGGCAAAACATTTTCCACTGAAATATACTCCTTTTTTCCTGAAATAAATAGATTAAAACATTTTGGAACATAAATAAAGTAACTGAACAGACAGGAGATCTGTGTGACAGACCAGAGAATGTTGGCAATGTAGGATTTCAGGATGTAGATCTTTAAATGTGCCAAAGTTTTATCTGACAAGCACCACTAAAATTCTTGCCAATTTTTTAAAAATTTATTTTTTAGTTTTCAACATTCACTTCCACAATATTATTCATATTAAATATATTATACCTTAGCCATGTTGTAAAGAAAAACTAGAACCAATGGGAGAGACCATGAGAAAAAAAATAAAAATGGGAGCAAAGACTATGCTTCAGTTAGCATTCAGACTCCATAATTCTTTCTCTAAATGTGAATAGCATTTTCCATCATGAGCTGTTCAGTGTTTTCTTAGATCCTTGCATTACTGAGAACGGCAGATTTAGTTATCGGACAATGTTATTACTCACTTCACTCAGTATCAGCTCATGCAAGTCTTTTAAGGATTTTCTGAAGTGTACCTGTTTATCATTTCTAATAGCACAATAGTATTCCACTACATAAATATACCACAACCTGCTCAGTCTTTGCCCAATTGAGAGGCACCCCTCAGTTTCCAAAGCTTTTTAAAATTTATTTTAGGTTTTTCAACATTCATTATCAGAAGATTTTGATTTAAAAATTTTCTCCCCGTCTTTCCCCTATCCCCCACCCCAAGATAGGAAGCATACTGACTACCCCTTCCCCCAATCTGCTGTCTCTTATATCCTCCACCATCACCCCTCTGACTTTCTAGTAGGGCATGTATGATATATCCCAGTGCATGTATGTCTTATTTCCAAGTTGCATGTAAAAAACAATTTTTTTTAACATTTGTTTTTAAAACTTTGATTTCCAGATTCTTGTCCTTCTTCCCTCTTCACCCACCCCCACTGGGAAGATAAGCAATTCAATATAGATTGTACATGTGTAGTTATCCAACACATTTCCATAGTAGTTATATTGTGAAAGACTAACTATATTTCCTTCCATCCTATCCTGCCTCCCACTTATTCTATTTTCTACATTGACCCTGTCCCTTTGCAAAAGTATGTGCTCCTAACTACCCTCTCCTCCACTCTGCCCTCCCTTCTGTCATCCCCACTCTTATCACCTTCCTTCCTACTTTCCTGTAGGGTAAGATACTCAAATGAGTATGTATGTTATTCCCTCCTTAAGCCAAATTCTACGAGAGTAAGTTTGACTCATTCCCTTTCACCTTCCTTCTCTTCCCCTCCATTGTAACAGGTTTCTCTTGCCTCTTTTATATGAGATAATTTACCCTATTCTATGTCTACTTTTCTCCTTCTCTCATATTCCTCTCTCACATGTAAATTTTATTTTTTAGATAACCATCCTTCCTGTTCAACTGATCCTGTGCCTTCTGTCTATGTATACATGTACACACATATACAAACACTCACATATGTATTTATACACATATACACTCTCCAATACATGCATATGTATACATATATATATATATATATATACATATATATTCCCTTCAACTATCCTGATACTGAGAAAAGCCTCATGAGTTACAATTATGTTTTTTTTCCATGTTGGAATGTAGATAGTTCAACTTTAATAAGTTCTTTGTGATTTATTTTTCCTGTTTACCTTCTCATACTTCTCTTGATTCTTGTATTTGAAAGTGAAATTCTCAGTTCAGCTCAGGTTTTTTTTTTTTTATCAAGAATGCTTGAAAATCCTCTATTTCATTGAATGACTATATTTTCCCCAAAGCATTATACACAGTTTTGCTAGGTAAGTGATTCTTGGTTTTAATCCATGAGGTCCTTTGACCTCCAGAATATCATATTCCAGGCCCTTCTATCTCTTAGTGGAGACACTGTTAGTTCGTGTGTTATCCTGATTGTGTTTCCACAATACTCAAATTACTTCTTCTTGACTGCTTGTAATATTTTCTCCTTGACCTGGAAACTAAGGAATTTAGCTCTGATATTCCTAGGAGCTTTCTTTTGGGAATCTTTTTCAAGAGGCAATTGCTGAAATTTTTTAATTTCTATTTTGCCCTCTGGTTCTAGAATACAGGGGGAATTTCCTTCAGAATTTTTTGAAGGATGATTTTTTGGCTCTTTTTTTTTGTCATGGCTTTCAGCTGGTCCAATAATTTTAAAATTATCTCCACTGGCTCTCTTTTCCAGGTCAGTGGTTTTTCCAGTGAAATATTTCATATTGCCTTCTATTTGTTTTTCTTTGTTTGGATCTGTTTTACAGTACTTGATTTCTCATAAAATCATTAGCTTCCATTTGCTCCAATCTAATTTTGAAGGAATTATTCTCTTCAGTGAGTTTTTGAAATTCCTTTTCCATCTGGCTAATTCATCTTTTTAAAGCATTCTTCTTTTCATTGGCTTTTTGGGCCTCTTTTGCCATTTGAGTGAATCTGTTGGGTTTTTTTATATTTTATTGTATTCATTTTAGTTTACATCATTCATTTCCACGAGATTTTGGGTTACAAATTTTCTCCCCATCTTTCCCCTACCCTCCCCTCAAAACAGCCATCCCCTTGTATAAGCCCTCCCCCAATCTACTCTCTCCTATGTCCTCCCCCATCACTCCTCTAACTTTCCAATAGGGCAAGTAATAATAATTGTATATATATGCATATATATATACATATGTATTTTTAACATTTGATTATATAGCTTTAAATTCTAGATTCTTTCTCTTCCTCCCTTGTCAGCCACTCCCACTGGAAGAACAAGCCATCAAATACAGGCTGTACATGTGTAATTACACAGAACCTCTCCACAGTGGGCACATTGTGAGAGACTGATTATATGTCCCTCCTTCCCATCTGCCCCCCACATTCCACTCTCTACCCTGTCCCTGTTTCTCTACAGAAGTGTGCACTTCCATCAACCCTCCACCCCACCCTACCCTACCCTCCATCATCCTACCTTTCATCCCCATTCCCCCTATTCTCTTGTGTGGCAAGATGCCCAGTTCAGAATTTCTGTTATTTCTTCCCTAAGCCAAGTTCAGTGACAGTAAGGTTAAGTCCTTCCCTTTTGCCTTTCTGTTCTCCCCCTCTATTGTAACAATTATCCTTTGTCTCTTCCATGAGATGCTCAACCCCATTCTGTCTCTCCCTGTTTCCTCTCAATCTAATCCTCTCTCACCTCAGTATTTTACCTTTTAGTATATTGTCCCTTCCTATTCAATTGATCTTATGCACTCTATGTGTTCATATATATACATACTCAGATATGTGCTTATATGCATATATAAACCCTCTCATATAAATATATGTGTATGTATATGCATATATACATTTGTGTTCCCTTAACCTATACTCATACTGAGAAAACTTTCATCAGTTACAATTGTCACTTTTCCATGTTGTCATATAAATAGTTGAACTTTGATAAGTTCCTTATGATTTCTTTTCCATGTTTATCTTCTCATGCTTCTTGTGTTGGAGTGTCAAACTTTCTTTTCAG
>CM053585.1:142254671-142280579 GCA_028646515.1 Pseudochirops corinnae
CCGCTCAAAGCAAAAGGAGTTCGCAGCTGCAGCCACTGCCTCTGACTCCGCTTCCAGTCAGCACCGCACAGAGACTAGCTTGGCTCCGGCGTTCTCTTGCTCCACCCCTTCCTGCTACATCAGCAAGCTCAAGGGGCGTGGAAGATCTTCAAATCCTAGTATCGTTACACCACCCAAGACCACAATCCGGATCCAGGCTGCTCAACAGGAGAGCACTTGGTCTCTGAACGATTGCTTGGCCCCCCTGCTGTCTGCAGGTCGGGAGCTCTGAAGCAGCAATGTGGAGGTGGGTTCAGAACCTCAGTTTTCTGCTTCTTTGCCCTGGAGGCAGCTTGGCCAACCCACTTTTCTTCCCTAGTTTTTAGCCAAGTTCCACTAACCTTAGTCCTTTTTTCTCATGGCTTGATAATTCTGGATACTGCCACAGCTGTCACAGATCCGCTCTCCTGAAGCTCCAGCCGCCCCTGGGGCAAAAGCCGTCGTTTCAGGCTGGGCTGGTTTCTGCTTTCAGAGTTGAAATGGTTGCTTTGAGCTGAGCTGCCTTCAGCAGGAAATATATCTGTGTGCGTTTTAGAGCCCTAGAATTTGTTTAGAGTCATATTTTTTGGGTATTTGATGTGGCTGCGTTGGAGCTGTGATTTCTTGCTGCTCCTATGCTGCCATCTTCACTCTGCCCCTGAGTTAATCTGTTTTTTAAGGCTTTATTTTCTTCAGCATTTTTGGTGTCTCCTTTAGCAGGCTGTTGACTTTCTTTTCATGATTTTCTTGCATCATTCTCGTTTCTCCTCCCTATTTCTCCTCCATTTCTCTTACTTGATTTTCAAAATCCTTCTTGAGCTCCTCCATGGTCCTGTAATCAATCTTGGAAGCTTTTGATACAGGAATTTTGACTTCATTCACTTTTTCTGGTTCCATATTTTGATCCTTTTTGTCCCCAAAAAAGGATTCTATGGTCTGATTGCACTTTCTCTGCTTGTTCATCTTGCCAGTCAATTACTTGACTTTTCAGCTCTTTGCCATAGTAGAAGTCTGCTTTCAGAGTGGGGAGAGGTATGTCCCAAATCACTGGAGTTTTTACAAATGTCGTCAGAGGCATGAAGACAGCACCCTCTCTACAGACACTCCAAACTCTGGCACACTGCCACATACCCCACAACCACCACCCATTACTGTAACCCAAGCAGGTCAAAGAAAGAGTGATTATCCTCTGACTGGTCACTTAGTCCCCCTATGATCTACAGGCCAGGAGCTCCAGAGGTAGCCACAGGGCAGCAGTTGCAGCAGCCATGCCTCAGCCACTTCTCACCCTGTGGGCAGGGGCCAGACCACACTCTTCGATCACCCAGTTCCAATAGAGTTCCCCACTGACCATTTACTTTCTCTTTGGTGTTTATGGCTTGAGAAGTCTGGAATCTGCCACAGCTGCTGGTGATTGAATCTCCTGAAGTCTCCTATGGCCTGTCTGTGCCACCGGTCAGGGTGCCCTGGGTCCAGGCTCACATGGGACTATTCAGCTCCCAGCCTAGTGTGGTAGAACTTCCTGCTGCCCTACTGGGCTGCCTTCAGTGGAAGATTTGTTTCTCTCTGTCACTTTGTGGGTTCTGTGGCTCTAAAATTTGTTTAGAATCATGTTTTACAGGTATTGTAGGTGGTTGGAGGGGGAGCTCACCCATGTTCCTGCCTCTACTCCACCATCTTGGCTCTACCAACTTCCTACTATTGAATACCACAAAAAAGAGCTGTTATAAATATTTTTGTATATGTTTTTCTTTTCCCCATTTTTATGATCTCTTTGGAATGCAGACCTCATAGTGGTATTGCTGTATGAAAAGGTCAGCACAGCTTTGTAGTCCTTTGGGTATAGTTTCAAATTGCTCTCCAGCATGGTTGGATAAGTACAGAACTCTACCAACAATGCATTAGTGTTTCAATTTTCCCACATCTCCTCCAACATTTATTGTTTTCCTGTTCTGTCATGTTAGCAAATCTGATAGGTGTGAGAAGGTACTTCAGAGTTATTTTGATTTACATTTCTCTTACCAATGTAATTTAGGGTATTTTTTTATACGACTATAGATAGTTTTAATTTCTTCATATGAAAACTGCCTGCTCATATCCTTTGATCATTTATCAGTTGGGGAATGACTTATATTTTAATAAATTTGACAACCAATAAAAAATAATAGATATTTTAGGAATGAGGCTTTTATCAGAGAACCTGGCTATAAGTACTATTTCCCAGCTTTCTGATTCCCTTCTAATCTTGGTTGCATTGGCTTTTTTGTGCAAAATCTTTTAATTTTAATGTAATCAAAATGATCCATTTTGTATTTCATAATATCCCCTATCTCTTATTTGGTCATAAATTCTTCCATTCTTTATAAATCTGACAAGTGAACTATTCCTTACTCTCCTAATTTACTTATGGTATCACCCTTTATATCTAAATTGTGTACTAATTTTGACTTTATCTTGATATACAGTGTACAGTCTTGGTATATGCCTCATTTCTATCATAATATCTTCCAGTTTTCTCAACCATTTTTGTCAAATAATGAGTTCTTATCCTAGAAACTGGAGTCTTTGGCTTTATTAAACGGTATACTATCATAGTCATTGACAGCTGTGCCCTATGTACCTAATTTGTTCCACTCATCCACCAATCTATTTCTTAGCAAGTACCAAGTAGTTTTGATAATTGCTGCTTTATAACACAATTCAAGATCTAGCACAGCTAGGCACCTTCCCTTTTATTTCTTTTCATTAATTCCTTTGATATTCTGGACCTTGTGTTCTTACAGATGAATTTTGTTATTATTTTTTCTAGCTCTATAAAATAATTTTTGGTTGTTTAATTGGTATGGTACTGAATAAGTCAATTAATTTAGGTAGAATTGTCATTTTTATTATATTAGCTTGGCCTACACATGAGCAACTGATATTTAGATCTGATTTATCTGTGTGAAAAGTGTTTCATAATTGTGTTCATATAGTTTCTGGGTTTGTCTTGGTAGGTAGACTATCAAATATTTTATATTGTTTACAGTAACTTTAAGGGGAAATTTCTCTGTCTCTTGCTGTTGGGCTTTGTTAGTAATATGTTGAAATGCTGATAACATGGTTTATTTTATATCCTACAACTTTTCTAAATTTGTTTATTATTTCAAGTAGCTTTTTTATTTGATTCTCTAGGATTCTCTAATACCATCATATCATCTTCAAAAAGTGATAGATTTGTGTCTTCTTTGCCTATTCTAATTCCTTCATTTTCTTTTTTTTCTTATTTCTAAAGCTAGCATTTCTAGTATAATATTAAATACCAGTGATGACAGTGGGTATCCTTGTTTCTTTCCCAGTCTTATTGGAAATGCTTCTAGCTTATCCTCATTGCATAAGTTTGCTGATAGTTCTCCATAGATGCTACTTATAATTTCAAAGAAGACTTCATTTATTGCTGTGCTCCATAGTGTTTTAATAGAAATGGGTACTGTATCTTGTCAAAAACTTTTTCTACATCTGTTGGGATAATTAATTGATTTCTTTTACTTTTGTTGTTGGCATGGTCAATTATACTGATAGTTTTCCAAATATCAAAACATCCCTGTAATCCTGACATAAATCCTACCTGGTCATAGTGTATGGTCCTCATAATAAATCACTATAATCTCTTTGCTAATATTTTATTTAAAATTTTTGTATCAATATTCATTAGGGAAATTAGTCTATAATTTTCTTTTTTTGTTTTGGCTCTTCTCAGTTTAAGTATAAGCACCATATTTGTATCATAAAAAGAATTTAGTAAGATTCCTTCACCTATTTCCCAAATAATTTATATAGTATTAGAATTATTCATTCCTTAAATGTTTGGTAGAATTCACTTGTAAATCCATCTGGCCCTGGAGACTTTTTCTTAGGGAGTTCATTGATGGCTTCTTCAATTTCTTTCTCTGAAATGGGATTATTCAAGTATTTTATTTCCTCTTCTATTAATCTGGCCAATTTATTTTTTTCTGTAAATATTCATCCATTTCACTAAGATCATGAAATTTATTGGCATAAAGTTGGGTAAAATAGCTCCTAATTATTGATTTAATTTCAATCATTTTCTTAATTTCAATTTTATTAATGTCTCCTTTAGTTTTTAGTATTTCTAATTTGGCATTTAATTTGAGGTTTTTAATTTGTTCTTTTTCTAGTTTTTTAATTGCATACCCCGTTGATCATTTTTCTCTTTCTCTATGTTATTCATGTAGGCATTCAGAAATATAATTTTTAAATTTAAACAAAAAAGAAAAAATGCCTTGCCCAATTAAAGAAAAAAAGCAATGCAAAAAAAAACTCAACTAAAGAACTACTATGAAAAAGAAAGGATTGGAAGCTATTATCATAGAATCACTTAAATGATTTGGATTGTTCCAGATTCTAATTTTGTTTATGAGCTGTGACTAAATATTTCTTGGTAAGGAGTTTGAAGAGGGGTATTGGGAAACATCAAAGATCAATCAATCAGAAAGCATTTATCAAATGTCTACTTGTTCCAAGAACTAAATTAGGCCTAGCTCCTTGCTCTCTTGCTCTCTTCTTAGTTTTCAGTAATACGGATTTCAGTTTCATCTTTTGAGTAAAATTCTCCAAAGTTACCAGTGATCTCTTAATTTACTAATATGTCCTTTTCTCAATCCTTTCCTATCTTTCTTGTTTACCTACACTTTACAATCCAACTGGACTCCTTCTGTGCTTCACAAATGACATTACTTCTCTACACTCCATGTGCATTCTCCAGCTCTTCCCCATACCTAGAAAGCTCACCTTTCTCATTTCTGCCTATTGGATCCCCTCAAATACCACATTAGACAGGAGTCCTTTCCTAGTGTGCTCTTTGCCAATGTTGATACCTCTTAATTATCTTCCTTGTCTCACTACTACAGCTAATACTCCTAGAAATATGTCATAAACTAATGGAGTGAGAGTATTTCCTCACTTTGAGTATATACTTAAAGGAAAAGCTTCAAGTGTTTTGCTGTAATACATGATACAAAGTTTTATTTGTAAACTAAAGCTTTTTGTGATATTAAACAAAAACCTTGTCATGCTTATACTTTTAAACACACAAAAAAAAAAAAACCATGGAACCAGGCAAAGAACTGGCAGAAGTGTGCAGGAGAGGCTGGGTCCTGCTAACAAGTTATCATATTATGCATAAAAGTAGAAATAAGCTGCTGGAGGAAAAAGCTCAGATGGCAAGGGAGTCAGTTTGTTTGTGAGTATTCTTCTGTGCCACAGCATTCAAAAGAACAAGCTGAAAGTGGTGATGGAAGAACAAGCTACTGTTCATGTAGCTAAAAGGAAGCAAAAAACTAGCAGAATGAATGTGTATGCAGCTTTTGTACAGGCTAGGCAGAGTTGCCCTTACAACTTCCAGGAGAATGTATGTGATGAAAATGGAACAAGGTTAAATGAGGAGTCTTCTAATGCAGAAATTCTCCCCATAGGAAAAAGAAGGCAGGAGAACCACTAGGGTCAGAGTCCAGGGAGATAATTAAGAATTTCACTCAACAGGAGATTAGTGATATATTAAGTAGATTCCCCCAAAGAATGGGAGAGTCTTTAGTGTCTTGGATGGTAAGAATCACTGATGAAGGTGCCAGAGGAATAGCACTGAATAGTGTGGATTGCTTAAAATTCATAAGCATCAGTCAGAATCCTTTTGTACACCAAGCTTTTAGGGATCACCATATGCAAGGAGGAAGCAACAGAACTAATCTTTTAGCTTTAGCTGCAGGAGGATACAAAAAGCAATATCCCACTGACTATGTGGGTCAGTGGAGACAGACCCTAGCACTCACTTAGAGACTGTATAAAAAAGCTAAAGGAAGAGGTAATGAAAACTGCTATCATGGTAAGAGATACAAATGCATATCACAATATCCCCCTAGAAGTATCTCATAGAAATATCATAGTGAAGATGACTCCTTCTGCTTATAAGCACCTAATTCTGACTCTATTAATAGGAGAAATAGGGCACCCTCTTTCAGAGGTGCTGGATAAGATTTCACAATTAATAGACTTAGGAGAATGGAGAAAAGATAAATTTCCTAGAGAGAGAAGAGTAAATAGCCAGAGGATTCAAAGGCAAAATAGATTGACAAGAAGAGAACTGTTTATTACTCTATTGAAAGCAGAGGTGAATTTTAGAAGAATAGATGATATCCCAACTGAAGAGCTAACTTAACATTAGAATGAATAGGGAAGCAGGAACCACCCCTACAGATACTCCTGAATCATTGTATCCAAATGTGCCACACCTTCAGGGAGAATAGGAAATAGGCCAAGCCCCAACCCAGATTAAAGAAATATACAGACAAAATTGCAAACCCCATATTGGAAAAATAGACCAACTACTGTAACTAGGGCTTTGCTGAATAGGGGAAAATGGTGGGGGGGGGGGGGGAACCACACTTATCTATGGAAACCCTGATAAGTTTAAACATGGAACTCCTATTACCATCACAGGACTTGTTGGGGCTGATATATCAGCCAAATGAGTTAAAAAAAAAAAAAACAATTAATATTGGGCAATTACCTAAGAAAGAATGTAGTGTGGTTATTGTACCCATTCCTGAATACATCATTGGAACAGATATATTGAGAGGTATGACTCTGAATTTACCTGAAAGAAGATACCAATTTCCTATTAGAAGGATTTCAGTATGTTATAAAAGCAGAAAGATTTGTAACTTGATCCTGAAATTTTGAGGAAAACAACAGGATCAGACTGATTCTTCCAAAAACTATATTAAGGTGTATAAGATTGGCTTTCAAAAATTTCTCTATTATGGAAACTCAAACCTTGAGCATGTTTGGTAATAAGATCAAAAGTTTGGATTTTTGATGCAATTTTGTAACTCTTTGTGTTACTTTATTGTAATGTTTGTGCCTAGCCCTATGTGGCTAGAAAAACCGAACTGTTTCTATGTACCTTTGGTATTCAATCATGTTTCTGTGAGCCCCTGTCAGGCCTGACTGACCACTACAGTTTGTGAATTTCCCTGCTCCTGAGTGAACATCTGAACGACGGGACCTGAAAAAGACGACATCAGATGCAAACAGCTTTTCCAAGAATCTAAACCAGGCCTGCACAAGACCCCAACTTACTGTAGAAAAGAACAAGCAGGTTTCAGTGACCACAGTGGCGTGACCAAGTTAATGATTCTCACTAGAAAAGAATATAGTCTGTATACCCAGTCAAAATGGGCTGGATGTTTTGAAAGGTCTTGTGTGACAACTTCTGTAGGTCTACAAAGTTTTTCATTGAAGTATTGTCAAATTAATGTAGCTATTCAATGAACTAAGCAAAAGTTAATATTTGTAACTGAGTGTATATGTAAAAGATTGAATTTCTGAAGTATTTCCAAAGTGAATATGATCAGAAGATAGGCAAGCTTTGTGAAACAAGAATGTATGTCTACTATTCAGTTATGAGTTTCAAGTCAGGAACCTCCCTTGTTTAAAGCAATACAGTTATGCTAATGAAGGAAAGTTAATTAGTCTGAGTAATGGATTATGCTAGGCCATGTCCACTCTACTTCTGGTCATTTTTCTCCAATCTCTTTTGGTTCTTGTTTGTTTAATCTCTTTGCCAGATTTGTATTTTCTAGGCTCAGTGCATTGACGGCTCAGGCTGATTACCATCCACTGCCTGAAGTTGCTACCCAAAACCCCTTGGATCTGGAGTCTGCCAAGTTCCAGACATTGACCTCAATCCAGACATCAGTCCTCAAATGATGGATCCCTGTGAGGCAGGGACAGCTCTACATCTTTTCTCAGCGTGAAGCAGCCTGAAACTGAGACCTTTGTCTCTTGTACCCAAGTGATTTTGGGTCCCATCTGTTTAAGGGGAGAATGATGGGGTGCTGGGGTGCCTTTGGCAAAGGGCATGGGTTCCCATTTAATAAGAGCCCTCAGACCCAGGCCTGACTTTGAATTGTTAGTTCTTTGGTAGAAGCCAAAGTCTTACCCAGAGTCCACATCCTCTCCATACTCCCCCCAACCCCCAACCAAGAGATGCCCCCATTTCTCTGAACATCTCCAATGGCTTCCCTTGGGGACTTGACCTACCCTAGCCAGCCCAAAGTGAGAAGGTGGAGGAAGAATCTGGCAACAGAAGCTTCCAAGAGGCCCAGCCCTTCACCAGCTTTTCACCTACAGGCCTGATGGGTGTCTTTGGCATCAACACCAAGCTAGCTCTGGGGAGTGTGGGCAGGGGGAACCATCCCAGGCCATTCAAGCAGCCAGCTTTGTTTACCCATGAGCAGCAAAACCTCCCTGCACCTCTAAAATCCAACCCTCAGCCACTGTACCATCCCCAACAGACAGATAAGAGAGGTGACTCAAACTGGGTCAGGTTCCCAGGTGTTGGGGTGCCTTTGTAACTTTATTTGTAATATTGTTGTAACTTCAGTTCCTAAAAATCTCCTTGTGTGCCTCTGCTCAGACCTGCAATTGGCATTTCCCAACAAAAATAACACTGGGGGACAAGCCAGTAGTTTGCGTCCTCTCCCCTTCCTATGATACCATTGAAATTGAGAGGAACCAAGGGTCATCAAGCTATGTCCTCTGAGCTCCTGACAATACCTGGATGGCATGTACCACTGGCCTCACTTCCTGCATTCCCATCCATATCTTAGCAGATTCTAATTCCACTGAAATGTGTATTTTGGTCCATATTCTTCCCCAGGTTTTCTTTTATTCTGGGGAGGGGGCCATGAGCATTAGGCTTGTCTACCCAAGTGAAGCCAGCCCCCATCCTCATTCCCCTCCTGGTAGGATTAGGTATTGCTGGGTCCACTGCTGTAGGCACAGCAGCTCTGGTTGCAGGGAAGTCTCAGTACACTGCCTTGAATGCCCAGGTAGATCAAGATATAAGGGAACGGGAGAGCCAATTTCTCATCTTGAGACCTCCCTAGACTCTTTGACTGAGGTTGTGCTACAGAACCAGCAGAGGCCAGATCTCCTATTCTTAAGCAAGGGGGTCTTTGCATGGCCCTTGGAGAGACCTGTTGTTTTTATGCCAACCATTCAGGGCTGATCAAAAATAGTAAAGAGAAGCTGCCCGGGAGTCAGAGACCAATTGGTTTGAATCCCTATTTAATTGGTCACCTTGGTTGACCTCCCTCATAACATCATTAGCCAGCCCCACACTCCTAGGCTATGTACAGAAATGGGTCCAGTCTGTCAAACTAATGGTCCTGCATACACACTATGCACCCATAAGTGGCCCGGAATACATGATTTGATTCTTTCCAAAAACAAAAGGGAGGAATGAAGTGGCCAGGAACTAGTTAAGTAGAAACTTCATGAACTTAAGATAGGAGTCAAGAAATTGGCCTAGAGTAATTTGTCATCATGCCCTGTGCCCCTCCCTGCTTACCCTAAAACCCTGTACCTACAGATGTAATCACAAACTCCCCCCCTTGCCTATTCTTCATTTTTCTTCTTGTTCCATTGTCATGTCCTGTAATCACAAGCCCTTTGCCTCAGCAATTTACTTGCACCTCCAAACAATGGAACTATACTGTATAAATGATTCTGCATCCCTGAGCTAGCTTCTGATTTCTTTAGATTGGTACAAGAAGGACAGCCACCAGCTAGCTAATAAAAGCTCCTAAAACCTTTTATTTGGACTCTGTGGTCACTCTGTGGTCACAATAAGGTGACTCCTCTTTTATGTGCTGCTCTTCCAGATACCATCACCTTAATAGAAATGATCCAGAAATATTATGGCACTTGGTACACAGTTATTGTCTTGGTGAATGCCTTCTTCACTATCCCAATAGACCCTAAACAATGGGAACAGTTTGCTTTCACTTGGCAGGGAAGACAACATACTTTCACCCACTTACCACAAGCAAACCTACATAGCCTTACTATTTATCATAGGATTGTTGCTGAATAGTTGGATTAATTAAAGCTACCTGGTGTACAGTTTACCCCACTACATTGATGATATCATATGTAACACCATGCACCAGCAGATTCCCAAAAGAATGCTACTGTGAACAGCTTTTAATGTTTGAATTACACAGTATAGTGAACACTCTGTTTATTCCATTACAAATCAAAGCAAACATTCATTAGAAATCACAATATAATATTCACAACAAACATCTTATCACAGAAAATCACTATACAGTGTTCATAACAGCTTAACATTAGAATGGCCACACAGTTTTCACTACAGTGGCCATAATATTTATAACAAAGCATTCAATCAATTCACAATACAGTAACTGATAATCATTCAATCAATTCATAATACAATAATCAATCTTCCACTTATGAGACAATCACATATCAACTCCATCAGTCATTAAATACAATCATTAGAAAACCACACAAACCCTCCACCCCTAGGTGTCCAGCAAAGTTAATTTCATCCAAGGGGAGGCCTTTTCTTCATCTTGACTCAGAGTGGTCTCTATGATTCCCTGGATCCCCTTCCATGGTCCCAGCTCCTACCTGAATACACCAAACAGTCACCTGGATTCAGTGGCAGACAGCTCCCAGGTCATCCTCCAGTCCTCTGAGGTAGACAGCTTCCAGGTCTTTTTACAGTCCTCTGGGAAGTCCCAGGCACACACTGAAGTTCACAGGGTCCATCACATCTCAAACCCTTCACCATTTCTGTTTTTGGGAACTCAAAGGTCAGCAAAGCCACAAACCAATAAAGGCTTATGCCACTCATGCTTTTTTAGTCCGCCAGCAGTTCAGTTGACATTAGGACTCAGGAGAAATGGCCTTCCAGGAGGCCTTCACCAGATTCTGGTCTCAGGAAAACTTCAACTCAGTTCTCAGTCAGCTTCCAGATGCTGGGAGAGAAACACACTCTCACTCTCACTCTCTCTCTCTCTCTCTCTCTCTCTCTCTCTCTCTCTCTCTCTGTCTCTGTCTTTCAAGAAAACTCCAACTCACTTCTTCAGTCCAGCAGCCCAACTCCCAGATGCTGGGACAATCCTGTTCCTCCAACAGGAGCCATCAGGAGGAAGATTAATGATTCTGTCTCTCTGTCTCTAGAACTCTTCTTATAAACCCACTGGCCTGCTGTCTCAGCCAACCCCCTTCTGCCAGTCTTCAAGAGGGAGTTCACACTCCCTCTCAACAGGGGACAGAGTTCACACCTTCCATACAGAGCTCACACCTTCCATACTTAGCCCTAAGTTACTAAGGGCTAAGTATCTGCTAAATTGATTGCTGTTACTTCATGATATAGAGAAAAGATGCAAAAGAAGTGGAGTTTGACCCTTATAATTGAGCATATTAAAAGTAAAGGTGGGGAAATTAATCTTGCAAAGATTCTAGGACCAGGCCAAACTGTTAAGTGTTTGGGTATACAATGGAAAAAGGGACTACAAGAGATTCTTCCACAAACCAGACAAAAGATTCAATATTTCCCCATCCTACCAATAAGAAGGAAGTCCAAAAGTTCATAGGATTGTTTAGATACTGGAGGAACCACGTTCCACATCTGGGACAGATTTTGAAACCTTAATATAAAGTCACTCAGAATAAATATGAATTTGATTGGGGACTTGAGCAGAGTAAAGCTTTTGAAGAAGCCAAGGCTGCCATAAAATTGGCCCTAGATTTATGGCCAATGCAAAATGGTCTAGTGGAATTACAAGTGACTGTACAGGATGATTATGCAAACTGGAGTTTATGGCAAAAACAGCAAAATCAAAATGTATCCTTGGGATTTTGATATGGAAACTTCCTTCCTCTGGAGTTCAGTATACACCTGTTGAAAGCAATTGTTAGCTGTATATTGGGCTTTGGTGGAGACTGAACAACTGACTCTGGGCCATGAAGTGGTATTAAGATTTGGAATCCCAATTATGACCTGGGTAATGAGTACCCCAGCTTCTCACAGAATTGGACATGCCCAAGAGGTTACTATAATCAAGTGGAAGTGGTATATTCAAAGTAGAACAAAAACAGGCCAAAGTGGAGTCTTTGCTCTACATGAATCTGTAACAAACAAAGGAACTGAGAGGAATGACACACACCCCCGAGCCAAAGCAATGGTTGATACAATCCTTTGTAAAATGGAATGAAGTCTGTGATGGAATAACTGAAGAACAAAAGAGACATGCATGATTTACTGATGGGACACTGAAATATTGGGGCCAAAAAAGACATTGGAAAGTAGTAGCCTATAACCCATGTACTAGAAGGACTTTGGAAAGTACTGGGATAGATAAAAATAGTCAATATGCTGATCTTATGGCAGTACATCAAGCCATCAAAATAGAACGAGGAGATCAGTGTCACATATTCACTGATTCATGGTGGTAGCTAATGGTTTAGCTATATGGATGTCCATCTGGAAAAATCAAAATTGGGAAATTCATGGCAAACAAGTCTGAGGCAAAGAATTATGGTAAGATATCTGGAATATTTCTTTGGTCACTGACTTGTCAGTTTTTCACGTAGATGCTCACATGGCCCTCACCACACCAGAACATGAGTACAATGCTCACACTGATCAGCTGATAAAGATTGCTACTGAACATATTGTCCCTACTTTGACAACAACTGATGTTCTGGTATAAGCAAAATGGGTCCACCAAATGGCAGACCATTTAGGGGTGCAAGCCACACCCTGGTGAGCACAAGATCAAAGTATTAGTATCTCTCATTCACTGTTAAAACAGATAGCAAAAGAATGTCATATATGTCAATTGGAAAAAGAATGAATTGTTCCTCAGATAGTAACTGGAGAAATAGCAAGAGGAAAGGTCCCAGCCCAAATCTGGCAAATAGAGTATATTGGTCCATTACCACAAGATAAAAGATGCGGATTTATATGCACTTGTGTTGACACCTATTCAGGTGTATTAGGGGCTTGTCCTTATAAGAATGCAACCCAGAAAAATACCTATAAAACTCTAGATCTCAAAAGACTATATTATGGAACCCCAATGCAGATTCAAAGTGACAATGGGTCACATTTCAAAGGTAATGAAATGAAGAGATATTGTATACTAAACAATATAGAATGGATACATTATATTCCATATTATACACAAGCATCTGGGTTAATTGAAAGAATGAATGGATTATTGAAAGAATTGTTAAGGAAGTTAAATTCCAATAATTTGTATCAACATTGGAAGGAAAATTTGTTCATGGCTTTATGTAAATTGAATAATAGATCATTGGGAGGAAATATACCTCTAGCCAGAATGACAACCCCAAAATGGCCCTTGGAAGTCCTTGGCAGCTCTAGCTGGCCCTCAGATGTCTTCAGCAGCTTCATTCTCAAAATCAAAATCATTTTTTCCATGGAAGTTCTAGTCCAGCAGCAGCAGCCCAGTCTTCAGGTGCTCATCCCAAGAAGTTCTGACTTTCTGTAAAGCCAACCATGAGCAGAGGACTGATGCTGCTGTGAACAGCTTTCAAGGTTCTGATTACTTAGTATGGCAAACTCTCTATTCAATAACAAATCAGAGCAAAACATTCACAGAAAATCAAAATACAGAATTCACCATGTCACAACTCAACAACGTAACACTTTAAATGTCCACATAGTTTTCACCAAAGTGGTCATATAGTTTTCAACAAAGTACATTTGTTTACTCAATCACAAAATCCTTAATTCAATCACAAAGTACAAAAGTCAAAGTTCTCCACTCCTAGATCACAGTAAATAATAATTTTCTCAGTCAGTACATAGTATCCAAGTAAAGTCTTCTTTCAGCTTGATTCAAGGTTGTCTCTCAGCTTCCATGCTTCCTCTTCTATGGTCCCAGCTCCAACTGCCACCTGGGTTCAAAGGCAAGCAGCTCCCAGTTCCTTGTCCAGCTCCTTCTCCAGTTTTTCATCCAGTTCCCATTCCATATTGAAGTTCACAGTGGCCAGTCCACCTCAAGTCTTTCACAGTCCCTGTTTCTGGGAAGACAAACCTTGACAGAGCCACAATAATATTCACACACATTGCCGGCATTATCATTAATTCGCTATCTGCCTGTGAAATCAACTCAGACCCACCAACAAGGTCTGAGAACCCAACACAAATAATCAACATATAAATCAACATAAACCCAAGGTCCAAGAGGTCAGCACAAATCATCCACAAAGTTCCAGGGCCTCCAAAACCCTCCTCCAGGACTTCTATAAACATACAATGAGAAAATCCTCTTTCAGGGCTTCCAGTAAGGTCCCAGGGCTCCTGTACAAAGTATCACAAAAAAGCAGCAACATAGAGCAAACAGAGTGCTGGGATACCACAAGTTTTTCTCCTTCTTGACTCTGCCACCCAAAGAGTCCTCTTCTCAGTTCTTCTCAGTTTTCAGTTCAGTTCTCAGTTCTCTTCTCTCTAGCAGCCTCTCCTTATATATGTTCATTAGCTCTTCCCCTTCCTGTTGCAGGAGTTCATGAGTTCTAGGTTCACAAGTTGTGGGGTTCATATGTTCTATTTCTTAGCAGACTTGACACAAGGCTCAAAAGAAACTTGAACTGAAACAAGATGTTAATTCAATAGCTGAAACAAGGTGTGAACTGGAGTTCCCTATACTATGTAATCAGAATCTTGAAAGCTATTCACAACAGCAGTCCTTTGGAAAGCTGCTCCTGCTTAGCTTTATACTTTCTGAGCAGGGTTTTTTCCTTATATACAGTATTGCTCCTCCCTGTTCAGCACCTTCCTGTTATGTCAGCAACAGGGGTTCATACTTTCTGTTTCTTTAACAGAGGCTTAATTTGAAACTAGGTGCTAACTACCTGTCAGATTAGCAATATTTAGGGATCTTCAAATTTCATTACGATTATATATATGCATAAGAATCCTTAAAAATCACTTTGGACAGATTTTACCCAAATCAGGATTAGCAGCTCAAGGAATACATGTATTGGCTGGAGTAACAGATTCTAATTATCAAGGAGAAATTGTTTGACATTCCATAATTTAGGTGAAGGGCCCATACAGATTTGTAAAAATGATAGAATAAATCAAGTGATTATTGTTCCTAGTAAAACAATACCACTTGTAAAAACTGACCCTCCTTCCCAAATAACTATCAGAGGAACTGAAGGATTTTGTTCTACTAATAGAATAAAATCGGGAGCTAAAGTATGGGTAAAACAGAAGCCAGATGATGTTCCAAAGCTGCAGAAATTATAGCATTTGGAAAGGATAACACTGTAACTATTGTTTATTCAGGAGAAGATGATTTAAAAATTGTTATTCTACCGTGAGTGAGGCTACAATAGTGGACTCATGGACTCCAGTAGCATGGCTGATCCTATATCTACTTTGTTTCTGGTTATTGTCTCCTTGTTTCTTCTTGGCTTTTTGTCTGTTCACCTTGTTTGCTAGATTTGTTTCCACAGGCTTGGTACCCTCCACCTGCAGGTGCCTGATAGCTTAAGATGGATGTCAACCTTTGTCCACAACTGTGATGTGTCACCCCTGGACCTGGCATCAAGCACATGCTGGCTAAAGAACTGACCTCTCAAATAGGACCTCTTGGGATGGGAACAGCTCTATGTCCAATTTCAGCAGCAAGTAGCCATGGAAGAAGAAACCTTCACCCCTTAATCCTCAGATTTGGAGATCCCATTTTTCAGTGGGGAATGATGGGGAGATTGTGCTCAAACCCCACCCTAAAATATTGTTTTCTGTGTTTATTGTGTACTATCCTTGTTATATTGTTGCAAAATTCTGTTGACACCACCAGTTACTCCTAAAACTCCTATTAACCTATGTAATGAAATGTATTGTTTATGCATTTTTTCCAGGTAAAGGACAAGAAAGAACTCGGAGCCAAATATAATGGTAATGGAATTTGATAATCTTCCATGCCCCTTAAACTTGCTGACATAGCAGGATGGGCTGATGCAGGAGGGAGCCAGAGCCGAGTAGGAGCTGGGCTCAAGCTGGTGTGGTCACTGGAAGTGGTGGTGGCAGCACAAATTTCTTTTTTTTGAGCCAGCCAGAACTTCTGCTAAGGACTCCTGTTGAGGACTCCCAATAACGGGAACTGTGAAGGCTGAAGAGGCTGGAAGTGAGCTGTGTGGAGGCTGAGCAGTTACTGTGAGTGATGAGAGGAGGATCTTTGCCTGAGGTAGCCTGTTTTGTTTTGACAGCTTGAGAATGTGGGTGTTTACTGCATTATCTTTGCATGCCAACTCCATGGCTACTGTGATGGTTTTGACTTTCTGGTTTTGGGACTCGGTTTTCTGGCATTTGAATAAATGTTCTAGCTATGTCCCTCATGTAGAGAGCCTGTTACATTTTGTGATTAATAACTATATCAGCATATTTATAGTTACTGTAGGCATTGTGAATAATGTATTGTTGATTCATGCGTTAAAATATATACTTTTAAAAAAATTTTTTGCTCCAAATTTTCTCCTTCCTCTTACCACAACTATAATCTCTTAAGAAAGCAAGAAGTATGACAAACAATATATATATGAAGTCATACAGAACATTTCCACATTAGACATGTTATGAGGGGAAAGCAAGAAAAATAAAGTGAAAAAATACTTCAGTCTACACTCAGTTTATAAGTTTTTTCTCTGAAGGTACATAGCATATTTCATCTTGAATTACAATTACTAATTTTAATAATGTATCATAGTAAACCCTTTGGCAAAGTTTTACTGAAAACTTTAGCACTGATATTCAGTAACGATATTAGTTTGTAGTTGTCTTTTTCTGCTTTTTCTTACATAGTTTAGATATTTCTATGTCATGTCTGCTCTGACATCTCATGGGGATATAGAGGTGGTCCTAAGTTTTTTAAAGCTTTTCTAGCAGGCTGAAATGTACAGAATATCTTACAAAGCCAGTCATGGATTGTGTCTTTCCCTGTGGATCTGCCTAGCTTAGGACTAAGAAGTTCACTGCTACAAAACAAAAATGAATCATTTTGGCCAAAAAACCTCTTGCAGTGTACCTTGGTATGGAAGAACTAGAATCTACCAGAAAAGGAAACACTCACAACAATGACATTCTGGATCTGGAAGAAGTATTGAGTAAGATAAGGAGAGCATCACTTATCCAAGGTCACATAGGCAATATGTTTCAGATTAGTTTCTTGTGTTAACATGTGTTAAGATGAAAGAGAACTCTACTTGGGTACTCCATTTTGATTGATAAACAAATACTAAATAAACCTATACATTATTTAACCAGAGGAGATTGCAAATCATGTGAACTCCTTTTCTTCCCTTTGGCTGCAAATGGTTTGGGATGGGAAGATTCAAGTTGGATGTTTTGCCTAAACAGTTTCTGTCATAGGTAGATTCTTCCAGAATGTATGGCTTTGGGCTACAATTTCCCCTGCTGAATGTGTCAGCCAAATCCTCTTGACTTCAATCCATTAGGAGACAATGTCTCTCATTCACACAAGGTAATATAAATTCTTTATTATGCTTTATAATATTGACATGTCAATCTTCAAATGAACAATGACCCAGGAATCATTTCTGCCTTTGAAAACATACTTTCCAAAAGTGATTTTGTTTATTAGAATAAGAACGAGGAAAATTCCATTTCAACCTCTCCTATCTTCTATACTTTTAGTCATACTTGAATGCCTTTATATCAGGCCTTCCTGTTATAAAATCCTGTGGCCTGTAAATGCAACAGTACCATTTCTTTTTGTGGCAGATGCCTCTTTGAACAAGAGGAAAAACACAAGAAAGCTTCTCACAACTTCCCCCTCTTATGAAACAACTGAAATTGTCCAAATATCCACCATACCCTATGAAGAGAAGTAAAAGAATGTTTCAGAATTTTTGTTTACAGACAAATGGAAGAAGAGATGTTATGTTGTAATTCTGAGTCACTGCTCAGAGGTTTTGGTCCTGAGAGACATAAATTAATTTTTTTATGAAATTTTCTTTCAAGAAATGTACTCTGTTGTAATTTAAAGAAATGAGTAGAAGCTACAAAGAGTCCAAAATGGGTTCTATGATAACAAAAACTTTCTAATCATTAGTTATCCCAAAGTGAAATGACTCCATTAAGAAGTGGTGGAGTCCACTTTCAAATACAGCATTTGTCTACCTAAATACTGTTCTCCTAAAGAGCTCTTTATACTAAGTGGAGCAGCTTTCACGTAATCCTCCACAGAGTTAGTTAGGACCCAGCCCTCATCTCAGGCTAGCTAGTTCAGAAAACTAAAGATCCCACACACTAAACCCATCTTGCATATCCATAGTCCCAATTCCCTGATTGCAACTTACCTGTACCAGAATAGGAGCTCACAAAGAGCATCATAAACAGCAGGTAGAGGATCCTCATGATGACTGGATGACTAGAACCTGGGAAATAGGAAAGATGAAGTAAGACCAGCTCAGGAGATGCCAGAATAAGGGGCACCAGAACAGCCTAGACCAGACTCAGTTTGCTTTGGCTCAATTCTGTTTATCATGAGCAGCTCTCCTGAGGACTGTTGCTGTGAATAACTTTAAGGATCTAATCATGTAGTATAATGAACTCTCTATTTATTCAGCAAAAAATTAAAGCAAAACATTCAAAAAACTAAAGTACAGCATTCACAAGAACATAACATAACAACTTCTTACTAAGGTGGCCACGTAGTCTTAGACAAAACATATCATTCAGTAAGTCACAATCTCCTCAATAAATATAGAGTGTCCAAGTTAAATCTTCTCTCATCTTGACTCCAGACTGGCTTCCAATCATCCTTAAGCCAATCATCTTTAAGGGGCAGTGGAAAGTACAAAGGTCATCTACCCCTACATCATAGTTATTCACAATCTCATCAATCAGTACCCAAGTAGAGTTCTCTTTCATCTTAACTCCAGGCTGGCTTTCAAACCCCTTGGTTCCTCTTCCATGGCTGACTACTCCCAGATCTTGCCTGGATTCAAACATAGGCAACTCTCTGCTACTGTTCCATATCACAGTTCAAGGGGACTGTTCCACTCCAAGCTCTTCACAGTTTCTGTTTCTAGGAAAACAAAAGCTCAACAGGGCTACAACAATATTCACACACACATTTCCAGGGCTATCATCTCAATTCACCTTCTGTCTGAGAAATCAACACAAATCAACAGAGCACATTTGTCTGACAAAGTAACACAAATCAACAAACACAATGCTTCTGTCTGAAAAAGTAACACCAACACAGAACAACAGAGTGCCAACATCACAAACATTCTCTCTCTTAGCTCTGCTTGGTCCCAGCTTGTGCTTGAACTTTTATCTGCTCTTCTCCTTCCTGTTTCACCCTTCCTATTCCACCCTTCCGGTTCTGATCTTTCAGCAAGCTCCTCCCATCATTGGCTCCATGTGATGATGTTAGGTTTATTAAGGGCAGGGAAGGTCTCCAACCTCCCTTAAGTCTATTAAGGGCAACACAAATGTATGTTTCCAACAATGACTTGACACAATCAAAGGTGAGGCTCAAAGGTACTTGAATAGGTGAAACAAACAGCAAAGTACTACTTTACTTGCCATTACAAGTTCCTACACTGAGGCTGATTAAAAGAAGTTTCACAGGAGCCTGAAACTACCCCCCCCTATTCATGGGTTAGAAAATTGTCCAACAGGATTTTCATATTTAATATGCAACTGATAGAATCCATAGTGAAATACTAAATAAACCTACATGTTTATTTAACCAGAAGAGATTCCAAATCATGTGAACTCCTTTTCTTTCCTTTGGCTGCAAATGGTTTGGAATGGGAAGATCCAAGTTGCATGTTTTGCCTAAACAGTTTCTGTCATAGGTAGATTCTGCCCAGAATGTATGGTTTTGGGTTACAATTTCCCCTGCTGAATGTATTAGGGAATATATCATCTTGGATTCCTAAAAATCACAAGGAGAATCTCACCCATCCACAAGATTGAAGGTGAAATTTTTTAAAAGTTTTATTGAACAGAAAATAGTACATTGATTCTAAAATACTAAATATAGGAAGCCACATGCAAGGAAATGAGTTCCCCAGCACTGTATTAGTCCTGTTTTAAAAATAATTTGTGGCCTTATATCTAATCAAACATCTGTGAAGCCTATATAGCCAATAAGCAACATTTTGTGGCATTTTGGAATAGATAAATAATAGCTTTCATTGAAGATAGATGTGTAGACTAAGTGGTAACCAAAATAGGGAAGAAAGGGTCACATAGAGACAAAGTATGTACATCTTGAGAAACATTTGGAATGCAAGCAACAGTACCTGCTATCAGAATGACAAAGTACTATCTTTTCAAAGGCAACAAAGAAGAGGAGGGACAAAATCCCTTTAGAACTGATGAAGAAATCTTTTTATCTGTCAGGATTGGGTAATCAATAATAGAGAGCTCATCTAAAGAAACTTATCTAAGGACAAACAGAAATCTTTGCAACAGTGGATGAGATCATCAGTTTGATCAGGTTTTTTTTATAGTTTGCTATATTTTATTTCTCCTAGAGAAAAAATTTTTATGTCTTTAAATTTTCAGTACATGTAAGGAGTTATTGACTTCTGGAGATAGTAATATTTGATGTTTCCTCAGCCGGAGGGTTGTATCTGTGACAGTCTTCCTGAATGCCTTTTGCTCTCTCCTGAATGAACTAGATCTAGACCCTTTTCGTTAGGATATATTAGTTACCTAGGTAGAAAAGTGGTGCACTGGATAGAGTACTGGACCTAGAGACAGGAAAACCTAAATCTGGACCCAGACACATACTAGCAGTGTGACCCAGGCAAGTCACATAACCCTATTTGCCTTGGTTTCATCATCTATAAAAATGATCTAGAAAAGAAAATATTAAACCACTCCAGTATTTTTTGCCGAGAAAACCCCAAAAAGGGATCTCAAAGAGTTGCACAACAACAGGTGCCAATCAAAAATCAGTCAATAAGCAATTTTTTGCTTATTCTGTTTCCTGGGATAGTGTGTAGTTCTCTCCCTCCAAAAGTTACTCCTAGAAATCCAAGTCCTTTACTAGAGTCATCAATTAGGGCAGAGTCTAGATGGTGGAGAGTAGCCAGGAAGTTGCCTGAGATCTCCCTAGTTTCCCTTGAAAACAATGTTAAATCAAGCCTCTAAATGGATTCTGGAGTGCCATAATCCACAAAAAGATGGAATGAAGTAATTTTACAGCTTAAGATAACTTAGAAAGTATTCAGGAAATTTATGTCTAACATGGGTGAAAAGGGAGTACAACTCAGCACCCCTGGTATCCAGGCAAGTTAGTGGGAGTTTCTTAGCCACAGCACAGATTAGCAACCAAGAATCCTTGGTCCTATCTCAGCAGGTCAGCAGTGAGGCCTCCAGCCCTGCTGCAGAAGGCAAACTTTAAGGCCTCAAACCCCTGCACAACAGGCACAAATAGGCCAGGCCACTCCAGCACAGTGGGAAAGCCACAAAAACCTAAGACCTTAACATCAAAGTCAGTGACCAGGTCCCTCATCCCTGGCATGAGAAGTTTGGATAGTACCCCATGTGCCCCAGGATCAGAGCTCAACTTTAAAAGATAGAAAAATGAGCAAGAAGCAGGAAAGAGACATAACCATACAAAGCTACTATGGTGACAGGGAAGATCAAAACACAAACTCAGAAGAGGACAACAATGCCAAAATGCCTACGTGTGAAGCCTCAAAGGGAAATATGAATTAGCCTCAAACCCAAAAACTCCTCTTGGAAAGGCTCAAAATGGATCTTAATAATGAAGTAAGAGAGGTAGAAAGAAAAAAATTGGGAAAGTTGGGAAGTTATGCAGGAAAGTTGTGATAAAAAGAGTCAACATTTGGAAAAGGAAGCAAAAAATTAACTAAAGAAAATAAGTCCATAAAAAATAGATTTGGAAATGGAAAATAAGGGGATGTCCATCAATTGGGGAATGGCTAAAAAAATTGTGGTATATGAATGTAATGGAATACTATTGTGCTATAAGAAATGAGGAGGAGATGGACTTCATATTTACCTGGAGAGGTTTATACAAACTGATGCTAAGTGAGAAGAGCAGAACCAGGAAAAATTTGTACACAATCACAGATACAACATATGTGCGACGACCAACCTTGAAAAACCGGACTCTTCTCAGCAATGCACAGCTATGAGACAAT
Organism: Pseudochirops corinnae; assembly: GCA_028646515.1. NCBI lineage: Eukaryota > Metazoa > Chordata > Mammalia > Diprotodontia > Pseudocheiridae > Pseudochirops > Pseudochirops corinnae. The sequence goes on from CM053585.1 coordinate 142,276,761, forward strand.
TCTACAAGTCTCAGGATGGAAGGAGATGTCTACATTCAGAGAAAAATCTAGAAAGGGCAGAGTTTAAATGGAGACTGAAGCAATCTACATGCTATTGTTCTTTTCCATGTTTGGTTTTGTTTCTTCTTTCCTATTGTTCACTCCATTGGTTACAACCCTTCTATACAACCAGATCAATGTCCAATGTGAAAGTATTTGCAGATCCTATACTTGATTGCATGCCGCTGGGGGGGAGGGGAGGGAGGGGAGAAAATTTGAAAATCAAGGGATTGTGAAACTGAATCTTGTTAACTAAAAGTAAATAAACAAATCAAATTAAATTTTTTTAAAAAGAAAGAAAATCAACTCTTAAAAAAAATAGATTTGGGAATCTGGACTTCTGGAAGCCACGATGGCACAGTAAGCAGTTAGTCACTCTTACTCCCCCTTATTGACCTCAAAAGAAACAGAAAATGCTGCCGTAGGCAAAATCCTGGAATGGTGGAGCCAGCAGAAAGACAGGATACGGCAGTTTCTTAGCTCTGGAGGCTAGGGGGATTAACAGGAAAAGTCTCTTCTGCTGTGACTGAAGGGAACTAGTATAGGACAGGAGGCATCCTGGCAAGCCAGCAGCAAGCTCCATCTCCATGGGCCATCAGGGGATGCTAAACCCTTGGTAATAGAGCCAGTAAGTACCAACACCAAGATCACCAGTGGGCCTTTGCATAGTCAGGGAAATCAACAGACTCCAGTGCAAACAGGCATCCACCAATATCTGAGCCTTCCCATACTCTAGCACAGCCCTTGGGGAGGAGGAGACCTCCAGTAGCCAGACCACCCCTCTCCCAAAACTCAAAAAGCAAGTATAAGCCAGGGAAAATGCAGAAAGACCTTATCCAGCCTCAGCACACACCATCCAGCTCCAGCTCATGACGAGGTAAGCTACAGCATTGTATAGATTCTAGCTGCAAGAACTAGAGGCCACAGCACACAAAGTCAATCATCAAGTCCCTATTCCCCAGCACAAGAATCATGGAACAGAGCCCACTGTGCCCAAGAAGCAGAAATCACTTTTAAAAGTCAGGAATAAGGCAATTACAATGAGCAAAAAACAACACAGAAAAACAAAGAACTTAGGTTCTTACTATCGGGACACAGAAGATCAAAATATGAATTCAGAAAAGGACAGCATTGAGATTATATATACATCTGAAATCTCAAAAAGGAATATGAAGTGGTCTCAAGCCCAAAAAGCATTCTTGGAAGAGATCAAGAAGGATTTTCAAAGTCAGTTAGAGGGGTAGGTAGAGCCAATTCCAATACCTGTAAACAAATGACTCTAAACAAATTCTAAAGCTATAGAACCCACAAAGTAACAGAGAGAAACAAATCTCCTGCTGAAGACAGCCTGCCAGGCCAACAGGAAAAATCTATTACAGCATGCTGGGAGCTGAGTGTAGTCTCAAAGGAGCAATGGGGTCCAGACCCAAGGAGTCCCAACCAGCATTGTCCAGAGCAGACTTCAGGAGTGTAAATAATCAGCAGTTGGGGTGGCTTCCAGACTTCTCAACCCATAAATGCCAAACTGAAAGGTCAGTGTGGAGCTCTGTAGGAACAAGGGTGGACAGAAGAGCCCAGTCTAGCTCTTTCCCCCTAGGAAGGGAAGCAGCAGAAGCACAGCAGGTGTACTACATGGCTGCCTCAGAAGATCCTGGTCTGCAGATAGTAGTGGGATGAAGTGACCATTCAGAGGGTAATCACTCTTGCTTTAACCTGCTTGGATCTATATTTTTGTCATTGGTGGTGGTGCTGGGATGTGTGACCAGTGAACCAGAGTTTGTGGGCGTCTGTAGAGACAACACCCTCCTAATAGCTCTGGGAGCTGCAAAAACACCAGTGATTTGGGACAAAACTCTCTCCATTCTGGAAGCAGAGTTCTACCATGGCAAAGAGCTCAAAAGTCAAGTAATTGGCAGGCAATATGAGCAAGCAGAGGAAGCACAAACAGACAATAGAATCTTTTTTTTTGGAGACAAAAAGGATCAAGGCATGAAGTGGGAAGAATGGAGCAAAGTCAGAACTCCTGAATCAAAAACCTCCAAAAAAATATGAATTGAGTACAGGTCATGGAGGAGCTCAAGAAGATTTTGAAAATCAAGTAAGAAAAGTGGAGTAAAATTGGGAAGAGAAATGAGAATAATGGGGGTGGAGTCAAGAAAGATGGTGTCATACAAGCAGAAAAACTCATGGGCTCCCCCCATAACCACCTCAAATACCTGTAAAACATGACTCTAAGCAAATTTTAGATCTACGGAACTCACAAAGTGACAGAGAAACAAATCTCCCACTGAAGGCATCCCAGCAGGACTGCAGGAAGGGTCCATCACAGTGCACTGAGAGCAGAGCCCAGGCCTGAGTGAGCCCTTGGTTTTAGCCCCAGGGAGGACCTGACTAGCAGCAGCACCAGCTGTGGCAGTTTCCAGAATTATCAACTCATAAATGTCAAAATAAAAGGTCAGGGGAACTCTGCTGGGTCTGGGGGGATGGAACGTGGTCCGGCCTCTGACCCCAGAGTGAGAAGTGGTGGAAGCAGCAGCCCTGCAGTTGCCTCCATGTGGCTGCTTCAGAGCTCCTGGCCTGCAGATAATAGATGGCTAAGTGACCATTCAGAGGCTGAGCACACTTACTTTAGCCTGTGTGGATCTGGATTGCAATATTGGCGGGTGGTCTGAAGGTAAGAGACCAGTGAGCCAAAGCTGGTGGGGGCTGTAGAGATGGCAGCCTCCTAATAGCTTAAGCATCTGTGAAAACCCCTGCAATTTGGGACAAAGGTCTCCCCTCTGGAAGGAGAGTTCTACTATGGTGAGTTCAAAAGTCAAGTAACTGACTGGCAACATGAGCAAGCTGCAATGATATTGGGATTTGAAGATCTTCCATGCCCCTTGAATTTGCTGACGTAGCAGGAAGGGGTGGAGCAAGAGAATGCCAGAACCAAGGTAGCGTCAGTGCTGTGGTGACTGGATGCAGCAGCAGTGGCAGTGGCAGCAGCAGCAGCTGCAGTTGCTGCGAGAACTCCTTTTTCTTTGAGCCTGCCAGAATCTCTGCTAAGAACTCCTGTTCAGGACTGCCAGGGATGGGAACTGCAGTGGGGTGGAGATGCTAAGAGCAAGCTGCCTGGACACTGAGCAGTTATTGTGAGTGAGGAGAGGAGGATCTTTGCCTGAGGTAGCCTGTCCTGTTTTGAAGGCTTGAGAATGTGGGTGTTTACTACTTTAACTACATGTGGCAACTTCATGACTACTGTGTTGGATTTAAATTTCTGGTTTGGGGACCCAGTTTTCTCATATTTAAATAAATATTCTAGCTACATTTCTCTTGTAGAGAGACCATTATATTTGGTGATTAATAACCATATCAGCATACTTATACTTACTGTAGGCATGGTGAATACTGCATTGTTGATACACAAGCAAAGGAAGCAAAACTAGCACAGCCACCCAAATTTAAATTCCCTTTTTGGGGACAAAAAAGATCAAAGCATGGAATGAGAGGAAGACAAGGAAGGCAGAACTCCTGCACCAAAAGCTTCCAAGAAAAATATGAACTGGATACAGGCCATGGAGGAGTTCAAAAAGGATTTTGAAAATCAAGTAAAAGAAGTGGAAGAAAAATTGGGAAGAGAAATGAGAATGATGCATGAAAATCATGAAAAGAGAGTCAACAACCTGACTGAAGAAAATAACACCTCAAAAAAAAAGATTAACTCAAATGGCAAAAAAAAAGGCCCAAAAAGCCAATGAGGAGAAGAATGCCTTAAAAAGCTGAATTTTCCAGATGGAA
>CM053585.1:142281079-142295654 GCA_028646515.1 Pseudochirops corinnae
GATTATGTACACACCTCAGCCAACCCCCTTCTTCCACATCAACAGGGGCTCAGCCAATCCCCTTCTTCTACATCAACAGGGGAGTTCATGCCTTCTCAACAATGGGACAGAGTTTGCACCTTCCACACTTAGCACTTAGTACTGTCTATCCACTTAGTACTAAGTGCTAAGTATCCTGCTAAACCAATTACTATTACAGATGGAGGGAAGTATAGTTGGTCTTTCAAAATATAACAATTATGGAAATGATTTGGATAACTACACATGCACAACCTATATTGAATTGCTTATCTTCCCAGTATGGTGTTTAAGGAGGGATGAAGGGAAAAAAATCTATAACTCAAAGTTTTGAAAACAAATGTTTTAAAAAAAATGTTTTCTGCATGCAACTGGGAAATAAGATATACAAGCACTGGGGTATAGAAAGCCATCTTGCCCTACTAGAAAGTTGAGGGTGGGGTGATTAGAGAGGATATAAGAGAGAACAGATTGGGGAAATGGCTATTCAGTAGGCTTGCTGTTTTGGGTTTGGGGTAGGGAAAAGATGGGGAAAAAATTGTAACCCAAAATTTTGTGGAAATGAATGTTGAAAACTAAAAATTAATTAATTAGTAAAAAACCAAAAAAGTCTATTAGAGGAGATGAAGGAAAATTGTTCAATTCCTTTAAAAATACAATTGACAAAAATGAGAAAAAAAAATTCACCAAAGAAAATAAGTACTGCCAAAGAAAAATTAGTCAAATGGATAAGAAGGTAGAAAAACTAAATGAAGAAAAAAACCTCCTTGCAAAGTAAATTTGGCCAAATGGAAAAGGAGCTACAAAAACTAACTGAGGAAAATAATTACTTAAAAATTAGAATTGGGCAAGTGGAAGCTGATGACTCCATGAGACATTGAGACTGAGTCAAACAAAATCAAAAGAATGGAAAAATAGAAGAAATGTAAAATACCTCGTTGGAAAAACCACTGACCTGGAAAATAAATCCAAGAGACAGAATTTAAGAATTATTGGTCTACCTAAAATCCAGGATCAAAAAAAAATGCCTGGACAATATCTTTCAAGAAATTATCAAGGAAAACTGTCCTGACATCCCAGAAGCAGAGGGTAAAAAAGTTATTGAATGAATCCACCAATCACCTACTGAAACAGATCCTAAAATGAAACTTCAAGGAATATTGTAGCCAAATTCCAGAATTGTCATGTTGTGGAGAAAATAATACAAGCAGTCAGAAAAAAAAACAATTAAAATATCAATGAGCCACACTCAGGATTACATGGAGTTTAGAAGCTCCTAGAGCAGGAATCAGAGGGCTTGTAGTATGATATTCTGGAAAGCAATGGAGCTTGGATTAAAATCAAGAATCAACTACCCAGCAAAACTGAGTACTGAAAAGGGGGACTTTCAAACCCTCCTGATGAAAAGACCAGAACAGAACAGAAAATTCTATCATCAAATACAAGACTCAAGAGAAGCAAAAAAGATAAACAAGAAAGAAAAAAATATATTCATGTGTTTTGTTTTGTTTTGTTTTTGCTTTTTGGAGGGCAATTGGGGAAAAATATATTCAATAAGACTTAACTATTTGCATCCCTACATAGGAAGATGGTGCTTGTAACTACTGAATACTCTATCTCTATTAGGGCAGTTGGAAGTATACCTAGACAGAGGGCATGGGTGTAAGTTGACTTTGTGGTGATGATTAAAAAAATAAGAGATGAAAAAAATTATTATACTGGAAGAAGAGGAAAGAAAGAGACAGAATAAGGTAAATTACATTACATGAAGAGGTGCAAAAGACCTTTTACAGTAGATGGAAAGAAGGGAAGAAGGCAAGCATTCTTTGAATCCTACTCTCACTGGATTTGACTAAAAGAGGGAATGACAAATACACTGAGTTGGGCATATAAATTTTCTTAGCCTTTTAGGGAAGTAGAAAGGGAAAAGAAAAGGGAACAGAGTGAGGAAGGGCACTGATACAAAAGAGGGCAGACTGAGTAAGGTGGTGATCAGAAGCAAAATTCTGGTAAGTAGGGACAGGGTGAAAGGAGAGAGAAAAGTACAAATAGGGAAGGAAATAGGATGGAGGGAAATACACATTTAGTAATCATAGCTGTTAATGCAAATGGGATGTACTCTCCCATAAAACTGAAGAAGATAGCAGAGTGGATTGAAAACAAGAATTCTACCATACATTGTATACAAGAAACATGTGAAGCAAAGAGATACACATTGAGTAAGGTAAGAGACTGGAGCAGAATCTATTATGTTTCAACTGAAATTAAAAAAAAAAACAGGTAGCAATCCCAGTTTCAGAAAAAAGCTAAAGCAAAGATAGATCTAATTAAAAGAGGTAAGGAAAGAAATTATATCTTTCTAGAAGATACCATAGAAAGTGAAGTAATATCAATACTAAATATATATGCACCAGGCGGTATAGCATCCAAAATCTTAGAGGAGAAGTTAAATTAGTAACAGGAAGAAATGGACAGAAAATCTATCCTGGTGGGAGATCTCAACATTACCCTTCAGAAAATCACCCCTTCTGGGTCCAGTGTTGGGTGGCAGTCACGGGGTGAAGAGGAGCATTTGCATGACAGAGCTTGTGGCAGCTGTGGAGAGGGAGTCCTACTCACAACTCAGAGGCAGGTGCCTAGAAGTAGCTTTGATAAAAGCTGTGCAAAACACCTGAAATTTAGGACACAGCACTCTCAACTCTGGAAGCAGAGTTCTACCATGTCAAAGAGTTCAAAAGTCAAGTAAATGACTGGGAAAATGAGCAGAGAGGAAGAGAAATCAGACTATTGAATCTTTCTTGGTGACAAAGAAGATCAAAACATAGAACCAGAAGAAGACAACAAAGTAAAACTCCTGCATGAAAAGCCTCCAAGAAAAATATGAATTGGTTGCCAGACATGGAGGATTTCAAGAAGGATTTTGAAAATCAAGTAAGAGAAGTAGAGGAAAAATTGTTAAGAGAAATGAGAATGATACAAGAAAATCATGAAAAACAAGTCAACAGCTTGCTAAAGGAGACCTCCGAAAATACTGAAGAAAATAACACTTTAAAAAATAGACTAACTCAAATGGCAAAAGAGCTCCAAAAAGGCAATGAGGAGAATAATGCCTTAAAAAGCAGAATTGACCAAATGGAAAAGAAAGTCAAAAAATTTACTAAAGAAAGTGATTCCTTCAAAATTAGAATGAAGCAAATGGAAGTTAATGACATTATGAGAGATCAAGATATTATAAAACAGATCCAAAAGAATGAAAAAATAGAACACAATGCAAAAGATCTCATCAGATAAACAACTGACCTGGAAAATAGATCCAGGAGAAATAATTTGAAAATTATTGGACTGACTGAAAGCCATGATCAAAAAAAGATCCTAAACATCATCTTTCAAGAAATTATCATAGAAAACTGCCCTGATATACTAGAACCAGAGGGTAAAATAGAAATTTAAAGAATCCACCAATCACCTCTTGAAAAAGAGCCCCAAAAGAAAACTCCTAGGAATATTCTAGCCAAATTCCACAGTTTCCAGATCAAGGAGAAAATATTACCAGCAATCAGGAAGAAACAATTTGAGTATTGTGGAAACATAATCAAGATAAAGCAAGATCTACATTAAGAGAATGAAGGACTTGGAACATGATATTTCAGAGATCAAAAGAGCTAGGATTAGAACCAAGAATCAGCAAAAACTGAATATAATATTTCAGGGGAAAATATTGTCACTCCATGAAACAGAGGATTTTCAAGCATGCCTGATGACAAGACCAGAACTGAACAGAAAATATGACTTTCAAATACAAGATTCAAGAGAAGCATGAAAAAGTAAACAGGAAAGAGAAATCATATAGAATGCACTAAAGTTGAACTGTATATATTCCTACATGGAAAGACAATATTTGCAACTAATGAGACTTTTCTCAGTATTAAGATACTTTAGGATAGTTGAAGGGGAAATATATACATATATGTATGTGTGTATATTTATGTATTAATATATGTATATAAACACATATATATGTATGTAAATGTATATGTGCATATGTATATATGTGTATATGTGTGTGTATAGGTATACATAGACAGAGGGCAAAAGGTGAGTTGAATATGAAGGGGTGATATCTACAAAATAAAATTAAGAGGTAAGAGAGGAATATCTTGGGAGAAGGACAAAGGGAGAGAGAGAATGGGGGAAATTATCTCACATAAAAGAGACAAGAGAAAGCTGTTACAATGGAGGGGAAGAGCAGGGAGATGAAAGAGAATGAGTCAACCTTACTCTCATTTGATTTGACTTACAGAGGGAATAATATACACATTCAATTGGGTATCTTACCCTACAGGAAAGTAGAGGAGAAAGGGATAAGATGGTACAGAATGACAGAAGGGAGGGCAGATTGGGGGAGGGGTGGTCAGAAGCAAACACTTCTGAAAAAGGACAAGATCAAAGGGGAAAATAGAATAAGTGGGGTTCTGAATACAATGCAGGAAAATATAGTTAGTCTTTCACAATATGACAACTATGGAAATGTTTTGCCTAACTACACATGTATAACCTATATTGAATTGCTTGTCTTCTCAGTAGGAGTGGGTGAGAAGGGAAGAAGGGAAGGAATCTGGAATTCAAAGGGTTTTTTTTTCATTTTTTTATTTTTATTTTTTTTAATTAGGAACTCAAAGTTTTAAAAACAAATGTTTAAAAAATTGTTTTCAAGTGCAACCATTAAATAAGCTCTACAAGCAATAGAGTATAGAAATACATCTCACCCTACCAGAAAGTAAGGAGTAAGGGGATAGAGGGGGATAGAAGAAAGGGCAGACTGGAATAAGGGTAATCAGTATGTTTGCCATCTTGGGGTTGGGGTAGGAGAAAGATGGGGAGAAAACGTGGAACTCAAAATCTTTTGAAAATGAATGTTGAAAAAGAAAAAGAAAAAAGAAAAACAGGTGAAGGAGTCCTACCAAATTCTTTTTATAATAAAAATAGTTTATTTACACCTAAACTCAGAAGAGTCAAAACAGAGAAAGAAAATTATAATATTGTTATTATAATATTGCTCTATAGAACAATTTATATGAATATAAATGCAAAAAATAAATTAAAGATTAGCAATGAGATTATAGTAATTTATTATGAAGGTGATACACTATGACCAGGTAGGATTTATACCAGGATTTCAGGGCTGGTTCAATATTAGAAAAACTATCAGCATAATTGACAATTTAAATAACAAATTTATCAAAAATAATGTGATTATCTCAACAGATGCAGAAAAAGCTTTTGATAAATTACAGCACATATTCCTATTAAAACATTAGAGATCATAGGAATAAAGGGAGTTTTCCTTAAAATCATAAGCAGTATCTATCAGAATCCATTAGCATGTATTATGTGGAAAGAGGATAAGCTGGAAGCATTCACAATAATATCAAGTGTGAAAAAAGGATGCCAATTATCACCACTCATTGAATATTGGAACAGAAATATTAGCATTAGCAATAAGAGAAGGAAAAGAAATTACAATAGGCAATGAAAAAACAAAGCTATCACTCTTTGAAGATGATATGATGGTATGTAATTAATTGATTTATCAGATACTTACCCCTTAATTCACACTGAAGGTGTGAACTCTGTCTCCTGTTACTGACATAACAAGAAGAGGTTGGCTGAGACAGGAAGCCAATGTGTTTGTGTGTGTGTGTGTGTGTGTGTGTGTGTGTGTGTGTGTGTGTGTATTTAAGAAGAGTTCTAGAGGAGAGACAGACAGAATCAAGAATTTTTACTCCTGGTGGAGGAAGCAGAATTTTCACAGCATCTGGGAGCTGGGCTGCTACTAGACTGAGTGAGTTGGAGTTTTCTATGAGATCAAAATCTGGTGAAGGCTGAAGTTGCTGCTGAAAAGGCTGCCTGGAAGTTTGAGATTTCTTCTGGGTCCTAGGGCCAGCTGAACTGCCAGAGGACTGAAGAAGCATGACCAGGATAATACTTTGTTTGTTTGTGGCTTGGTTGTTACTTGAGTTCCTGGCAACAGAAGGTGTGAAGGTTTTGAGAAGTGCTGGACCCTGTGAATTTCAGTGTGTAGCAGGAACTGCCCAGAGGACTGGATGAAAACCTGGGAGCTGTCTGTCTCTGAATCCAGGTGACTGGTGCATTCAGGTAGGAGCTGGGACCATGGAAGGGGATCCAGGGAATCTGAGAGACCACTCTGAGTCAAGATGAAGAAAAGGACTCTCCTTAGATATTGAATGTGTGATGAAATTGAAGTTTAGTAGACACTGAGGGATGGAGAGTTTGTGTAATTTTCTAATGATTATATTTAGTGATTCATGATACTCAGTAATTGTGAATCTGGATAAGCAAGTGATGAAGTTAACTTATGATTGCCCCATGAGTGGATGACTGACTTGTATTGTGAAATAATTGAATGATTAAGTAAGAAGGGTTTCCCCCTTAGGGAAACCAGATGATTATTCTTTTGTTCTTTGTTATAAATACTGTGGCCACTTTGGTGAAAACTAAGTGGCCATTCTAATGTTAAGCTGTTGTGAACACTATATTGTGATTTTCTTTGATAAGATGTAATGTTGTGAATTATTATATTGTGATTTGTTCTGAATGGTTGTTTGATTTGTTATAGAATAAACAGTGTTCACTATACTGTGTAATCTGAACCTTAAAAGCTGTTCACAGTAGCATTCTTTTGGGAAGCTGCTCATGCATGATGATACATGGTATAGTTATAGAATCCTAAATGTTCAATTTAAAAACTGCTTGAAACAATTAAAAACCACAGCAAAGTTACAGTATATTAAACAAACCCACCTAACTCATCAGCATTTCTATATATTACCAAACAAATGCCAGTAGTAAGAGATAGAAAGAGAAATTCCATTTAAAATAATTGTAGACAATATAAACTATTTGCAAGTCTACCTGCCAAGACAAACTCAACAACTATATAAACACAGTTACAAAACACATTTCAAACAAATAGATCTAAACAATTGGAAAATATCAGTTGCTCACGGGTAGACCTAGCTAATTTAATAAAAATGCCAACTCTACATAAATTACTTTACTTATTCAGTGCCATATTAATAAAACTACCAAAAAATTATTGTATAGAGCTAGAAAAAAATAACAAAATGCATCTGGAAGAACAAACGGTCCAGAATATCAAATGAATTAATGAAAAAATGTAAAGGAAGGTGGCATAGCTATACTAGATGTAAAACTGTATTATAAAGTATCAACCATCAAAACTATTTGGTATGGTAAGAAATAGAGCGGTGGATTAGTGACATACGTAAGGTATTCAAGACACAGTAATAAATCATTAGAGTAATCTACTGTTTGATAAATGCAAAGACTCCAGTTTCTGAGGTAAGACTTCACTGTTTGACAAAAACTACTGGGAAAGTTGGAAAACAGTATGGCAGAGATGAGATGTAGACCAACACCTAACAACCAATAGCAAGATTAGGTTGAAATAGTTACATGATTTAGACATAAGGGATTATATCATAAGCAAATTAGGAGAGCAAGGGATAATTTTCCTGTCAGATCTATGGAAAAAGGAAAATTTTATGACAAAACAAGAGATACAGAACACTGGAATGCAAAAGGGATAATTTTGGTTACATTATATTAAAAAGTATTTGCACAAACAAAACCAGTGCCACCAAGATTAGAAGGGAAGTAGAAAACTGGGAAACAGTCTTTATATCAAGTGTCTCTAATAAAGGCCTCCTTTCTAAAACATAGGGACCTGAGTCATATGTATAAGAATACAAGCCATTCCCCAGTTGATAAAAGGTCATTGAATATGAACAAGCAGTTTTCAGATAATGAAATTAAAGCTATCTATAATCATATAAAAATTCTCTAAGTCATTCTTGATTAGATTAATTCAAATCAAAACAATTTTGAGGTACTACCCCACACCTATCAGATTGGCTTATATGACAGAAAAGGAAAGTGATAAATGTGGAGAAGATGTGGGGAAAATGGAACATTGATGCATCATTGGTGCAGTTGCAAACTGATCCAACTGTTCTGGAGAGCTATTTGTAACTATTCCCAAAGGGCAAACAAATTTTGCATTCCCTTTGGTCAAGCATTACCAGTACTAAGTCTATAGAGGGAAAAAGATCCACATGTACCAAAATAATTATAGCTGCTTTTCTGTGGTGATCAAGAACTGAAAATTAAGGGAATGCCTATCAATTGGACTGAACAAGTTGTGGTATATGAATGTAATGGAATATTATTCTCTTATAAGAAATTATGGGCAGGCAGATTTCAGAAAAAACCTGGAAAGACTTACATGAACTGATGCTGAGGTGAAATTAGCAGAACCAAGAGAACATTGTACATAGGAACAGTAATACTGTGTTGATGAGCTATGGTAGCCTTAACTTTTCTCAGCAATACGATGATCCGAAACAATTCTAAAAGACTGGTGATGGAGGGGCAGAGTCAAGATGGTGGAGTAAAAGCAGGGACTTGTTTAAGCTCTCTCCCAAACCCCTCCAAATACCTGTAAAAAATTACTTTAAGCAAATTCTATAGCTACAGAAGCCCCAAAATGACAGAGTGAAACAAATCTCGAGTCCAAGGCAGCCTGGAAGGTCAACAGGAAGGGTCTATTGCTCCAGGCAGGAGTGGAGCACAATCCAACATGTGCTGGAGCAGGCCTCAGGGGACTGAATCACTAACAGCTGTGGCAGGTTCCAGAATTCTCAACCCACAAACACCAAAGACAGCATAGGTCAGTAGGAAAACTTTGTGGGATGTGAGTGAAAGAGGAGCATGGTCTGGTCCCAATCCCAGGGCAGCAGAGGTGGTAGTAGTAGCAGCCCCAGCACAGAAGGAAAATTGCTAGCTTTGGAACTTCTAGGCACCACTGTGACTAGGCCAAGCCACCAAAGCATAGTGGACAAGCTACAAGCACCTAAGACTGTAGGGCAGAAAGCCAGTGACCAGAACCATGATCCACAGGGCAAAAAGCTTGAGATAGTGCCCCCTGTATACCAGGAGCAGAGCTCAACTTTTTGAAATGAGCAAAAAACAAAGAGTCTTGCCCATAGAAAGTTATTGTGGTGAGAGGAAAGATCAAAACACAAACACAGAAGAGAACAACAATGTTGAAGTGTCTGTATCTGAAGCCTCAAAGGGGAATATGAATTGGTTTAAAGCCCAAAAAGTCCTTTTGGAAGAGCTCAAAAAGGACTGTAAAAATAAAGTAAGAGATGTAGAAGAAAAATTGGGAAAACAAATGAGAATTATGCAGGAGAATGATGAAAAGGGAGCCAATAGTTTGTTTTAAAAAGCACAAAAATTGACTGAAGAAAATAACTACTTAAAAAATACAGTTGGCTGAGTTGGGGGAAAATCCACTAAAAAAAACTCCTTAAAAAGTAGAATTGGTCAAATGGAAAAAGATGTACAAAAATTCCCTAAAGAGAACTCCTTAAAAACCAGACTTGGACAAGTGGAAAGGGAGGTACAAAAGCTAACTGAAGAAAGTAATTCCTTAAAACTTAAAATTGCTCAAGCAGAAGCTAAAGATTCTATGAGACATCTAGAACCAGTCAAACAAAAACAAAATAATGAAAAAATAGAATAAAATTTAAAATAATTCATTGGAAAAACCATTTACCTGGAAAATAGATCCAGAAGAAATAATTTAAGAATTATTGGACTACCTAAAAGCCATTATCAAAAAAAGAAAGAGATACTATACAACATCTTTCAAGAAATTTTCAAGGAAAACTGCCTTGATATTCCAGAACCAGAGGGTAAAATACTCATTGAAAGAATCCACCAATCACTCCCTGAAACAGATCCCAAAATGAAAACTCCAAGAAATATTGTAGTCAGATTCTGGAATTATCAGATCAAGGAAAAATAATGTAGGTGACCAGAAAGAAACAACTAAAATCTCAAGCAGTCACAGTCAGAACTACATGGGACTTAGCAGCTCCTACATTAAAGGATCATAGGGTTTGCAATATGATAGTCTGGAACACAAAGGAACGTGGATTGCAGCCAAGAATCAACTACTCAGCAAAACTGAGCATAATCTTTCATGAAAAATGATGGACATTCACTGAAAGGGGAAACTTTCAAACTTCCCTGATGAAAAAAGACCAGAGCTGAACAGAAAATTCAGTCATCAAATACAAGACTCAAGAGAAGCATAAAAAGATAAACAGGAGAGAGAAAAAAAGAAACATGTTATTTAATAAGATTCTGCTGTTTGCGTTCCTACACAGGAAGATGATACTTGTAACTCTTGAGTACTGTTTCTTTATTAAAGCAGTTAGAAGGAAGTATACATAGAGAGGGTATAGATATAAGAAAACATTAATGTAATGATAACAAAAATTAAGGTTTGAAAAAAAAAAGAGTGTTGTACTGGGAGAAGAAGAAAAGAGGAGGCAGAATAGGACAAATTACATCACACAAAGAGGCACAAAAGACCTCTTACGGTAGAGGAAAAGAAGGGAGGAGGTGAGCATTTTTTGGACCTTACTTCCATGGGATTTGGCTCAATGAGGTAAGAATATATACATATACAACTTACGCAACATAGATTCTCCTGTTTTAGAAAGGTTTTTTTTCAGAATGTCAATAAAAGAGTTGCAACATTTTTTTGTTTTTGGAATTACAGTGGCATTCAATTAACAAAACAATAATTATTTCATATGCTGCATCAAAGACAACTAAAGATGAAAATGAACTACATCCCCATATATAATTAATTTGTGCTGTGCACCAAGAGCCTGCTTTAAACATCCATGCCAATTTACAACTCCCATACTGTGCCAAGCAAGGGTTGTGGCTATTGAAAATAACACTAAAGGACAGGGCTATCTAAAGACACATTTGGTAGTGTGTTAACTATACAAAAAAAATACACTGTACAGTTTAAAAACAAATCTTACACAGCCTTATATTTCTTTTTTTTTCCTTTAAGAGGAGTGATTTGTGTACAAGTAGGTTAAATGCTTTATAGACAAGGAAAAAACTGCTCTGGAACTAACTTATTCATTGTCATCAACATCTTCATCTTCATCATGTTCGTCATCCTCCTCGAATTCTTCATCTTCCTCATCTTCCTTCTCCTTTTTCTTCCTCTTCTCAGCCTTGACAACTCCTCCCTTTTTACCAACATCAGGTTTTTCTTTAACCCAGTATGCAACAATATCTTTTTCATATTTTTCCTTAAGTTTAGCTGCCTTCTTTTCATAAGGTTGCTTGTCATCTGCAGCAGTATTATTCCACATTTCTCCCAATTTTTTTTTTTTTTTGCCACATCTCTAATAGAAAGACCAGGATGCTCCCCTTTGTTTTTTGGACAATACTCAGAACAAAATAAGAAAAATACTGAAGGAGGCCTCTTCCGTGCATTGGGATCCTTGAACTTCTTTTTTGTTTCTCCTTTAGGTGGTATGTAGGTTTTCATTTCTCTTTCATAATGAATCTTATCAGTTTTTGCCCAATTTTCCTTTCTCTTTAGCAGATATCGTCTCCCACGTTTCTGAGGATTTTTTAGAAAATTCTGAGAAGTTCACAGAAGTATCCAGGTGCTGCTTCTTGTGTTCCTCTCAGCAGGTTTGATGGAAGAAGGACTATGAAGACATTTTCCCTCTTAGCTTCTTATCACCTTTGCCCATTTTGATTACTTTACCTCAGTGCTGCACAGATTAGCCCAGTGTCCATGCAGCTCTTACTTGCCCCGGCACTATCTCTATAGAGCTCAGTGTACTGTAATGGCTGTGAGAGTGCAAGTCAGACACAGCCTCCTCACTCTGTTCTGTAACCTAGAAAGGCTTCTGTTATGATCCTGGCAATAGACAAAGTGTGCTTTACAAAAAGGATCATAACTATTAGGATGGTTGACCATCTGGTGATGATTATTTTGGACATGACAATCCATGAATTAAATTAAAATATTAAATGACCCTTAATTTTCTATAATTCCTTTCCTCTTCTGCAATGATATTACCAGAGTAGCAGAAGGGTAGTTTAAGAAGAGTAAGAATCATACAGTTTTCAGAACCCTCTATAAAATTAGCTACAAGTGTTATCTAATTAATTAATGGAACCATGTTACCAGAGGAACATAGTCAAATTAATCTTACTTTTTGCATTATAAATAAAAACATAAGATAATAATATGTTGCAGTCACATAGCAAAATAGCTTCTCAGTTTTCCTTGGAGAAATAGAGAAATTGGTAAAAATTAATCATTATGAGACCAAAGGCAACAAGAAACATAATGTCATGGGACATTGCATCAAATAGTATTGCAATGTTCATTACATGCATTTGCTGAAAGAACACCATGAAAAGAATTACTTTAGCTCCAAACATGTTTAAGATGATGAGCAGGTAGAAAAATTCTGTGAAGAATTTGCTAAGACTCAACAAATTATATGATCATATGTTTATATACATCGTAGCTTCGATGCAAAGGTGAAAGTAGGCAAGGACACTAAAGAATATGTCAAAAAATATAGATCATGAATAAAAAAAGAGAAGGCCAGACACTTAAAGAATTGAGATATATTTCACTTATTTTATCATGAATACTTTCATCATGAAAAAATAAGGAACTCAACATAGTAAACACCAAGTAAAATCACAAAAATGAAGTTGATTCATTTTAAGGTGCAGGAAATTGTTCATGAAAAATACCACTGTTATTCTTAAATAATCTGTTTTTATGCAGTCAGTCAACTCTGGAAAGAAAAAAAAGAAGAGAAGAAACAGTTGTCAAAGAAAATTACCTATAATCTGATCACTTAAACAAGCTATTGATATAGGACAAAACAAATTTGCACGGAAAAAAGATCAAACAACACAAATTACAATTATTTTTCATTGTTTATCCAACATAAATCAATTTCCCTAACAATATCAAGACAGCCTAAAAGCACCTGAGCCAATAATCACTTGACTTATTTGGCAAGTAGAGAAATATGGAAGTAAAAGGAAACAAAGATGTAGACTATATTCTTGTTCCCCAAAGTTTTATGGAGGAAGATTATGAATAGTTTCATTTCATAAAATAAAATCAGTGGAGAGTAAAGTCAATTTTTCAAAAAAATAAATTTTAAAAGCTTATCAAAAAAACTAAGTAAAATATCCTGAGGGCAATTAAGAAAGAAAATAGAAAGAGGAGCATTGGAAAATGGAAAGAGAATATTCCTTTTCAGTACAGAGTATGTCTCTCACCAAGATTCTAGGTACTACTTGTATTGATAATTCACAGTGTCCCCAAATTCTTAGTTCAGGTTGAGTACAGTAGCAATGAGATGAAGATATAGCCATAGGGATCTATTCCCTCTCCTTTTTACCTCAAGAAGATTCTAGATGGAGATTCTGAAAAGGGCTATATTTGCTGTCTCATCTTTTGGTAACCCCAGTGAAATAGTATACAAACAACTTAAACTACTGGGAAAATGTATCTAAGGCTCCACCTTTCTCATCCAGGAAGGAGGGGTGAGGTACTGAGGTAAATGGACCAGGTGTGGGCACAAAAGAGAGAACAAAGCAGATTATGAATAGAATATATGTGTTATCTTGACATCTCCCATCTGCTGGTTTCTTTGATCCTTTTAACACAGATCTTGGAACTCCAACCTTATACCTGAGGCCAAGTTTACTGAGCCTTCATGGCTCAGAAGGACAGTCTTCAGAACTTTCTGATCTATTAAATATCCGCGAATTTTATACTTACAAATTTCTTTGTCAGAGTTCCATCTTGTGGAAATATTTGCTCTGTGCTCTCTGTATAAACATTAATGGTGCCTAGAGATAGAAGTCCCAGAATTCTTCTGGTGACAGTTTATCTGATAAGGCTGTCATATCTTTCTGGAACTGGGACAGAATGATAGGTCACTGATCGGTTTTAAAAATTCTTTGTCTCACAGTATTCCCTGTCTTCTGGCCTTCATTTTTAGTCTCTGAAATATAGTTCCAACTCTGCTTTAGTAGATAGAGAGTTGGTCTCAAAGTCTGGAAGTTCTAGGTTCTAGTGTACCCCTCTC
Organism: Pseudochirops corinnae; assembly: GCA_028646515.1. Lineage (NCBI taxonomy): Eukaryota > Metazoa > Chordata > Mammalia > Diprotodontia > Pseudocheiridae > Pseudochirops > Pseudochirops corinnae. The sequence goes on from CM053585.1 coordinate 142,295,158, forward strand.
ACAAAAATGGGCTGGGTGATCCCAGTCAACTTACTTGACCTCTCAGTGCCACAAGGAACTTTTTAAGATCCTCACAGACAAAGCAGGGACTGACCTTCATTGGTAGAGGAATTCCTCATATCATTAAAAGTACAGGTATATTTAAAAGAGACTCCCCCCACCTCCTTTTTCTCTTTTATCTATTTCTCCTTTCATATCCTATGTATCCTCTTACACTCTTAATTTGTCTAATATCCATGAGCCCTCTTGCAATTCTTTTGTACATTCACCCTTATATTTACCCTCAATACATTTCCTCTTGTTTCCTTTGGTGTCTCTGTTTTTGTCCTTTTTTATTCCACTTTTGATCCTGTCTCCTTGTCTTCTCTGCTGTCTATTTGCTTCTGTGTTTGTTTCCCTCTTAGTCTTAGCATCTGCATGTCTTTTTTGTCTCTATCCCTGGAGCTTTCTGTATGTGTCTATAACTCATTGTTCTATCTTGTCATCTTACTCTTTTT
>CM053585.1:142295754-142313123 GCA_028646515.1 Pseudochirops corinnae
TTTTTTCTTCTTTGTCATTATTTTTATCTATTTCTTTCTCTTTTCAATTCCTTTCTCTCTCTTTTGTAATTAAAATCTTTTGTTTTATATTATTTTGTTTGTTTTGTGTTTACATCACTTTCACTATCAAATATATCATTACACAGTCCCCTCCCCAGAAAACCCCAACTTATGATAAGAAATAAAAAGGGGTATGTGTGTGTGTGTGTGTATATGTGTGTGTGTGTGTGTGTGTGTGTGTGTATGACAGAGAGAGAGACAGAGAGAGAGACAGGCCTGTTCAGCAACAGTCACCAATACTTCAGCTGAGTCTAGCACAAATGTCCTCTCACATTGTCCTACCTTTCTGCAACAAAAAGGGAAAAGTATTTTCTCTCTCTTCTGTCCAGTATCTCTTTTTCAATATTTTTTTTCTTACTTTTGGTGCCTTTTATGATCTGACTTCCAATCATGTCTGTGATTCCTCTTCTATAAATGTATGTACTCCAGTCACCTCTCTCTCATGTTCTGCCAGGCCTACCATCTGAACACCTTTCCAGTCTTGACATACTAGCATTACCAGTGAGAAATGGGATTGGGTAACCCAGGCAGGTAAATACCTCAGGAACAATAAATAGGCGCAGGAAGGAACAATTCTTTAAAAGAGAATTTTAATCAACAATTGTATTTTATGCCATAAAATTTTCACTCTTTATAATATATAAATATTTATCCTATCATAAGGCAGGCCAACAGAACTAGATTTGGGTCAGAGAATCCGGGTTTTAAATTGGTTTCACTATTTATTGTGTGGCATTTGGAAAAGCCACTTAAAGGTTATGGCTCCCAGTTACCTTATCTGTGTAGAAATTAGATAAAGTCCTCTTCTATCTCTAAATGGTGTGATTCCCTAAGTGCCTTGACCACAGGACTTGTTTCATTTTTGTATTTGCATCTAAACCCTATAGCAGAGTTCCTGAAAGGTAGTAGGCAATTAGTAAAAGCTTGTTGTTTGATTGAGTGCATGTGTTACATGGAAGTTCAAAACCTTCTATGGGCAATGACCCAAAAAAAGTCTACATGTGCCAAAAATGTATAAGTGCCTTTTTCTAGTTGCTTTTTCTCAGCAATAACAGCCCTTATTGGCTACCACTATCAATAATCACCAGCAATAAGAACAAATAAATAGCCACAGATAGCTCTTGGTGGAATTAAAGTGTTGGAGACTGGATAGAAGTGGATAGGACAGATTTCTTGGATCTCAGTAAAGAACAATATGCTTGGGGGAGGGTTCAATGAACAGAAGAGGGGAAGAGCTTGAATTTCTTAAAGTTATAGAAGGCATAGATTCAAGCCCAAACCCAAGAAATACAAGTGAAGTTGTAGGATGCGGATCAGAGGTTGTGCTCTGCAGGGAGTTGAATGGAACATCTTTGTTGTTGTTTTTTGTTTCTTCTATGTTGAGACCCCAATTGTAAAGGTAGAGAGCTGGGATGAGCTGGTGGAAGCTGCAGCTCCTGGGTTTCAGAGCCATACTTTGAGTTTTTAACAGAGTTTTGTTAAGAGTTACAAGTTGCTTACTACTACCCTTCTTCCTCCACTCATTTCCAAATATAGCACCCTTTACTCAAAACATTTCTATATCCCCCACTTGTAGTCAGGCTTGATCCCAAGAAGTAGATGACTACTTCCACTCTCAACGATGTAGGGGTTAACTCTGAGGTTGTTAGGATTCCTATTACTCAGACACAATCCCACTATCTTGCTCTTCATTCACTGTCAGTTGAAATTTTTAGAAAGGGTATTTAAGAAAGGGTATTAACAGAGATTTTAGAAAAAGTATTTACCTGCTGGGTCTATTCAAGTACAAAAGTTTCAGAAAGAGATTCCCAAACTAAGGCCCATTCTCCCTTTATACATATAAAATGTTTCTAAATAGAGTGGACATAAATGACAGGACCACAGAGTGAACTCATAGATCATGGTTACTGGATGTGTTTTTGTCCTATTTTATCCTTCTACCAACCCTGATGGGGAACTCCAGACCTTCTGATCTTTCAAAGTTCCCTTAGTTCTCACATGATAAATGGTAGTAGACAGATAGAATGAGTGGAGGAAGGGGAAGAGGATTCTCTTTCTACTTTTTCTCCCATACTAGTCAGTTCTCGCAGAAATCCTTCCTTCCTGCATTCAACCATATTCTCAGTCATCTATTGCTACAAAGTTTGATTTGCAAACTAACTTGCTGCTTACAAACAGGTGAATCTGATTCTTTAAATCAATCAACATACATCATCTACTTTCATCTAATCATTCAAAACACCTATGAATGGAATAAAAGTAAAAACTTCTCAGGTAACATTCCAGAAATCTGAACAGAACTGTAATAAAGTACCAAAGACTTAGTAACCTGGGCTGGGAGCCTGCGAACCTTGCCTTACTTCCCTGATAATAAATTGAAGTTTTTGGTAAGCTTAGCTAAGCATATGAGGGGAAAGCACAGATCCTGCAAATCTAACCACAGGCCTGACTGTCCCAGACTTGTTTCCACTGACCACCATCTGACCTGTACAAATATAAAACTGTAAATCCTGTTGTGGAACTCTGGGCAGGTCACCATGTCTTAAAATCCCCATGATTCAAAAAATATTGTCTGCTTTCATATCTATATTGATATTGTTAGAACATTTATTTTCTGCTTTCATATCTAAGTTGATGCTGATGACATATTTTGTCTGTTTCATGTATGCTAGGCATGTACTTTTCTACTTTTTGATATGACTGACATTTTACCTGCAGTGCCAGCAAATTTTTGTAGTTAAGATTGTGCTCCTCAGTTCCTAATTAACAGGAACAGGGCAGAACAAGAGAGGGGGGAAAGAGTGGTTTTTTGGGTATATAACTAAGCTTTGCATTTTGTATTTTGCCTCTCCCACTAGACTGCCTCTAGTAACAAGACCACCCTTCTTGCAAGAAGAAATAATTAAATAAATCCTTCCTGTCTCTACGTGGAGATATCTCTGCTTATTTTATTTTGAGCACACACCTATGATCATTTCAAATTGACTAACGATATATTTGCACTTTGTGTCTCTAAGCAAATTGCTTATCTTTTCTCAGTTTCAGTTTCCTTGCTTTGTAATATGGGTCTAATAATAACACCTACCACACAGAATTTTTAGAATGATCATATCAGATAACACATGTACATTACCTTGCAAAACTTAAAGGATTTTATTGATTCAAAGGAGAAGTCTGGGCCTGCTGTGATTATATTAATTAGGTGGGGGTAGAGACCCCACCATTAGTGGAGAGAATAACAATCCCTCACATTCAGTTTTAATGAACCATATCATCCTCCTATTAGATAGGTTCCCTCCTAAATAACTCACAATTTGCAAACTTTTATGCTTCTTTTGTAACCCTCTTTCTTTTCCCCTTCATATTCTTTAGGTCTTCACTCCTATTGAATCCTCATCATAGATATAAGATAAACATGGAAAAGATATATCCCAAGGAAAGTTAGGCAAAAGACAAGTCCTTCAGTGGTGTGTTCTGAGCATCCTGCATAGGTGAAAGTGAAATTAAGAATGAGAGTGGAGGGATGGGGATGGCATTATTCGTGTTTCTTATGGGCCTCCATCCTCTAGAGACCTTTGAGGAAAAGATAGCTTCTAATTGTTTTCTATTCTATTATTACATAAAATGGGACACTGAGACTTCTGCATCTTTGTAGAAGAGCTCTATAGGGGCCATTGAACTAGAGTTCAGTACTCCAAATAGCCACTTAATGGTCAACAGGATGATGAAACTTTCTGATTTCATCACTTCTCGGCTTATGAAATTCTACTGAATCCAGGATAAAATATAAAGTACTGTAGCATTTAAAGCCCTGAACAACCAATTTGGCTTCAGCTTACCTTTCCAGACTTGTGTTTTCCTCAGGTTGTTTATAGTTCAGCCAATTTGGTTTATTTACTATTCTTCACACATGACATCCCATCTCCCATCCTTATGTCATTATATAAGCTGTCTCCCATGTTTGGCATAACTTCCTCCATCTCTGCCTCTAAGAATTCCTAGCATACTTCAAAATTCAGTGGTACCTCCTGTATGAGGCATTCCATAAGCACCTGGTCCTTTCAATTGCTATTGCATCCTATTCTGTCCATCAGTTCCTTTACTTAGCATTGATTTTTTTTTTCTTTGTATTTATTTCATTGTTTAAATTCCAGGATCTAGCAATAGGAGTCAAGAAGATCAAAGTTCAAATTCAGCTGTAGACACTTACTAAACATATGACCCTGGGCAAGTCACTTATTTTTTTGCCGTTTCAGTTTCTTCACCTGTACGTATTATCACCAATATGGGGATAATAATAACACCTACCTAACAGAGTTTTTAGGATAACCAAATGAAATAACATGTGTATAACATTTTGCAAAACGTAAAGCTCTATATAAATACCAGATATTATTATAATTGTAACAATCAATGGACACTGCTTCAAGAAATAGACTCTCAAATAAAAGCAGCTTGGCCAAACACTCTTCACTACACTTCATTTCTTCATTTCCTGAAATAAAAACGTTAAACATTCTGGGGCAGAAATGAAGTGAGTGGCCAGGCAGGAATTCTAGGTGACAGAAGAGAGAATATTGACACTGTCAGATTTGTGGATGTAGTGGCAGGTGAAAGTTAAAATGACTGAAGAAACAAAGGTTTGAGCTTTTGAGCATGTTGATTTACTAAGCACGCCATTTACATGGCAAATGTAGAATAAATCCAGACCAGGACCCTGAGCTTTGGCTCTGGACCCAAATCCAGGAGGAGACAGATACTTATGCATTAAAAACAATTCATCAGTGTTCACTGCAGCAGCACATATACCAAAACTGGAATGATAGAGAGAAGATTAGCATGGCTCCTTCACAAGTACAACACCCAAATTCATGAAGCATTCCATATTTTTTATTTCAGAATATGACTGCTATGGAAATGCTTTGCATACATGTACACATGTAAAACCTATATTTAATTGCTTGTCCTCTCAGTGGGGGGTGAGTGAAGAGGAAGAAGGGAGAGAATCTAGAACTCAAAGTTTTAAAAACAAATGTTAAAAAAAATTTTTTTTTTAATTTGTTTTTTACACGCAACAGGGAAATAAGATATACTGGCAATGGGGTATAGAAATCCAGCTTGCCCTGCAAGAAAGTAAGAGGAAGGAATTGGGAGGAGGGGGAGGATGTAAGAGAGGGCAAATTGGGGAAAGAGGTATTCAGTATGCTTGCTATTTGTGGCGGGGGTGGGGGATGAGGGGAGGGTGGAGGAGAGATGGAAAAAAATATGTAACTTAAAATCTTTGAGAAATGAGTGTTGAAAACTAAAAATAAATTTTAAATAATAATAACAAAAAAACAATTAATCAAATTACATCAGGTAACTAAAATTAACCAGGAGACAACATTAGGTAATCTGATGTCTAATTGGAGGAAAGATTAGGGATTTTCCAAGTTGGAAGGGATTACAAATATGTGCAAGTCCCTGAAAGAAAACAAAACAAAACAAAACAAAACAAAACAAAACAAAACAAAACAAAATCTCAACCATATATTCCTGCCCCATCCCCCAAGTGACTGTATTCATTCAAAAGAACAATAACTGACCAGTACTGGGTCAGTTTTCAGGTAAGATATTTGGGTTGCTTGAGATGTATAACTGTGAGAAAACTGTTTGGATCAATCTTCAGATCTGATTGTATTGCTGGTCAGCATAACATAGGTCTTTATTTAAGGGTTGTCTAAATAGCAGATAGTTTTCCAGTCATGCAGTGCTAGGTTCAAACAATGCATTAAGGTTTTCTCACAAATCCTACAACTGAATCAATTTTTCTCATAAGAAAGAATTTGGACTAGACCCATAATTGAATAGAAAGGAAATCGAATTAGATCCAGAATTGAAATGAAGGGGAGGTGCTGAGGTGCCTTTGTAATGTTTTGGGGTGACTTTGTCTTGAATCTCATCTGTGTCCAGGCACCTGGGTATGTGATATCAGTCTGTGGAAAGTCACCTTTCCCCCCCAGCTGTAAGTCATTAACTCTGTCCCTTCCCCCGCCCCCAGCCTCTATGAATTCTTAGAAGGATTCCTTAGAGAAATGTTTACCCCTTTTGTTCTAGTGGCCAGCTGTAAGATAACTCCTAACAAAAGAACTCCACCTTATCAAAGGGAGACTCTTCAGGGCAAACAAGCTGGGTACTCCTCCCTAACTCCACCTTTGTACACATAGTTAGCATAATTGAGATCAGAGTTATGATTTTGTTACTATATAATCAGTACCCCCAATCCCCACACTTTGCAGGAGGATTCCCCTTAATTTTTTCCTGCCTGCTGACAAGCATAATAAACCCTTTTAAAACTGCCAAGACTGCTTATTCCAGGTAATTCTTTCAGACTGATAGAACCCTCAAAGGATTTCCATAGAAATCCATCCTTTCTAACCCTCAACAGAATCACAAGACAGAGTCAGTATGGTTCACACAATTCCCATTACTACTTACAAATTTAATTCCCTTAAATTCTTCCTTTATTTCATGGTAGAGTGTGACCATCATTATTAGACCTTCAGAATTCCTTTAGATCACTGTATTGCTGAGAATAGCTAAACTAGTCATTTACAGTTGACCATTATACAATGTTGCTGTCACTGTGTACAATATTCCCTTGATTCTGGCTATTTCAGTTTGTGTCAGTTCCCTCTCAAAATCTAATGTGGAAGTTAGTCCTGCTTACAATGGGACAGAGAATTTAGCATCTGGGAGAACTACTTCAAGTATGAAATTTTGTTAATCTTCCCAAGCATTCTAAATTTTTTAACTGTAGCTTTTTTCCTCAGTCTTTTTGGCTAGATGCCATATTCCCCTTAAAAATTTTTCAAGGTAGCAGAATCTACAAACATTAAACACAAGACATAGCATTTCCTATATTTTTCAAAGAAACAAAAACAGAGAAAACAAGACAAACACATGCTTTCCAATTTTATTTTTTTTTTAATTTGTAGTAATAAAAAGAACTGAATTGGGACCAAAATTCACCAGCTGAATCTCTTACAGATTTATGCCAGCTGTCACATAATTCAATTGTGCAATATTTAGTCATTCCTGCAGCTATCGTGAGCATCCCCTAGTTCTAAACTATCAAAAGTCTATCTAAGACGGAACCTACCAGTATTTTGCTACTACTGGAACCCATAACACTTTCCCACTTCTGGGGGAAAACTTAATCCTTAACCTAACTTTCCCCTTCCCTGAGGGAAGATTTTAGTAGAAACTAAAATGTAATCCTAAACTTCCCCACTTCAGGGGGAAAACTTAACCTAAAACAAACTTAATTTTGAACTTTTCCATCCCTAGGGGAAAAATTAATTTAAAATTTAAACCTATATCTTATTTTAGCTAACAGGAAACAGGGATTGAGAGTAGGAGTCCACCATTCAGAGCCAGTTTTTTTCAAAGAGGTCCCACTGTGAAATCACATGAGCACTTCTGGGAAATTCCATCAAAATGCTGTCCCAAGGGATCAGAGTGTACTCGCAACCTGGCTGGCTTCACCAAAGTAGATTCAATTGCAACAAAACTTTCTGTAGACAACTGAATCACGCACCTTTAAAAATTCTTGTCCAATTAAAGGAAAAATAATAATGGAAAATATCTCAACTAAGGAGCTTCTAAGGGGGAAATGGGGTAGGAGATTAGCATTATAGGATCAATTAGAAGAAATTGCACTAAATTCAGATTATTTTGGATTCCTAATTTATTGATTCTCTTGGCTGTCACTAAACTTCCCTTGGTATAAGGGCTTTCATTTGTGAATGAAATGACTAGACTAGATGATGTCTAATTTTCTTGGGTTAGAGGTAGAAAGAAGCTTAAAGGCCATCAGATCCAACTTCCTCATTTTATGGATAATGAAACTGATTTCTCAAAAGGGGAAATTATTTACTTGAGGTATAAGAGTGAAAATTGACACCAAGATTTCTGCTGGCTTCAAGTCCAGGGTTCTTTTGACTATAACTATAGATTGCGGTTGTGATTATGATCAACATATATTTAATGGGGAACAATTCAATTTAATTCATTTGTTATTGATGGTTCCACAGTCATTCTTCCTAAATAGAATGCAAGGTTCTAAAGAGTAGGGCAATCAAATAACAAAGAAAAAAATTTAAATAAATTATGCATGACTCCACAATCTACAATCAATACCTATTTAAAATCACATATTATTTCCTTTTGCTGGAGCTATCAATTCCTGTTGATGCCATTGTACTTGATAAACCTCTAGGACTTCACTGAGCCTGGTTAAGTTGACTTAGAATTTCTCATTTTATGTATATACTTAAAGGAAAAAACTTCAAATATTTTGCTCTTAGAGATGATAGCAGCATTTGTTTGTAGATATATACTTTTTGTGATATTAAACAAAGGTCTTTCCATGCTTATACTTTTAAATATACATGGATATAAAATATTTGAAGACTTTTTTCTGTCTAATGATGTAACCTTGCAGTCCTAGATGTTTCTATAATTACTCAAATATTAAAATACTGAAACAAGATTTTTTTCCCATATAGCACCCTTTTTGCATCACAGATTTCAATCCAGCTGGTTACAGTAATTTTTTAAATTATTTTTTTTTAATTTTCAGGTCCAAATTCTCTCCCTTCTTATAAAACAACTATACACATTATACATATGAAGTCATGCAAAACATATTTCCACAGTAGTCATTTGTGAGGGGAAAATCAAGAAAAATAAAGTAAAAAAAGTTTCAATTTGGACTCTATCCATTAGGACAAAATGCTTCTCCTTCATACAAGAGAATATAACTTCTTGATTCTAGTTTATAATATTGACATTTAACCTCTTCAAAAGAGCAATGACATAGGAATCATTTCTGCCTTGGAATGCATATTTTCCAAAAGTGATTTCCTTTATTAAAATAAGAATGAGAAAAGTTTGTTTTTAACCCCTCCCATCTTCTACCCTCTTAGTCTTCCATTTCTCCAAAACTTCCCCATATCACCCAAAAGAATATCGTCTCATGCAACAAATCTTCATTTTCTCCTTATTACAGGTACCAAGTCTTAAAACAGGATATCTACAAATTCCTTTCACACAAACGCCCCCAATCATTCTACAAAAAAATTCTTCTCTTACTCCGCCATATCCTATGGAAAGAAATAGAAGAATGTTTCAGAATATTTGTTTACACACACTTAGAAGAAGAGATTTTATGTTGTAATTTTGAATTGTTGTTCAGAGTGTTTAGCCTTAAACATAACATAAATTAATTTAATTTTTATGAAATTTTCTTTCAATAAATATGGTTTTGTATTATAATGAAAAGAATCTGAGATGGAAAAAGAATATTGGGATTCTAATTCCAGCATGCCTGATTTCTAGTCATGAAAATGGTAAAATTATCTCACCTGAGCCTTAGTTTACCTATCTAAGAGATGGGAATCATCATATTTACAATGACCTACCTCACAGGGTTGTTGTAAGAAGCAAAATGGGATAGTGAGGTGACTTGTGATTTCATTGCTATTGCAAAGGTTTTAGTATGTCTCCTACTGAGTACATGCCAGTGGGTCTCCATTTCTTCTGGCATCAAATACAAACTTCTTTGTTTAACACAAATGACCTTTCAACCTGACCCCAAGGCAATTTTCTAGCCTAATTACAGAGTTCAATCCCTTCATTTATTCTAGAGTCCAATCAAATAATTTTTCTTTGTTTCTCACAACACAGAACACCACTTATAATCTTTGTGCCACCGGCCTGAAAAACCCCCTCGTCTGGAATGGACTCTGTCATCATCTTAAATTCTAAGAATCTCAGGACTCAGCTCAGGGATCAAAGTGATCAAAGGCACTTAAATACCAAGGGACAAAGTGTGCTCATATATTCCCTTTGGTACAGTGAAGACATACAAGAGACAGTGGTTTATAGTGTGGCACAGTAGAGAAAATATTGATCTAGATTCACTGAAGCTGGGTTCTAATTCTGCTTCTGATCCTTATACCTGGGTCCCCTTGGGCAAGTCACTTAGCATATGTTTCCTAAACTTTAAAATCAATGGGTTGAACTAAACTGCTTCTTAAGGTCAACTAAATCTCCAAATCCAAGAGCCTGTGTCCATAAATCTACAGAATTAAGATATACCAGATTTAGACCATGGAGGATTAACAGTACCAGGATAAGATATTGGAACACCATTTGACATACAATCTTGAGCTATTTAGAGATGTTTTTATCAGGGCATGAATTTAACCTGTTATTGGACTTAGCAAGCTAGGTAGGGTGATGGATAGAATGTCAGGCCTGGAGTCAGGAAGACTCATCTTCCTGAGTTCAAATCCCTCCTCGGACACTTACTAGCTGTTTGACCTTGGCAAATCACTTAACACTATTTGACTCTCAGTTTTCTCATCTGCAAAATGAGCTGGAGGAGGAAATGTCAAACCACTCTAGTCTCTTCACCAAGAAAACCTCAAGTAGATTCATGAAGAGACAAACATGAATGAAATGACTGAACAACAATAAATGGTCTTGACAAGGATAAAACACCACATATGTTTAGGGTAACCTTTTTTTAAGCAATAAAATATATTTTCCCCCACGAGGAAAAGGAAGCATTATATTGCTAAGGGACAGGTCATCTTTTGCCATCCTTCAAAACATCAAGGCTTCAGCATATTAGTAGCAATACCTTCTTGAGAGAAATGTTATAAAAGGATACCACATAAGAGAGAACATATAAAGAGCTGCCTGGAAAGGAAGAAGGCAGGTATGGGTTAAGAGAAACTTATAATAGTTGGACAGCCTGAGTTTTTCAATGATGTCTGTAGGATGTTAAAACACCAAAAAAGAAGGAAGGTTTCCCATGGTTTGAATTGATCCTCTGTGGAGGATTTAGGAGAACATATAATAAAGGCATGACAGGGTTGCAGTTTTGACTACTGGAAGGTATCTACAGGAATGAACTTATGGATATGGTTAGAGGATTCAGCATTGTGTAACGGTAAAAATGATGGATTTGATGGATATGTTTTACTTGTTTACATGTTGTACATGTATTGGACTGTTTACCATCTCAGGGAGGAGGACAGAGGGAGGAATAAAATTTGGAACTCAAAATTTTTTTAATGTTAAAAATTGTATTAACATGTACTTGGGGTGGGGAAAAATTATTTTAAAAAAAAGAATGCTGGATTTGCAATCAGGGGACCTGGGTTTGAGTTATGGCTCTACTACTTACTACTTATGCAAACATAGAAAGTTAAATTCAGCAGGTTTCTTATTAGTAAACTGAGGAAGTTTGACTAATAATAATTACAGCAAGAATCTATATTGTGATTTAAGATTTTGAAAGTGACTTACTAATATAACCTGGAGATAGGAACTCTTAATAACCCTATTTTAGAAATGATGATGAGGAAGATGAAAAAGATTGTGACAAAAGCAAACACATTTATATAGTGCTTACTGGGTACTAGGCAATGTACTGACCTCTTTACAGTTATCTTATCCTGACAACAATCCTGAAATACAGTTGCTATTAATGTCTCCATGTTATAGATGGAAGAAACTGAGGTAAACAAAGGTCAAGTGAATTATCGAGGGTCACACAGCAGAGGCCCAAGTTGAATTTTTCACTACATGAAGCATTGAACTTAAAGTTAGGAAAATGACTTCTAAGGTCCCTTACAGTTCTAAACTGACATTCCTAAAAGCCATGTTTAGAAATCCCTGGGGCAAAGGTGCTAGATGAGGTCTTTAGGGAGATATGCTCAGGCAAGTAAATAGATGTGGGAAAGTGAAGGAGTAGGGGAGGAATCAAAGAAAATACTGATGGAAGGCACTTCGCAAAAATTTTGAGTGCAATATAAATGCCCGCTATAACCTAGATATCAAAACGGCCTGAGCAAGATTCCTGGTAGATTCCTGGGAACTAGACCCTTCAACCCCTCCAGGGTGATTTTACACAGAGAAAAGTCAACCAGAGATTTTCAGTCTCTAAGGGACTTTGTGAAACTCTAGTCTGATTTTTTGACTGGGAATACAAGGAAATACAGAAGACAGTTCCTGCCCTCAAGTAATTCACACTCTAAGAGGGGAAATAACATGCAAACACCTATGTAGAAACCAGTTTTATAGAGGAAAATTTGAAAATGATCCATTTTTCAGGAAATCAGAAAATGTGTGGACCAGGGTTATCGTGGACCAGGACAGAAGAACCCAGTATAAAAAACAGTAAATAGATAATATGCCCAGAGTAACAATAGCAACAGCCTTGGCCTCAGGAGAAACGAGTCTGACTTCATAAAACCTACATGCCACATGTCCATAGAGCTAAGGAGAATTTAAGCTTATCTTCAAAGTACTTTACTGCACTTTAGAGGAATGAGTGAAAGCTACAAAAAGAGTCCAAGGAGAGTTCAATGATAAAAATTTCTAACCATAATAGCTATCTCAAAGTGGAATGGCTCCCTTTAGAAGTGGTGGAGTCCTCTTTCAAATGCAGCATTTGTTATCTAAATATAAACTGCTCTACTAAAGAGCTCTTTAGACTAAGTGGAGCAACTTTCCTTCAATCTTCCACAGAGTTAATGAGGTTCCCATCTCAGGCCAGCTAAGTCAAAAAACTGATGGTCCCCAAGACTGAACACATCCTCCTATCCATAGTCCCATCTCCTTGATACTCATATTGCAACTTACCCATGCCAGAATAGGACAAGATCACAAAAAGCATCATAAACACCAGGTAGAGGATCCTCATGGTGACTAGATGACTGGCACCTAGGAATTAGAGGAGAGATGAGCGAAAGTCAGCTTAGGAGGGACCAGGGCAAGTAAGATGAGAGGTTAGACCAGACTCAGCTTGCTTTGGTTCAATCCTGTTCAGTTCCTACAAACCTGAGGCTACCTGAGTGAAGCTTCCCAGGAGTCTGAAGGGCCCCTATATCTATGGGGTTAGGGAATTACCCAACAGGACTTTGATATTTCTTACACAAGTGATGCAATCCACAGTGAAACACTAAATAGCCCCATATGATATTTAATCAGAGGAGATTCCATGTCATATGGGCTCCTTTCCTCTCCTTTGGCTCCAAGTGGTTTGGGATGGGGAGACCAAGTTGAATGTTTTGCTTAAACTACTTCTGTCATAGGCAGCTCCATCCTACATGTATGACTCTAAGCCACAATTTCTGAAGCTAGATTTCTAGGAATTTATCGGTCTGGTTTCTTACAAAGCTCAGAGAAATTTTTTTTCACCAAAGTAGAGGCGAAATAACTTGAAAGTCTAAAAAGAAAATACTACGTTTAGTCTAAACTACTACAGACAGACACATGAAAAGAAATGAGTCCTCCAACACTGTATAAGTCTCACTTTAAAGATAATTTGTTACCTGATATCCAACCACCCACTGTAAAGATTATACAACCAATAAGTGGCATTTTAGGATAGATAAGTAGTACTTTTAACTTCAGACATATAGGCAGTATGAGCAGCAACCAAAAAGGGAAGAAAAAGTCATGCAGAGACAAAGTGTGTGACATCTAGGGAAATATTTGGAATGCCAAGTGGCAGTATCTCTTATCTGAATGAGAAACGCTACCTTTCTAAAGGTAGCAAAGGAGAGGAAGAAACCAAATTCTTTTAGAATTAATGAAAAAGTGTGTTTGATCTAAGATATCAGGGTAGGGTAAACATTAAGAGACAATTGAAGGTATCTCTTATCTAAGGACCACCAGAAGTCTTCACAATAGTGGATGAGATCATCCACTATCTTATTATGTCTTTTTATAATTTGTCATATTTTATTTCTCCTGGAGAAGTAAGTAGCTTCTATCTTCTCATCTTTTCAGTACATACAAGAAGTTATTGACCTTTGGGAAGGGCTGAATTTGATGTCTTCCTCACCTGGAGAGTTGAGTCTGTGACAGTCTTTTTAGATCTCTTTTGTTCTCTCTTAGATGAATGTCGAGGGCCAGTTTCTGACCCGGTCCATACATGGGAATAGTCTGGTCCAGGATTTCTCCCAAGCCAGCTCCCCATGAAGGCTATATTATGTCTTAAGATTGGCTCACCATCTCTTCCTGACTTGCAGGAGTTTAGGACATGAAAATGGAGCAGTGACCCAGACATAGATGCATGCAAGGGAACAAAGGCATTAAAACCTATGCATGTACGTAAGTGAACAAGGACATTAAAACATACAGATGTATGTAAATGAACAAGGACATTAAGCATTCTCTCATGGGAACCTAAGAGATAATTGCTTTACATTCATTATATAAATTCTACTCTCTGATCAATAAATTGGAACTGCCATGACAGAAACCTGGCTGGCTCTTGTCTCATCATTCCACACACTTTGGTTTGGCCTGTGCCCATTTTGATGCAGGCATCAGATGTACCAGACCTGGACTCTCTTTATGAAAAAACATTAGTTTCCTTCCAGGTTTCAGTTAATATTCACTTACGTTTAATAACTGACCCTCGATAAAATGTAGACATGAAATTCTATAAATTTTAATCATCATTCTGAACATTTTTAAGCCATTTTCTTAAGTCTATGCAATCAATAAAAAAAACAAATCACCCCTTGATATGTAGCATTTGCCAATTTCTGATATATAAATGCTAATACTGAAAATTTAACAGCTGGCTTTCAAGCGCCCCAGGTGCTTATTCCAGCACTTTCCTACATGGAGGTTACCCCAGATACTCAAAGGCAATGCCAACAGAATACATCTCTTATAAATTCTCCTATGTTAAAAAGGCTTTGCATATGTTCTAGGCAATAGACAAAGTCTGCTTTCTGATGACCATTGTAGCTATGTACACAGAGGATCATAACAAGTACGTTGGTTGTCTAACTGGTGATGATTTCTTTGAACATGACAACCCATGAATTAAATTAAAATATTAAATGTCCCTGAGACCTCTAGAGTTTCCTTCTTCTTCTTCTACAATGATGCTACCAAAATGGCATAAAAAATGAGCATTTTAAGAATCACAAAATTTTCAGGTCTCTCTATAAACTTGTACTTAGCTATGGACACATTAAATATGAGTGGATAGAACCAAATTCACAGAGAATATGGGTCATATCAATTTTGACATTTACTCTATAAATGAAACTAGAGGACTGTAATGTGTTGGAGCCACATAGCAAAATAATTGTCCTTAGAGAGGCAAATAAAGAAGTTGATGACATTAATTTTTATCATGAGTCTAAAGGCAATAAAAAAACACAATTTCATCAGACATTTGATCAGATTATATTGCAGTGCTCACTGCATGCATTTGCTAAATGAATACTATAAAGAGAATTTTAGCATTAGTCCACACATTTCCTTCAGAGGATGAAGAGGTAGAGAAATTTCGTGAAAAATTGTATAAGACTCGCCAAATTATATTATATTTATGTATAACATATATATATATATGGCTTCTATGCAAAGGTAAGAATAGTTAATCACATCAAAGAATATATAAAAAATACGGATGAGAAATAAAAAAAGAAAGAGGCCAGATACTCTAGAATACAGAGCTATTTCATGTGCTTTTATCATGAATACTTTTTTTTCATAAAAGTAAATAAATTCAACATAGTAAATATCAAGTAACATCACAAAATGAAATTTATTACATTTTAAGATGCAGAAAATGGTTCTTTATAGGTGCAACTGTTGTTCTTACTTCATACATTTGAGGTCCCTTCCAAATAGGAAATTCTGTAATTTGGTGATTTTGATCAGTTACTCCATATCATTATTTGGTCTGGTAGTAGGTGCAATGGAGGGAAGGAGAAGAGAAAGAAGAGGAGGATGACATGCTTCATCTCTGAGAAAGACTGAGGAAGGTGGCCTCTGTGAATGACTTAGATTATGGACAGTATGGAAGCCTTATTATCCTGTGAAGACCAAAACCAAGGTACCTAGGAGAAATACCGCCTTCAGAAAAAGCCACGAACTGATGCTCAGAGACACTGAGCTAAATCAGCATCCCTAATACAATAACAATAACAGTTAACATTTATAAAGCACCTACTATGAGCCAGGTATGTTATCATTATTATCTCATTTTTATATTGCTGGGAGGTAGGTGCTATAATTATCAATCCCATTTTACAGATGGGGAAACTGAGGCAAAGAGAGGTCAAATGACTTGTCTAGATTCATACAGTTAGTAGATATCAGAGGCTGAATTTGATCTCAAGTCTTCCTGATCCCAGGCCCAGCAATCTTTCCACCACACGATCTGGTAGGAGTGAAACTGTAGTATCAGACCTAAGGACACAGCACAGGTTTACAGCAAAACTCACCTTCACACTGTAAGGCTCCCCAATATCTGCTGTAGAAAAAAAATTACTTTATAAAGAGGAGATATTGATCACAGTATAGCGTTTGTCCTTCACAGATCACAGAGGCCCAGCAGAAGGCTCTAATGCCCTAGATGTAGGTCATATCCTCCCTTTGCAGACTGCTGATTCCCTTTCTCCTAGTTACCTCATATATATTTGTGGAGAGCAATCCCTTAAATTGGACAATCCATTCCCCACTCCCAAAGATATAGAAACACCAGTATGATAGAGATTCCAGTTCCAGGGTACAGAAATTTGCTCAGGCCATGATAGATAGGGTGATCACAGTCCTTCAGGAGAAAAACACTGCCAGGGACCAAAATTTCGTAACACCAGAGCTGCAAAGTTCTGAAACAACAGTTAAAAGGCAGGCAACACGGTAACACCAACAGAGCTTTAGCTGCAGCAGACCACTCAGTAACACCAGGGCTGCAAATCACTGAAGTACCAGCGCAGGGTCAGAGAACTAAGGAACAGAAGAAAAAGGATAAGAAACCATGAGTATGGGAAACTGCAGCATTTCACTAAACTTTGGGGAAAGAGCACAACATCAAGCAGGAAGCAATCCTGACCACCCAAAAGTTAGCTGGGGCAGAGACTTATGTTGTTGAGCCCCCTGTAGGAGGAGGCAGACACACCATGAGATCCAGCACCCAGGGAAATGGCAAAGAAGGGGAAGCCAGAAAAATGAGGGACAGGAAAAAATAAGAAGGGAAAGATTGACACTGCAAAAGATTTCAAGAAAAAGAAAAAGAAAAAGACCTTGAAAAAAATAGATAAATCAACAGGAAAAAATAGCAACATCAGGAAATATAGCCTACAGATCTAATGAAGAAGTTCAGGCAACTACAAATAAATAAAAACAAAGGAAAATGATAGAATATTTGGTGATCATAAACAAAAGATACAGACTCAAATAGAGACTTAAAAATAAAATTATAAAAAATTAATGTG
>CM053585.1:142313623-142341584 GCA_028646515.1 Pseudochirops corinnae
TACGTGATTGCACACCACCATGGGGGGGGGGGGGAAGGGAGGGGAGAAAATCTGAAACTCAAGTGATTGTGGAACTGAATCTTGTAAATTAAAAGTAAATGAATAAATAAATAAATTAATTAATTAATTAATAAAAAAAAAAAAAGAAAGAAAATCTCCTTCCCTTCATTCCACTTTGGCCAAGTGGAGTGAGGAAAAGGTGATAAGAAAGGGAGGGAAACTTTTCCCCACAGATCCAAGAGGCAGGCAAATAAGCATTTAACCATTTCATGCCTCATCTATTAGAGAAAAAATTTTGCACATTGGAATGCTATTAAAAATCAATTTGAACTTATTCTGGTCATTTTAAAGGAATGTGAAAAAGTGAAGTAATATCACTCCTAACTTGATGCTAAGATAAGTCAGAATTTATTATACTAATTGGCATTTACGCTACGAAACAGCTCACAGGGAATCAGAAACATAAGCTCATAATGGGACAGTGGTACAACAATGGTAAAACAAAGACAGGTTATGTGGAAAACACCTGCAGGTAATTGGGAGGGCTCTTACACCCTTTTGACCTTACTCCTTTTCATTCTAGGCAAACTGACATAGCTATTACTCAAACTTGACCTTCTGTTCCCTACCCCCAGCTTTTATACAAGTAAAACCTATTTACAAAAATAAAAAGGAGGGACTTGGACCAATGCACCACAAAAGCAATTAACTACTGCCTTGGCAATTAACTACTGCCTTATACACTTTAAATTTTTTAAGCATCACTAAAAATGAGTCTACACCAGCAGGAAAACAGTTTGAAAATGTACACACTCCATGTGGAGAGTTCCTCAAACAAGAACTGGGTAGGACCTGACCCTTAACTATTGGGGGGAGATGGTTTGTTTATTTTCTTTTATCAGATGCAGCTGTGAGAATATAAGCACTGAATTCCACAACCCATCTTGCAGATACAGAGAATTCAGAGAAAAAGGATCAGGATACCCCTTGCATAAAGACAACTCAAGAAGAAGGGACTTAGAGTGTCACATTTTCACAAGATAATACTACCCTCCAATGGACTATTACCTGTTTAACTTACCCTTACACAACGTATTAATGGAACCACCCTCTTTAGAAGAAAGTGATTTAATCATGGGACTAATTGCCATAACCTGCGACCTTAGTGTTATCAGAACCATAGCTTCCCTCTTAATATCAGCAAACCATGTCTTCTATTTCCTTACTGAGTGAAATATAAACTGTTCAATTTGTGAATAAATTGGCAGAGAATGTTAGCTGGAAACCTATGATACCCTTATGCCTGTGTATGGAATATTACTTGTATTAACTGTGCTCTTACTGTATATTTTTTGCCTTTTCTAACTAATTTTAACTCATGTTTGGTATCATCCATTAGGGGGATATACACTAAACAAAATTGCTGATCTTTTAAAAAAAGGCGGGGGGGAGGGGAAGTTTGTCATTGTCAGACTTATTGTTAGACTTATCATCCTTGTCAGATTCCTTGTTCCTAGACTCACTGCCCTACTATTATTGTACTCTTATTGATCATTTCAACCACTGTGTTTACAATTACTCTACTTAGAAAAATCCAAGAAACTGCACAATATGTTAATGGACTTTCATAAAATGTTTCTATAGCCATCAAGACACTACATGATATCAGATAAGGACTTTTTGTATAAGATCAATGTATTAGAACCATTAGTATTGTATTTCAGGTTATGAGCTAAAAGTTTTAAAACTCAACTGTTACTTAGATATGATTATGTATATACATGTTGTTATATAACTCCTTTACCATAGATTAGCTCTGATTCTAATGTTTTTGTGACAAAATACATGCCCAACTTCTTGGGGCTTGGCATGATTCAAATATTACAAATTGTATTAGTAAACATCCAAAATCATCATTGCTCTGGAATTGATCCAGCAACATTGCCAACACGATACTGTTAAAGTTATTTCCTTTTAATTTGATATCTATGATTTTACATAGTTTGCCTATATTGATTATTGTATTATTTCTTTGTATCCGCACTTCAGTGAGACTATCGGTGTCAGATGATATGTGTTACCCCTTTACAATGGGACAATGATACTGCAAAGTATAATTGGACTACAATTAGGAACCACCTAAATGGTTTGTTCTTAAACAGTACTATAACTTCAGATATTGATGATTTGTGGAATTTGGCTCATGAAAGTAATCAAGCAGCACTAACTGACCTTAATCCAGACAAAACAGCGGAGGATATACTAAAATGGTTTGATAACCCTACTTTTCCGTGGTGGCTGCAGCCCCATAATTGGATGGCATTAGCAATAGCAGTGGGCATATTATTGTTTTGTGGCCCACCTCTGCTTGGCTTAATGTTTAAAATGCTTTATAATGGCTTAGCAATGATTCAGGCTGATACTCACCTAGCATTTTTCCAAAACAGAAGGGGAGTTGTATAGGACAATGTGTGTCAAAAGCACTTTTTCTCCCACAGAAATCTAGGAGCTGCCTCTGGGCCTCTCAGTTCCAAGGCTGCTCTGTATACTCTAGAGATAAGAAAGCACTGAGAACCACAGTCTAGTTGTTAGTTCTCAAGGATGTCTCACACAAGACCTCTCGCTTGATGGACAGCAGCTGATGTGACTGGTTTGGCTCTCCTCCATTGGTCTGCACCCCTGTACACAAGGTGGTCACGCTTGAATCATGCTTCCTTTAGAGTGATATAGGAGCTAGCTTGCTTACTGCTAGTGGCCATGTTGGAATAAACTACAAGCTGCACACATCTCTTGTCTCTGGTCTCCTCAATCCCTCCTGAGATGCAACCCAAGGCTGGCCCTTGGGTCTGCAAGGTGAGCGGCCACTTTCATTTTCTAAGCTTGGGCTTCTCCTTATATATAGTCATTAGCCACTCCCTCTTCCACCCCTTCCTGTTGCATCAGCAAGTTCCTCCCACTGTGGGGTTTACAAGTTCTGTTTCTTAACAAAGACTTGATATAATCAGGGCAAGGTTCAAAGACACTTGAACTCAAACAAGATGCTAAATACTTAAGAAGCTGAAACAAAGTGCTAAGTACTTCTTTGCTTCCCATTTCAACTGGTCAATTAAGACTCCAAGGACTTTTATGAATGAATACTTAGCAAAATTTATACCAGACTTTTTCAAACTAAAGCAACTTGCCTATAGGGTGTGGCTTCCTGAGGAGGTGCTAGGCCAAAGACCAAGTGATAGCCTGATAGCCTCAAAGTAGCCTTTTTTGCTAACTCAAGGAGAGTTTTCTGGGAGGGAAAAATTGTTCTGGTCACAGGCTCTGACCATTTACCATTGAGCTGGGGAACCCTGTACTCCCAAGGAATCTGTCCTCTAATCCCTTATTCATCCAGGGATATGTTGGTAAAGTCCCTAAAATGTATTTCTCCCCCTGCAAAGTCTCCCCTCCACCAGTTTAATAGATTTTCTCTACCAATGTCAAGAGTTATTTAATCTATTTTAATCCTACCAAGTTTAAAATTAGCTAGGTGATTAACTGGCTAAAAAATGAAACTAGCAGTTTTACTAAAGAATCTTTGTAGTCTTAACAAAATGAAAATAAAGAAAAACAAAGGGAAAGAAGACAGAGAGAACACTGATCTCTCCTTAAAAAACCAAAATTATGGATATATATACCCAAAATTTCAAAAGCAAAATAAATTCATATGTATATATGTGTGTGTGTTTAAATGCTCCAGAGCTTATAAATCCCAAACAGATTAATTATAAATTCAAACAGTGCCTTGACCCAATTGGGAACCTTCCATAAAAGGGAAGTAATTTCTGGTAAATCAAAGCAGGTTCACCATTCTGTAGCTTAGAGAGACATCTTGGGCTCAGATAATTTGGATGTGAAGGGCAAGGGAAGTCAAACCTCCCAGGGCTTGTGATGTGGCAGAGCCAACTATAAAAAATTCATCTGGGCATGCACTTCTTCTTGGGTCCCTTGCAAGACTGGCCTGAGGGGATAAGGGTCCACACCATTCCCTCCTACCTGGCTTATCAGAAATGTAGGCCAAATATCTTCAATCTACAAGAAAAACCACAGAAGCAGAACGCTGAACCAATAACCATTTATTAAAGGGACCTCAGATCAACTTAGAGATGTGAGATGCCCCCTTCCTCCAGTTTTATAGTGCTTGATACTCAGAAAATACAGGTGAAGCAGGGAAAACATAGAGTCTAATTGGTGGATAGATCTTCCCCTCAACCTTCCCAGGGGGGTCTACACAAAATACAGAAACCCACTGGTTGACAAATGGACTAGTAAACAGACCTTAATGGACCTAACTTGACTTTTCAGGAGGTCTTGCCAAGGTTGATGAGCAAGTTCATGGGGTTGGGCTGATGAGCGGAGGTCAAAACATCTATATAGACCCATAGACTGGTAGGACAGATCACAGCCCAGCAATCAGGGTCACTCATTGGCCAAATGCTCATAGTCATCTCCTCATGTTGGTCAATAATCAGATAAGGAAAGGTAAAGGGAAATGAAATGGCTGAAAGACTTTCCATGTAATTGAGCCATATCTGTCATCCTGGGCTTGGCCCCTTGCTCAGCAGGAAGAAAGAGTGTAAGGCCTCTAATAAGCTTCCTATGATTAGGCAAGTGAATTTCTTAGTGACTTTCTGTTTATGTAGTATAAAGTTTCGGGCCTTTCATAAAAGGCTTTGGGCTTTCTATAAGAGTCTAGGGTCCTTTATAAGAAAGAATCTATCCATTTGATTCCTGATTAGTTGATTAAATATTTATTGATAAGTATAATATATTAAGTAATTACATGTATATTGCTAACAACTATATTAATTCATTGACTAAATGTATACTGATAGGTATAATGTACTGATAATTACTAACAATCACTACCCCAATAAAATCACTAGCTGATTAGTACTAATTGGAGTAAAATAGGGGTCCAATCATTTATTTCACCATATATTTCTCTAAATAACTATGTTAATTAGTCTGACTAATAAATTACTCTAAAGAAAGAATTGTTTTTGAGGCCTATTGCCCATGTATAAGTAAACACAACTTCCGTAGGAGATATTATTTGAGTCTGAAGTTAATTCCACGTTTAAAATTTAAGGTAATGCAATATTGTTATATCATAAGAGATAAAAAAAATTCAAACATGTATGCCTAAAAGGTCTCCTAATCTTCCCCTAGTTTCAATGCTCCAGGGCCTCCCCTTTCTAACCCACTCCAAACATCCACCAAAGGGATATTCCTAAAACATTGCTCTGACCATATGCCTTTTCTGCTCAATTCTCTAGGGTTCCCCATTGTCTATTGAATGAAACAAGAGGTTTTTTTGGTATTAAAGTTTCTCTATCATTGGTCACACCCAGAATTATTGCACACAATTCCCCTTCATGAATTATATGTTTCAACTAAAGTGAAATACTTGGCTCACTAATCACAAGGAGGCCTTGATAAAAAGCATTAGAAGCTAAATCAGAAGCTAAAGATCCAAAAACTGTGTGATGAATGAAAAGTCCAAAAGACACAATTTCTGGGTAATTAATAATCAATTTATTAATTATGGCTAATAATAAAATTATGTCAGTGGCTTTCTCACAAGCCAAAGACACCTCCCATAGAGAACACTAAATTCTTAAAAAGCCTTTGAAAAAGGGGGTGAACCTGAAGTTGGAAATCAACTCTGATTGGTTAATAGTCAGGAGGGGGGTATATTAATGAAGAGGTAAGCAAAAATGTCTAGCTCCTCCTGCTAAGAACATAACCTGATCATGAAACTCAGCCACTTCCAGAAATCTGGACAAAAGTATCCATACCTAGACCACTCTTGCTGGTTTTCCCCTTCATAAGTTGAGTCACCCTAAATTCTAAAGGAAGGGGCTAGGTTCCTAAGGGCAAAAATTCACCTAGACTGGATTGTGTTTGCAAGATCTTCTAGTTGGGGGGAGTCCTGCCCAAGCACAAGAATCGTGTACCCAGAATATTTGTGCAATTTCATCGATCAGCAATGTCCTCCAGAGACTGACTGAATAAATGACAAGGACTGGTTTCTGAATGAGGAAATATGAAGGGAAAATCTTTATCCTAATTTAATAATTGGTTATTAATATGAGAGAAATAATCATTTCTCTCAAATGAGAAAATATCTTCCACCTAAAGAGGGAAGATGATGCTAAAGACAGAAGCCCACCAAAGACTGTTCTGTGCTGCTTTAAAAAGCCCAGCAGAGATGCTTCAGAAAATATGAGCAGCCACCATGGACTGAAGCAAATTAAGTTCTGGAGTGGTTCTGGGAGTTGCTTTAATAGGAAAGCTCTGGAGCTGCTGTGAGCTCCCTGGAGAAAGCAAAATCCTGCTATGTGAAGAACAGGAAAGGTTCATCTTATTGTTCTTTAGTACCATCTATAATGTCAAAGTGGACTGAGGATATATAAGTCCCGCCATTCATTGATCTAGGTGCTATTTTACTCAGAGGAAAGCTCTGTAACTTCTGGTTGTTTATCAAAGAAAGTAGAATTTCTACTTTCTCCTGTGATAAGCAGTTAAAGCTTAGGTGTGTTCCCCAGCGAGCAGATCTGAGGACCTTTGTGGTTCTTAAATTTAAGAGAGCTATTCATCACTGAAAACAATTTAATATTAGTTCAGCACTCAGTCAAGGGAGCAGACCTGGAAAACTCTCCATCTCAGTCTTAGGGTCGAGGTTTTATTGAAGAGGTTAATGTTCCTGCATTACTAAAGGGACTTAACACTTCAGCCTCCATCTTGTTAAAAAAAAAGAGTCTTTTTGCCAGCAGGAGAGTAGAGAGACTCAGAGGAGGATCGAGTGAAGTATGGGACAGACTATTGCCTAAAAGAAATCCCTGCTACTTCTGGGAGCCAAGGTGGCAGAGTAAGCAGTAAATTGCTCTCACTCTCCCCTATTGACCTCTCAAACATCCAGAAAATAGCACCTTAGGAAAAATACTGGAACAGTAGAGACAGTGGAAATATAGGGTGAAGCAGTCTTTTAGCCCAGGAAACTTGGAGGATTTCCAAGAAAGGTCAGTCTCGCTCAGGTAAAAGGGTAGCATATTTCAGAACAGGAGGTGACCCAGTAAACCAGAAACAAATCCCACCTCAGCAAACTAGTGAGAGGTCCTGGGTCACAAGGTGGTGACAGGCAAGTGCCAATACTAGGCCCTACCATGTGCCATAGCATAACCAGGGGAACCAGCAGACTCCAGCTTGGAAAACCACAGTGTGCACTAGTACAGTCATAGGCAGACAATTGTCCTCCAACAGCCACATGCTTCAGTGTAGCACCAGGGAAATGCAGAAAAACCCCACCTGACCTCAGCACATGCAAGATACCACTATTAGGAACCTAGCTCAGCACCAAGTAGGTTGCCAGACCCCTACAGCCTCCAGCTGCTAGCACCCAAGTCTCCAGCACACAAAACCAGTGACCAGGCCACTGGTTCCCAGCACAAGAAGCTTGAGACACAGGTGACACCCCTAAGTACCAGCAGGAGAGGTCAGTTTTTTTCTTTTTTGGAGGGGAAAAGGCAGGGCAATTGGGGTTAAGGGACTTGCTCAAGGTCACATGGCTAGTAAGTGTTAAGTATCTGAGGCCGGATTTGAACTCAGGTCCTCCTGACTCCAGGGCCCATTCTCTACTCACTGTGCCACCTAGCTGCCCATGAGCTCAACTTTAAAAGCCAGGAAATAGGCAAATATCATAAGCAAGAAGAAAAAAAGACATTGACCATTGAGAATTATTATTGTGACAAGGAAAATCAAAACACAAACTCAGAAGAGGACAACATTGTCAATATACCTATATCTGAAACCTCAAAGAAGAATACGAACTGGTGACAAGCCCAAAAAACCATACTGGAAGAGCTCAAGAAGAATTTTAAAAGTCAAATAAGAGGGGTAGAAGAAAAACTGGGAAAAAAAAAAAGAGGAATGCAAAAAAGAGCCAATAGTTTGAAAAAGGAAGAACAAAAATCAGCTAAAGAAAACAACTGAAGAAAAATACAATTGGCCAAATGGAAAAGGAGATACAAAAATCCACTGAAGAGAAGAGCTCCTTACAAAGAAGAATTGACTAAATTGAAAGGGAGGTACAAAAACTAAATGAAGAAAACAATTTGTTAAAAATTAAAATTGGATAACGAATCAAGAGATCACATTATTGTAATTGTAATGGAATTTAAAGATCCCCTTGTATTGGCTTGGTTTGGGGGTTAAGTGTTAAAACCCAGAGTCTGTGAATCCCACTTGTGGGATGGACTTATTGACATGAAGAGAGAGGGCTGAACTGGGAGGAGCTGGTGTGGTGGATTTAGAGATAGGCCCAAGCAGAGGAGGCCAGAAGAACTTTTGGGGAGCAGTATCATGGAGGCAGAGAGACAAGAGAATTGCCAGGGGCCAGAGTTGTGGAGAGAGAGAGACTGCTGAGGGCCAGTTGGAGCTGCCCAGGACTTTTGAGAGCTGCCACCCAGAGCTGCCAAGAACAGAGGAGGCATGACTGTGGTGCTGGTATTTTTTCTGTCCTTTTTGATGTTGTTTTGCCAGATTTCATCTGCTGGTAAAGGACAGTGCTGTTGTTCCAGAGGTCCTGGAACCTTGCTGTTGGTTCAGAAGGATTTTCTTGTTGTATGTGTACAGAAACGCTGGAAGAAGGTCTTTCTGGTGTTTTCAGGGGTTCTGAGATTGTTCTGCAGGCAGAGAATGAATTGATAAGGACACTGGCAATGTATCTTGTGGCTTTGTTAAGCTTTGTCTCCCCAGAAACAGAGATTGCTGAGAAGTTGCCTCTGGTCAAGATGAAGAAAACACCTCTCCTTGGGTATTAAATGCTGTGATGATATCTTAGGAGTAGATCGCCTTTGTGCTTCCCTCTGCCCCTTTTGAGAAGGTGCTTGGCACTAACTGATGATAATTGTAATTCAGTTGCAATCCAGGGGTGGGAAACTTTTGACTTTTTGTGATCTGTGACAGACCAAATGAATGTACTTTATTTATGATTAGAAACTAATCTCAATTTGAGAAGAGAGACTTTGTGACTGACTAAATGAATGTACTAGCCAGGGGCTTGGTGTTTTGACTCTATACTTTGTGAATGATTTGAGATACTTTGTGATTGAATTGAGAACTTGCTAAATGACTGAGTTATACTGTATTTTTATTTTCTCTGTTCTGTGAATGTTTTGCCTTAATTTGTCACTGAATAAATGGAGAGTTAATATGCTGGTATTCTGACCTTGGAAGTTGCCTTTGCTTGGCATTGCAATTATGAAATGCAAAATGGATAATTTTGATTACATTAAATTGAAAAGTTTTTTGCACAAAGTCAATGGAACCAACATTAGGAGGGAAACAGAAAAATGAGAAAGATTTTTTTACGACCAGCGTCCCTGATAAAGGCCTCATTCCAAAAAATATAGAGAACTGAGACAAATTTACAAGAATAAAAGTCATTCATGGGGCAAAGGCAAGATGGCAGAGTAAAAAAAGGAACTTGCTTGAACTCCCACTCCAATCACCTCTAATACCTATAAAAAAAGACTCTAAACCAATTTTACAGCTATAGAACCCCAAATCAGACAGAGAGAAACAAATCTCCCACTGAAGGCAGACCGGCAAGCCAACAGGAAGGGTCTATATCACCAAGCTGGGAGCAGAGAGCAGTACAGCATGAGCCACATGGGCCCAGACCCAGGGCAGCCCCACCCAGTGGCACAGACTGGCCAGAGCAGACTTCAGGAGAGTGAATCACCAGCAGCTGTGACAATTTCCAAACTTCTCAACCCATAAATGTGAAAGAGAAAGTAAAAGGTCAGTAGGAAACTCTGTTACAGCTGGGTGAAAGAGGAGCATGGTCTGGCTCCCCCACCCCGGGGTGAGAGGTGGTAGCAGCATAGCGGCTACAGCTGCTGCCGCCTGGCTGCCTCCAGAGCTCCTGGACTGCAGATCATAGGGAAAATAAGCAATCATTCAGAGGGTACTCACTCTTGCTTTGACCTGCTTGGATCTGGATTGCAGTCTTGGGTGGTAGTCCTGGTGTGAGGAACTCTAGTGTGCCAGAGCTTGTGATGGCTGTAGAGAGGGCACCCTCCTCAGACCTGTGACAACAACTGTGAAAATTCCAGCAATTTGGGACATAGCTCTCTCCACTCTGGAAGCAGAGTTCTACCATGGCAAAGAGCTCAAAAGTCAAGTAATTGGCTAGCAAGATGAACAAACAGAGGAAGCAGAATAAGATCATAGAATCCTTTTTTGGGGACAAAAAGGATCAAAATGCGGAACCAGAAGAAGACAACAAAGTCAAAACTCCTGCATCAAAAGATTGCAATAAAAATATGAACTGCTCACAGGCCATGGAGGAGCTCAAGAAGGATTTTAAAAATCAAGTAAGAGAAATGGAGGAAAAATTGGGAAGAGAAATGAGAATGATGCAAGAAAATCATGAAAAGAGAATCAACAGCCTCACTAAAAAAAATAACACCTTAAAAAAAAGATTAATTCTTAAATGGCAAAAGAGGCCTAAGAAGTCAATGAGGAGAAAAATGCCTTAAAAAGTCAAATTGCCCAGATGGAAAAAGAATTTCAAAAACTCAATGAAGAGAAAAATTCCTTCAAAATTAGATTGGAGCAAATGGAAGGTAATGACATTATAAGAAATCAAGATACTATAAAACAGATCCAAACAAATGAAAAAAGAGAAGGCAATGTGAAATATCTCATTGGAAAAACCACTGACCTAGAAAATAGATCCAGAAGAGATAATTTAAAAATTATTGGAACACCTGAAAGCCATAATCAAAAAAAGAGCCTAGAAATCATCATTCAAGAAATTCTCAAGGAATGTTGCCCTGATATTCTAGAACCAGAGAGCAAAATAGACATTCAAAGAAATCACCAATCACCTCTTGAAAAAGATCCCAAAAAGAAAACTCCTAGGAATATTACAGGGAAATTCCAGAGTTCCCAGGTCAAGGAGAAAATATTACAAGCAGTCAGGAATAACCAATTTGAGTATGGTGGAAACATAATCAGAATAACACAAGATCTAGCAGCTTCTACATTAAGGGATCAAAGGGCTTGGAATATGATATTCCAGAGGTCAAGGGAGCTAGGATTAAAACCAAGAATCACCTACCCAGCAAAACTGAGTATAATGCTTCAAGTGGAAATATGATCATTCAATGAAATAGAGGACTTTCAAGCATTCTTGATGAAAAAAACAGAGCTGAACAGAAAATTTGATTTTCAAATACAAGAAAGCAAAAGAAGCATGAGAAGGTAAACAGGGAAAAGAAATCATAAGGAACTTATTAAAGTTGAACTATTTACATTCCTACATGGAAAAATGATCATTATAATTCATAAGACTTTCCTCAGTATGATAGTTGAAGGGAAAATATATGTTTACATACATATGTGTATGTATAGGAGGGTGTATGTGTGTATAAATATATATGTGAGTGTGTGTGTATGTGTGTACATGTATACACAGACAGAGGGCACAGGATCAGGTGAATAGGAAGGGATAATATCTAAAAAATAAAATTAAGAGGTCAGAAAGGAATATATTGGGAGAAAAATAAAGGGAAAGATACAATAGGGCAAATTATCTCGCATAAAAGAGGCAAGAGAAAACTGTTACAATGGAGGGGAAGAGCAGGAGCAGAAAGGTGAAAGGGAATGGGTGGATCTTACTCTCATTGAATTTGTCTTAAGGAGGGAATAACATACACACTCAATTGGATATTTTACCCTACAGGAAAGTAGCAGGGAAGGAGATAAAAGGGGGGATGATAGAAGGGAGGGCAGATTGGGGGAGGGGGTAGTTAGAAGCAAACACTTTTGAAAAGAAACAGGGTCAAAGTAGAAAACAGAATAAGTGGGGGGCAGAAAACAGTGGAAGGAAATATATCTAGTCTTTCACAGTATAACTACTACAGAAATGTTTTGTGTAATTACACATGTACAACCTATATTGAATTGCATGTCTTCCCAGTGGGGCTGGTTGAGGAGGGAAGAAGGGAAAGGATCTGGAAATCAAAGTTTTAAAAAAATAATGTTAAAAAAATTGTTTTTTACTTGCAACTGGGATAATAAGATATACAGGCACTGGGTTATAGAAATCCATCTTGCCCTACTAGAAAGTTAAGGGGTATGGGGAAGTATATAAGAGAGAAGACATTGGGGGAAGGGGTATTCAATAGGCTCATTATGTTGGGGTGGATGGTAGGGGCAAGATGGGGAGAAAGTTTGTAACTCAATATCTTGTGGAAATGAATGTTGAAAACTAAAAATAAATAAATAAATTGGTGGGAAAAAAGAATATAAGTCATTCCCCACTTGATAAATGGTCAAAGGATATGAATAGGCAGTTCTCAGAGGAAGAAATTAAAGCATCTATAACCATATGAAAAAAATGCTCTAAATCACTATCAATTACAGAGATGCAAATCAAAACAATTCTGAGGTACTACATCACACCTATCAGATTGGCTAACATGGCAAAACAAGAAAATGATCAATGTTGGAGAGGATGCGGGAAATTTGAAACACTAATTCATTGCTGGTGGAGCTGTAAGCTGATCCAACCATTCTGGAGAGCAATTTGGAACTATGTCCAAAGGGTTATAAAACTATGCATACCCTTTGATCCAGGAATACCAGTTCTAGGTCTGTATCCCAAAGAGATCATAAAATGGGAAAAGGATCCACATGTACAAAAATACTTATAGCAGCTCTTTTTGTGGTAGTAAAGAATTGGAAATTAAGGGGATAGCTATCAATTGGGCAATGGTTAAACAAGTAGTGGTATATGAATGGAATGGAATACTATTGTTCCATAAGAAATAATGAGCAGATGGATTTCAGAAAAACATTGAAAGACTTATGTGAAATGATGCTGAGTAAAGTGAGAAGAACACTGTACACAGTAACAGCATAATTGTGTGATGACCAACTTTGATAGACTTACTCTTCTCAACAATGAAATGATCTAAGACAATTCCAAAAGACTCATGATGGAAGATATTATTCACTTCTAGGGGAAGAACTATGGAGTCTGAATGCAGATCAAAGCACACTATTGACTCTTTTTGTTTTGTTTTGTCTTTCTCTTGGTTTCTCCTTTTACTTCTAATTCTTCTTTACAACATGACTAATATGAAAATATTTAATAATAAATAGATAATAAAAATGTTTAATATGAGTGTACATATCAGATTGCATACCATATTGGGGAGCGGGGGGAAAGAGAGAGGAGGAGAAAATTTAGAATTCATATTCTTATAAAAGTGAATGTTGAAAACTAAAAATAAAAAAACATCTTTTATAAAAAAAGAAAGAAAAAGAAAAGAAAACCTTGATATGTGGGCTTGCACTATGGTCATGAGTTGCCCTTGGATCCTGGGTTTCTCTACTCATGCACCCCACCACTCATTTTCTGCATGTGTGTCCACTTCCCCTCTCCCCACAGACACTGTTGGCCCAGTATTATAGGTAGACTATTACATGATGTTTTAATCAATCCTACTTCTGCTTTCTGCTGAATAAATCTTGGGTTGTGTTTACCTTTGCCTTCTCATTAAGTAACTATTTTATAACCTAGAATTAATAGTGTCAATGAGAGCTTTGCATAAAGGGAAAAGAAAGTTCTGAAGAGTGACCTGTGCCAAAAAAAAAAAAAGATCAATAAATTTACCTTCGGGTGTAAGGTTGGAGCTCCAAAGATGTGTATTATAGAGACTGATTAAACAGGAAGATAGGAGAGATAGCAAGATAATGCCTTCATTCTCTTCATAAGGGATTTTATTCTCTTTTAAGTGTCCAGATTTTATCATCATGTACCTCAGCACTTCATCCCTTATGCTTGACTGAGACAGATAAAGCCCCACCTCCAGCTCCCCAGATATGGAGTTGTTTGTTTAATATTTTACTGTGACTGCCCAGAGTTGGGCAAAGAGACAGAAAACACAGCCCCTTTCAGATCCTCCATCTGGGGTCTTCCTGGGGTACCCTGGGGTCTTCTCTGAAGGAGAGGGGTGGCTCACTTTGTCCATGTCTTCTCTAGAGCCCTCCACTCCCTTGACCAATTTTTTGTCAATTCTATTTCATCTCTCCTTTCACTTCACTAATCAGTCACTCAAGTAAAAATTTCTCATTAATTTTTGTGTATTTATATTTTGTGTAATTTGTAAAAATTAGAACTAGGAGAAACTATAAAGATTATTTACTGCAACCTTGTTATTTTATAGATGAGGAAGCTGAGATCAAGAAAGAAGAAACAATTTGCTCAATGTCACAGTTATTGGAAGCATTAGGCTAAGCTTAGATAGTCATGTAAGTAGCCTCTATATTCCATCCAATAGTAGAAAAAAATTTATTTTGTAACTCAGATCACTTTCTCCAAATGCAGTGAATTTTTTTCATGCTACCAAAAGAGATATACATGCATAATTAGGGGCCACCTAGATCAGTATTAATGAGGGCACATGAATCAAATCCAATAAGATGAAATGTGATGAGGTACAATGTAAATGCTTTACACTTGGATTTTAAAAATAATCTTTACAAATCTAAGATAGGAAGGTCTAGTTTTTAGCAGCAGTTTATTTTTAAAAAGATCTCAGGGTTTTAGTGAATTGTGTATACATTATAAGTCATGTCTTTGTCTACATTAATAGAAAAATACTATCCAGAACTAGGGAGGTAATATTTTTGTGATGTGTCTACTATCTTAATTCAACTACATCTGGAATATTCTGTTTAGGCATGGACACTACATGTTAAGAAGGACACAACCTGAAGAGAATTCAAAGGAAGACAACCAAGATAGTAACAGAAATTCAACCTAGAGAACAGAGGGAAAAATAGCAGAACCATTAAGAACTATCGTTATGTATTTTAAGGATTCTCAAGGGGGAAAGAGATTAGATTTACTCTGTTTAACCCAAGAGGGCATAACTAAAAGAATTATATGGAAATTAGAAATTGGAAAATTTCAGCTTGGAAAAGGAAAAAACTTACTAATAATTAGAGGTACCCAAAGTGGAATGGATTATCTTGGGATGCAGTGAGTTCTTCATGGTTTTCAAGGAAAGATCAGAAAAACATTTGTTGGAAACATTACAGAGGGGCTTCTTGTCTGGATCTAGGTTGAGCCAAAAGTTGTTTGGGGTCCCTTCCACCACTGAAGTTGTGATCCTGTAAGTAAATTCCTTCCCTATGCTATGAAGAAAAAACACAACTGTTGCTTTCACTAGTACAAGAGCAGGACCCAGGACTTGGTCCATAAAACAGACCTTACCGGCAACTGCAGTCAGGAACAATTTACTAACCAATGTATTTTTCATGTTAAAGGCCCTCATAATAATAGGTTTTAGAATTGAAAGGGATTTTTCTGGTGCTTCACATCTCACAATAAGAAGTTTTATAATTAGAAGAGACTTTATAATGCTTTCAATCACATTGTTTTCCAAGCAGAGACACTAGGACCCAAAGAAATTAGATGGTTTTTCCTAAGTCATTCAGAAAATAAAGAGAACTGAGTCTTGAACCCAGTTATTCTGACTTTAGTTGACTCATGCCAGATTTTCAGTCAATCTGTTTTTCCCTCTATTGTTTCATTAGGCAGCACAATTCATAATCTTCCACTGTTCTCCACAAAATTGCATGAATGAGTTTCTATTCTAAACTGATAGGGCCCTTACCTGCCATATCTTGCCACTTAGCAAGAAGCTCCAGTGTTCCATGAGGTCAGACTGACAGCTCTTGCCACTATTACAACATGATGTTTCCCTCTGAGTCATCCCTAGCCAGAATTCACATTCTACTTTGATGGAGATGACTACTTCAGAGGGGACCCTTCTGCTGCAGCTACAAAATTCTTCAAGGACAACTCAAAGAAGGTTGGACTTTCTGCCACCACATGTCACATTTAGAGATAAATGTATGAACAAACCTGCTCTATTCCAGCATGTCTGAATACATAGTAGGCAGTCCTCAAATAATAGCAGAATTAGATACTCAGGCTTGAAGGAGACCCCTCCTGGTATGATTCAGAAAGGATTATGGTTCACAGGGACAGGAGAATTCCACCTCTTGTTGAGCCTGTCTGATCTCTAGTCAAGGGTAGGAAGAGGACTGATCCTTCTCTGACCAGAGGTCTTCCATCTCCTGATGTCCACCCACTTGATTCCCAACCTCAGGTCACTAGGGGCCAGTGCTTCAGACCTCTGCACAAGCTCAAGATAACTTCCACCTGCAGTAGCCAATCTGATCTCCCACCTCCTGGGATGTGGAATGCCTCAGGTATGAAAATGATCAACCTTCCCTCAAATCTCTGACGTCTGACCTTCCGTCTCCTACTGTGCTTATCCCCTGAGGGAAAAAAGAATAAGGTCAATGAGGAGAAGGTCTTTCATTTCCTACTGTGCTATGCTCTGCTTAATCTTTTAAGGGAAGAGGAGAAGCGAAATGAGACCTCCTCTCTGATCCTATCTATGTCTTACATCTTATAATGGTTTGTCTCCATCCATATTTCCAGCCTACTCTTATCAGAGAAATAGTGTCTTATATATATCTTACTATCTTATCAGATAGTAAGCTATCTGAAAGCCATGATCAAAAAAGAGCCTAGACATCATTCTTCAAAAAAGGATTGTCTTCTATTTCTTTTTCATTCCGTTGGGTTTGTTTTATAATTTCTTGATTTCTCATAAAGTCATTAGATTTATTTGCTCCATTCTAATTTTTAAGAAATTATCTTCTTCAGTGAGCTTTTGGGCCTCCTTTTCCAGTTGGTTAATTTGTCTTTTTAAGGCATTCTTCTCCTCATTGGCTTTTTGTATCTCTTTTGCCATTTGGGTTAGTCTATTTTTTAAGGAGTTATTTTCTTCAGCATTTTATTGGTTCTCCTTTAGGAAACTGTTGATTCATTTTTTCATTATTTTCTTGAATCACTCTCATTTCTCTAACCAATTTTTCTTCTACTTCTCTTACTTGATTTTCAAAATCCTTTTTGAGCACTTCTATGGCCTGAGACCAATTCATATTTTTCTTGGAGGCCTTTGGATGTAGAAGCTTTAACTTTGTTGTCTTCTTCTAGTTGTATATTTTTATCTTCCTTGTCACCAAAGTAAGATTCTATAGTCTGATTTTTTCTGTTGTTCATTCATTTTCCCAGTCAACTATTTGATTTTTTAGTTCTTTATTAATGTAGGACTCTGCTTCCAAAGTGGAGAATGGTGCTGTCCCAAGCTTCAGGGGGTTTGCACAGCTGTTTTCAGAGATATTTCTAAGGGGCTGTAAGTTTTTAGTTCTTCCAAGGTTGTATGGTCAAAGGAGAGATGTTTACTCCTCTCCTTCTCTGTGCTCTGCTCTGTGAGTGTCCACAAGCACTCTTTTCTGCCTTGGAACTGTGAAGAAGATTCTCTCTCCATCACCACAAGCTCTGCAACCAGCACCCCTCCTCACCCCAGGACTGCCACCCAAGATCAAAACACAAGCAAAGCAAGAGATTCTGGCCTCAGTGCCAGCAAAGAGATCCCTACAATCACCCTCTGACCAAATGCTTGACCCCCCCCACTGCCTGTGGGCCAAGAGCTCTGGAAGCAGCCACTGCCCCTGCCACTACCACTATTGCCACCTCCCTGTGACTGGGGCTGAGACTGGGGCCAGACCATGCTCCTCTCTCACCCAGGTCCAACAGACCTTTCCTACTGACCTCTTAAGTTGTCTTTGGCATTTGTGGGTTAAGTAGTCTCAAAACTGTCACAGCAGCCAGTGATTCAGTTCCCTGAGGCCTACTCTGGGTTTGCTGGGGCCAGATCTGTGCCAGTATGGCCCACGCTGGACTGCGTTCGTCTCTCAAACTGGTACAATGGACCCTTTCTGTCCACCTTCCTGGTTGTCTTGGGCTAGAAATTTGTTTCACTCTGTCATTTTGTGGGTTCTATTGATCTATAATTTATTAGAGTCATTTTTTACAGGCATTTGGAGAGATTTGGGAAAGAACTCAAGGAAGTCCCTGCTTTCACTCTGCCATCTTGCCTCCCCTCTCCTCTCCTCTCCCCAACAGGTCAATATGGAAAGACAGAACAAAAAAATGCAGAAGTTTCTCCTTCACCTAAGGTCCTATGCCAAAGAACTATATTTTGGCACTTTCCCCCACTGACTTTATCACCATACTCTGGACTTCCTAGTGAGTTTTTCCTGACATTGAGCCTAAATTATCCTTTTTTCCCCACTTCTACCATTGATAAGAACTCCATACCCACTTTCACAGGAGATAGGGTTTTTTTTTTCTTTGTTTTAGTTTATGGGTAGGGACAGAGTTGTTCAATTTAAAGGGGTTGCTCTCTACACAGATACATAAGGCAACTAGGAGGAAGAGAATCAGCAGTTTCCAAAGGGAAGACATTACTGATCTATACTTACTCACCCTGGGCTTTGTAGTCTTCACCTGGACTTCTAATATCTGTGAAGGGCAATCAATTGATTTGATTGATATGGATTTTCCCCTTAACGAATGATCGATTCTGATAGTGTATAGCTGCATACAGGTTATGACTGCTGCCCGTGTTTCTCCAAAAGTGAGGTAACTTGCCCAGGGTCATCCGGCCAACAAATTTTCAGACCCAGGCACATTCCCACTTTGTCTTAATGCCAAACAGTATAATAAATTCTAACCTGTTATAAGGGTCATATTAGGAAAGACAGATTTCAGTTAAGATGAGGTCAAAATAAATTCAATTATACCAACTTCCATTCACACAGAATCTCAATTTATAATGTCAATTATATTTTACATAATTATATTATATATTATGTGTTATGTTATGTTATATTACATTACATTGTATTGTATTACTATATTTATTGTAGTACGGTGTATTTTACATAAGGGCTATTTATTCTAAGTAATATGCGGCCATTTAGTCAGTATGCAAAGATCACACATTCACTGTGCCAACAGATAAGTTCAGGTTTATAGATGGGTCTAAAAATTCTGTGATTTTTAGCATACCCATGCTGCTTTTCTACAGCTCTGCTATCATAACCACACAAGGGGAAAAGGACTATAGAGAACTGAGGTAGATTTCATTAAGAATTTCATGGGTTGTCATGGCCAAAGAATTCATCATCAAATAGCCAACAAACCTACTAGTGCTGAGCCTCTCTCTATATAACTAAACTGATCCTCAGAAATCAAACTAGCCTATTGCTAAGGCCATACCCAAAGGCTTCACCACATAACTGAACCTGTCACAACTTGTCTTCTATTTCATAGCCTTTGAGTACCCAGGGTAACCTCCATACAGGTTTGAGCCCTAGGAGATAGCTAGGATCTTAAGAGCCAGATTAATTAAATTAATAAAAATTTTCAGAATGAGTATGTACACCTCAAAAATCACTGAATGCTACAAATCAAGGGTTGATTTACTGTTTTGCTGATTGTCTGGACTTAAGAAAGGGGTAGAAAAAATTTTGAGACACAGTTTAAGGCAGCGATCAGAAGCCCAAGCTCCAGAAAGTTCCTTTCCAAGTGCCTAACTTAGGCTAAGCATTCCTATACTTTGGAAACAGCATAGTAACTGAATGGAAGCAGAAAGAGCTAGCAAGGAGAAGAAACAAAGAAATAGTGATTCCTAAATCGTTGATTTTAGGAAGGAGCTTTGTTCTAGAGGAGGGACTTTTAGAGGTGAGAACTCTACAGCTTTGCACAGTTCCGGGGCACAGAATAGGTGAAAAAAATGCTTATTGACTAACTGACAGAAGGTAACTTGTATTTCTTAATAAAAAAAGGTCTAGATCTGGTTCATCCAGGAGAGAATGAAAGAGATCTAGAAAGACTGTCACAGACCAACCCTTCAGCTGAGGAAAACATAAAATGAAGCTGCTCCCACATATCACTAACTTCTTATATGTACAGAAAACATGAGAGTACAAACTTAATTCTCAAGGAGAAATAAAATATGACAAACTACATAAGGATATGATAAAGCTGATGACATCCACTGCTTTAAAACTTTTTTTTGTCCTTGGATAAGAGATAGTTGTAGCTTTTTCTTAATGATTACATCAATCCTGTTATGTTAGATCCATATAGACTTCTTCAACAATTCTAAAAGTATTTCTTCACTTCTTCTTTGCTGTCCTTGAAAAGTGAATGTTTTCTAATTCTGAATATACTCACTTAAATGCCAAAAATTCCCCCAGAATTCTTTGCCCCATTCCTCCTATTCAGTTCACCCTTTCTCTACCTCTCTTTCTCCAAGGAAAGGTGCTATTTAACTCTCCTAAAATGCCACATAATTCTGCTTATTGGTTGTTTAACATTTAAGGGACATGGGGGAACCAGAAATTAGGGCACAAATTCTATTTAAAGCAACGCTAATTCCTTGTTGGGGAGTCAATTTCCAGTGTATGCATCCCTAAACTAGTTTGGAATCAAAATTCTATTTTCTTTTTAATGAGACTTTCAAAATACTTAACCTCTAGTCATGTGGATAGATGAGATTCTTTCTGGGCTCTCTAGGAGTCCAGGCTGAAAATTCTGTCCAAAGCTTCCTAGGTAAGAAAGAGTTGCCTTCAACAAAAGCTGACTTAGCTAAAACATTCAACTTGGTCATCTCTATCCCAAACTACCCATAGCCAGAGAGAGGGTAAGGAATCCATATGACTTGGACTCTCTTTTAATTAAATAATGTGGAATTATTTAGAATTTCACTGTGGATTATGCCACTTAACATTCTGATTATCAATGTCCTATTCCCTAGTCCTATTACTCAGGGGCACTCCAGTGTGGTAGGAAGCTTTTCTCTGTCAGCCTCAGGTGTGTAGAGCTGAACTGAATTGAGCCACTGTAAGCTGAGCATGACCTGGACTGGCCTAGTCTGGCCTCACTTGTCTTTTCTTCCTCTATCTTCTCCTGAGCTGGCTTTCCCTCGCTTCTCCCATAATTCTCAGGTTCCAGCAAACAAGTCACCATGAGGATCCTGGTGTTTGTGGTACTCTGTGATCTCCTCTGATGCTAGCACAGGTAAGGTACAGGCTGACTAAAAAAAAAAGGTGGGACTGCGGATATGTAAAATGGACTCACTCTGGGCCTATATCAATTTTCTGAATTAGCTGGACCTAGGGTTAGAGCTGGGACCTCCTTATCTCTAAGGAAGACTGAAGAAAAAGCCACCTTCTCTCAGGTTACAGAGCTCATTAGGAAACAGTTATCTATTTGGGTAGACAAATCCTCTATTTATGGCCAGGAGGAAGAAGAGCTTGGAGGAGAAAGAACTGTGTAGCATTGAGAGGTTGTTATATATTTAAAAGAACTCTTGAGCAATATGGGAAGCCAGGGCAGGAAGGAGTGGGACATCTCCAACATAGTTTCAGCATCGCATCAAAATTTGTAGGATCCCAGCTGGAAGAGAACTCAGATGACCACTAGTGGAACACCTCTCATTTTACAAATAAGAAAATGGAGGTCTAGAAATACCTAGTGATTGGTTCAAGATGACACAAATGGTGTTTGGTGTGGGATTTGAACCCAGAACTTTCTGAAAACCCCTTCCAATTATATTTTATGTTGGCTAGGGAGGTGGGCAGGGGAGCATTTGCCAGTATATCTACCCAAACCCAATTCTGATAAAGTGGCTACAGCACTGGCTTTGACATCAAAGGACCACGGTTTGACTCTGAGCCCTCCCATTTATTATTTCTCTAAATGAGTAGGTCACAGCAACTCGCTGGGTGACCTTAGATAAATCAGTGAGATTCTTTGGGCTTCAGTTTCTTATTACTCTGCCTAACTACTGGAACTATAGTGAAGATCAAAAGAGAATTTGTTTAAAGCAGAAAGCTAGAGAAATGTAAGCTGTGGTATCTAGACAACAAACTCACATAGTTTGGGGATCCAGAGAGCGGCTATGACTCAATTAGAGCCAGGCAGGGTCACAAAAATCCCTACTCTGAGCACAATCCAAGGCCCCTTCTATATTTTTATGGTCTAAAATTTCTAAGAAATTGTTTGGTCCCTGTAATTTGGTTTCAAAGTGCCAAGTGCTGGCCCTAAGTGCCTTCCCATACCTTTCAGACCCATCATTAGAAGCAAAAGGAAGGGGAATAAGATACAAGCCCCCTGGTCAACCCCTTAATGGTGATGCTGATCTCCTCATGGATGATGAGAGGAGATAAGAATAGACTCATTCATTCTGCCACTACCAATAGTGACTGGGATGGGCAGTAAGTGGTGCAGGTGCCCTTCACCTAATCGTCATATGGGCTCTTTGGTTTCTAGAAGAGGTGAACTCTGATTCTCCTACTATACCTGCTTATTGAAATGCCATTCTCTCTTCTCATCTTAGAGGCCATCAGGAACACATGTGTATTCACAGTCATGGAAAAATGTTATATGGAAGAACCATAGTATTGTACACACAGCACAAGAGTTAGGAGACCTGCCTTCTAGTCTGGGTCCTGGACCTAACTCTGTATGACCTGAGGCTAACCTCTTCTTTTCACTCCCTGGACCTATTCCCTTTTTATGGGACTATCTTTAAGCCCACAGTTATCAACTTTCCAGACCTCTTTTATCTGTTATTTTCCACCCATTAAAATGCAAGTTTCTTAGGAATGGGAACTGTTTTGCTTTCTTTCATTTGAATCTGCAGAGCTCTGCCTAGTGCCTGGCACATAGTAAGGGGAAGTCCAGTACCATCTAAATTGATAATCAGCAAGTCTTTCTCCTCTCTCGTACATTATCCACACAGATACCAGTGTTATTCCTCAAGCACAGAACTGAAAATGTCAATAAATTGTACTGGCTCTGAATTACCTCCAGGATCAAAAAAAGCTCCAATTTACCTTCCAAGATTTATAATGTATTACTAGCTTCTCTCCCCTCCCCCCTTTCTGTAGATTAAAAAACTGAAGTTTAGAGAGTTGAAGGATTTACTCAAGGTCACACAAGTAAGTGATACCTTTCATGCACTCTAATGTCTAGCCAAACTGGCCTTCTTGCTATTCTTCATGCATAACTTTCTATCTTCCATCTCTGCCTTTGCCCAGAATGTGCACATGGCCTGAAATATACTTCCTCATCAATGAGC
Source organism: Pseudochirops corinnae (assembly GCA_028646515.1). Lineage (NCBI taxonomy): Eukaryota > Metazoa > Chordata > Mammalia > Diprotodontia > Pseudocheiridae > Pseudochirops > Pseudochirops corinnae. The sequence continues at coordinate 142,336,753 of CM053585.1, forward strand.
TTTAAATTACTAAAGATGCATCTGAAATCCCAGGAATAAAATGTCATGATTGGAAGGAGCCTCCATAGCCCTCTGGACCTGCCACTACCCAAATGAAATCCATTTGAATATATAAAAGTCAAGTGGTTATCTTGCCTCAGCTTGAAGATCTCTGGGAAAGTGGGCCCCACTACTTCTTGAGGGAGCCCATTCCATATTGGGGTGGTTCTAATGATTAGGGAGTTTATCCTAACATTCAGCCTGCCTTGGCCTTTTTGCAGCTTCTACCCATTGCTCTCAAGTGCAAGAAAGTATTTTGAAGCTAAGTTTAATCTCACCGTAGTTCTACGGACATGTGTAGCATGTTAACTTTTATGAAGTCAGGCTCAATTCTCTTGAGTCCCAGGCTGGTGCTGCCACTCTTTTCATAATACCTGTTTATCTCTCATTGCACTGGGTTATTCTGTGGCTTCTGGATCATACTAGTCATTATCCAGTAGATCTGGGACTTACTTCAAAGTGGAAAATATTCTTTATATCTTCAATATAAGGTTTCTACTTAGAAACCCATGTTGTCCATTTAATAACCATATTGTGCTTTCATATCAAAACTCTAAGAATCTATTATGTCCTCAGAGTGAGTACTCTCCTTCTGATGTAGATCAGCATCTGTCCACACCTTAGATGGCTGAATGGATTGTTGTAGTCCAACACTTTCATCGCTTGGTTGTCACCCCTCTCTGGTGGTGAGTCTATTCAAGTTAAGTTTGACTGGTCCTTAGATAACAATCACACAATTTATCTCTGTGCCCAATCTTGAAATCTTTCCAAGCTGTATGACCTGCCAGGGTTTGTGCTCTGTTAACAAAGCCTTCTAGAGACTGAGGTTAGCTCCATACCATGCCACTGAATGAAAGTGAGAAAGTCACATAACTGTTCTGATTGGGTCCACTACAAATCTATGTTATATAATCTCAACTGGGCCTTCACTGCTGCTAAGCAATCCTATTACACCTCCTCATTAATTCATGACCTCGCTTACCACAGTTGCTCCTCCAAATCTTTTCATACCTCCTCAGACTTCCTATGGCTGCCCATATCCCACTCTCAGCTAAGAACATAGCCTCAGTTTAACTAAAAATATTGAAGCCATCTGCCAAGAGCTCTCTCTTATCCTTGCCTCCTCTTCCCATATCAGTCAAATGCCTTCTTTTCCTTCACCCCCTGCTACCTGGACAACCTTCACTTGATCCTTCTATCCTCAGCAGTTATAATCCCATATCTCTCCTGTCTTTTATGGTTAAATTCCTTGAGAAGATATCTACAGTTGGTTCCTCTACTTCCTCTCCCTTGATTCTCTTAACTTCCTACAATCTGGTTTGTGACCTCATCATTCATCTGAAACTGCTCTCTCTAAAGTTACCAATGATCTCTTCAATGCCAAATCCAATGCTTTTTCTCAATTCTCATTCTTCTTAACCTCTCTACCTTTGACACTCTAATCACCTTCTTCTCCTTGATACACTGTTCTCTATAGGTTTTTATTACATTACTGTGACAAAAAAAAATGTCTGAGGATCCATCAGTAAGGTATTGCTGCCAATCTCATAATCAGTGATGCAGAAATATGTAAAAATCAACACAATTTATTACGTTCAGAGCATAGGTATCATTTAACAAAAAATAAAATAAAATCAGTGAACCAAGAATATCCTTGTTAAGGTACATTACACAGGTTTTGCTTACATAAGCAGGATGAGGACAATAAAATTTCAAAGAGCAAATAAGAGAAGATAACTATTTACAAAGAACAAATGGCAGAAGAGGAAGATCTTTATCAGGTTAAAAAAAAGGAAAGAGAATGCTGGTTGGTTAATACTGGAGCTATATTGATATCTCAGCTGGTAGACTCTAGCTAGTTAAGTGACCTGTTTATCCTAAGTAAATTGAAATAAGAAAATTAAGCCACAAATTCTCTTATGACAGTCCCACCCTACAATTTGGTTGTACATCAGATAATAGGTGTATCTTGACTACATTCTTGTACATCCCATCTATTTCCTCTCTAGATGCCTTAAGTTTTCTAGCATTTATTTCCACAAGCAGCATACAAGAATTGAGAAGCATTGAACACAATAATAAAGCAAGTTAGTATAATAACAATTATTAGTGTTATATAACATAGGGGTTCTCATAATTTATTTGATCCAGCCCCTTCTTAGCAACCAACCTCAAATGTTCCAGTCAGATATTCCTTCATGTTTAATCTCCTCCACATTCTTCCCTAATTCCCTAATGTAATTCAGGTGCTGGGTAATATTAAAAATTTATTCAAATACATATGTGCAGCATTGACTTAACATCCATTTAAACAAGAGATTTCTTATTCTGTCATCTTAGAGATCTAAATTATACTAAGGCCTATTCTTAGCAGGTTTGATGGCATTACCTAGTAAATCTCTGCAAGTATCTTGGAATCAGTTGGAAGAAACTTCTCTGCCAATCTGCCCTAGAAACAGCCCACCAGAATAAATATATAACATAAATATAAAGAAAATAATAAAGAAAACATGATATGGATTCAGGGATGCATGTTTTTAGCTTGAATGGATTAAACTGGATAAATTGATACACAGAAATGTGTCAAAGTGGTCTGTTCTTGACACTGTTCACAGATTGTCCAGTTTAATCCATTCAGGCTCAAAAACATGTATCCCTGGATCTATATTCTGATGTCTTAAATGAGGCAGTCAATTGTTAACAGTACCTGGAATGGGTTTTGTTTAGAGGATAGATTTGTAGAGGTTTCTTCTAGTCAATTCCAAGCTACTTGCAGATGCTTCCTAGGTAATGTCATTAAACCTGCTAGTAATAGCACTTAATAAAATTTAGTACGACCTTGTAGAACCTAATCATATTGGCCTTCCAATAAGCATTTAATGTGGTGAAAATCTGTGGAAACTCCATGGAGTTAACCTTATGAACATTAGAGAGTTAAAGGAAGAAGATCGAATTAGGCTAATTGGGGGTCGGAGCCAAGAAGGTGGAGTAGAAACAGGACTTCCAGGCAGCTCCAGCTTCTAGCCCCTCCAATACATGTAAAAAATTACTCTAAACAAATTTTTGAGCTACAGAACCAACAAAGTGACAGACAGAAACAAATCACCTCCTGAAGAAAGCCCAGCAGGCAGGCAGGAAGGGTACACCACAGTCAACTGGGAGTTGAAGGCAGTCCAGACTGAGCTGTGGTTTTAGCCCCAAGGTGGCCCTACAAGCAGTGGCTAGAGCAGACCTCATGAGAGTAAATCACCAGCAGCAATAGCAGTATCCAGACTTCTCAATCCATAAATGCCAAAGACAAAGTAAAAGGTCAGTGTGGAACTTGGTTGGTCCAGGGGGGGATAGAAGAGTGTGGTCTGGACCTGCTGCTACCCCTGGAGCAAGAAGCAGAGGAGGCAAGTGAAAGCAGTCTAATCTTGTCACTTTTCCCAAAGTGAAGTTTACTAATCAATTAAAAATTAAACTTCTACATCTTCATCACATCATATCTTTTTCAGATCTGTTTTTGAGGATATACTATTTTGGTATCATTCAGAAAAGATGTGATATTGTACAGACACAATCTTATATAAGAATATGTAACTATTAGACCAATGAGCAAGGAAATGACAGGTTTAATAACTGATTTGTTCTAATTACCTAGATTAGGAAGTTAAGATAAATAATGTTTATAAATTCAGAATAGTAGAATCAAACAATATGGTCCTTTATACTTATATCCCACTATACTAGTTAAGGGATGCTTAATAATTTCAACAATAAGATCCATTATAAGACATTTGCATTTCTCCTGCCATAGTCAGAGAAATTTTGCCATGAAAGAAAAAAGAGGGATATGCTTGTAAAAATATCAAGACCAAACTGTTCCATCAAGCATCGACCTAAAGTCACCAACTTCAGAGACTAAAGTCATAGACTGTCATAGGCATACCAGGATAAACTTCTTTAGCTCTGTTTAATTTCAGGAAAAAGTTGTAGATACCTTTTGGAACAGCCAATCATGCAACAGTGTTCCTTTTTACTAACAGGTTATATAACCAGGTTCAGAATTAGCCAGGTGGGAAATATTGCCAATCTGAAAGGAAATAGCACAGTGAGTATACTGGGATACTATTATCTTCATAAAGTCATCTTCTCAACCTTCCCACACATTTATAAACACCAGCAGCATTTTTGGGACAGCATCCCAGCTCTTGGCATTTCCTTTGAATAGAGGAACACTGGCTGAACAACAATCAGTTATACCTAAATTCAAAAACCAGAGCAAATCAAATTATAGTAGATGACCATCTTCCAGGTGAAGGATCAGTCTATTAAGGAGGATTCTGTCAAGAATCTTGCCAGTAATGATTAAAAGAGAGATTCCTCTGTGATTGTCACAGGACAATCTATTTCCTTTGCCTTTATTAAAGAGAGGCTTTTCCAGGCTTATGCTTTTAAACATATAAAAGTGCTGAATTTTATCAAAGGCTTTTTTCTGTGTTTGTTGACATAACCTTGTGGTTTTAGTTATTTTGATGGGTATGTTCAAAAGCTGCTAAATGAAAAATGAGAACTCCACAGGGTTTACCAGCAGGATAGTCCCTCCATCTCTAAGAAGGCAGCATTTAATTCCACCAAAACTAAAGTACAACCAAAGCTAAGAGAAATGCAGGATTCTTGACTCAGTAAGAAGGCAGATGAAATCCAGTTTTATGCTTATAGTAACAATCCGAAGTACTTTTATGATGTTCTGAAGGCTATTTAAGGGCCAAAGATCCTTAGTGCATCTCAACTCCTCAGTGCTGATGGAG
>CM053585.1:142358797-142385348 GCA_028646515.1 Pseudochirops corinnae
AATATTTTTAAGAAGAAATGTTTTATGAGATCTTTGTTATGAAAAAGGATGGGAGACACAATATAGGAGAGATAAGAAAACTGTTTCTCTGTAACTTGATATGGAATTTTAAAATCATCATATTGGTAACTAATGGGTTTTTATTTCGAAAGTTTGAACTGTGTATTATCTGTGTTGTAAAAGACACAATTTCTTTTGCAAAAGTTTTAGAGTATTGTATTTTGAAAAGTCATATGCTTGTGGATTGTGAACTAAATCATTTGAGCAGCTGTTTTGGTGCTCAAACCTAAAGTTGTTAATTGGTGCTGTAGGTAGAAAGGAGTAGCAGCCCCTCCCTAAAGTCTTTCTTAGTTATTTCTCATGTTGTAAAACTGCCAAAGCCTCTAGAAGCGATCTCTACTAGGCAAGGTCATTCTGCGAGGGAAAGTAATGATAGTAAGTGGAATTCCCTGCATTTGTGAAACCTGGTAAAAAATTTTCATTGCTTATTGCAGCTAAAACTGGCTCTAAGCTGTGATTAGTGAAGCTTGTTGTTTTAGGTAAAAGGCATTTGGGACCCTAACTAAAATTTTGTTTGGAGTTTGAATTGGGTATAGTTGCCTGCATAAGTATGGATGTCTGCGACTTTACCTGAGTTTAAACAGTCAAGGATGTTTTATCCTGTCATCTTTGGAATCTCACATGTCCCAGCTTATCTCTTTTATAGCAAGTTTCAATGATCAAAGCAAGTAACCAGTAAAAGATTTGGACCATTTTGTTTTGTGGTTAACAAATGTAAGGAATTGCTGAATAAAAAGGGTAATGGTTTTTGGAGGTAAATAAAGGTTTGATGGGAAATGTGAAATCCAGAAAGGTTTAAGTATGTTGAAAGTATATGAGGAAGTATGTTTAGAAAGCAGAAAAATTTGTAAGTTAATTCTAAAATTTTGGGTAAAGCAACAGGATCAAAGTGATTCTTGTAAGAACTATACAGATGTATAAGATTGGCTTTCAAAAATTTCTCTATCACGGAAACTCAAAACTTGAACGTGCTTGGTAATAACATCAAAAGTTTGGATTTTTGATGCAATGTTGTAACTGTTTGTGATACTTTATTGTAATGTTTGTGCCTAGCCCTGTGTGGCTAAGAAAATTGAATTTCTTGTGACTCTGTGTAAACCTAGCCTTTCATGGCTAGGAAGCTGAACCATTTCTATGTGCCTTTGGTATGAAATCATATTTCTGTGAGCCCCTGTTGGGCCTGACTGCTCCAGCTTGTACCCTCGCTCCTGAGCGAACGTCTGAGCCAAGGGACCTGGAAAATTACAATGTGGACAGCTTCTCCAAGAATTCAGGCCTGCACAGGAGCTACTACAGCTTTACATTGTTGCTTTGTGTTTTCATTGTGTTCCCTTGATCTCCCTTACTGTGAAGACCTTATGTGACAATTTCTGAAAGTTTACAAAGTTTTCAATTGAGTATTGCTAAATTGATGTAATGAGCTGTAAGGCGGAACAGTGTTTGCTGCTCCATCCTGAATGTGTAGCTATTCCATGAACCAAGCAAAGGTTAACATTTGTAACTGAGTGTTTTGTAAATGCTTCAATTACTGAAGTATCTCTCTCTTCCAATTAGAAGACAGACAAGCTTTGTGAAACATGGATTGTTATTCCATCGTGAGGTTACCAATCAGGCCCTTGTGGAAAGGGCAAACCGTACCCTTCAGACCCTTCTTCAAAAACAAAAAGGGGGAGGTCCGGGGTGGACAGGGAGAGTGGGCCGACTCACCACAATTTTCTTCAATGTACTTCAACCCTTTGGGGAACGGAGTATGCTTATGTTCCAGATGGAGAAACCAAAGGCAAGTGGATACCTACGCAGTGGCTTCGTCTCCTCACTGACGATAAGATACCAGAAAGAGAAACAGAGAAGGCACCAGAGACGGAGGCCCAGATGAGGTTGGAGAAAGAACCGTAATCTTCAACGCCTGTGTCAGCTGCTGGCCATTCTGACCATCATGCCAGCTACAACAGGTGCTGCCATCAGAGAGCCGCAGGACAGATGGTGGGTGTATGTATGGAACCCCCCCATTGATAAGAGCAGTGACCTGGGGGGAAAGGACTGCCCGTCCAATAGTATATGGAAACATCACCCGTTATGTGCCCGGCTAAAACTCACCCCCTCCCTACATTAATGTTTCAACTACCTTTACTTTCACCAGCATAGGGGCCACCCTGCCTTGGTGCTTGTGGAAAGGCATGAATAGAACCGCTTTGCCTTCCCACTGCCTGGATATGACAATTGTGCAGACAGTTTTCTATTGTGTTAATGGGACAATTTGTAGGATGTAATATTCGGCCCCAAATGACCAACGCTGTCGAATGAGTTACCCTCGGACTGTGGAGTCATGCAGAGGCCCCTCCTGTACCTCCCTGTCCCTGTACTCAGCATAATGTGACTCTCACAGACCAATGTGTAGGCACCATTGATATTGGTGCCTTTACACAGCCTGGATTTGACCATTATCGCCTGTTTAACAATGACACATGGTCCCAGGGTCAGGTACCCTTCCCTGGAGGGACTGTCCCTGCATGGGTAGAATTTACAGACGACTCAAAGAATCGCACCTGGTACGCTTGGATGGTTACTGCAGGTCCAGGTGGTTTGTTCACAAACATTACTGGATATAATATCCACTCTTATGGAGGAGTTTGCTATGCCTTTGCTGTCAAGTCTAATAGTGCTAGTAAATGTATAGTGCAACGCTTTAATAATACATTGTATAATTTTACTTGTTATAATTGTGTAATCACCCCTTGTATTTCCCATTATAATTGGTCATTTATAAGTGAAATTTATGTGGTACAGAAACCCATGTATGCCCTTGTCCCGGTACATCAAGAAGGATGGCATCCTACACCTGCTGATCATACACTACAATTATTGCGTAGACCAAAGAGATGTGTTTTCTGTATTGTCATTGGAGTAATGTCCCTGGTGGCACTTTTGGTATCTTCCTTGTCATTAGCACAATCGATTGACACCACACGTGCCAGTATCCAACAAGCAGGTTTTTTAGAGCAATTAGCTAGAAATGTCACCTACGGGTTCGAGGCTCAACAGAAATTCAATAAAGATGTGTTTAGGGCCCTTCAAGCTCTAGAAAGGGCGGTAGAGGAGGTAGGTGATGAGGTCCTCCGCCTCGAGGTGGAGGCACATTTGAGATGTGATTATTGACAATAAGTCATATGTGTCACCCCAACCAGGTACAATGACACAGCTACTACTTGGGAAGCTGTGAAACACCACCTATACGGTCTCATTGAAGGCAGAAACTTGTCTGTTGATCTTTTAGATCTGGATCACTTGATATGGGACCTAAGACATTCCAATACCAAAAATATGGCGCCTGAAGCCATTTTTAAAGACATTTTGCAAAAAATGCGTGATCTTCCTTGGGTTTCATGGAGAACTTCTTTGTTATGGGGAATTGTCCTACTTGTGGGACTGTTTATTTTCTTTTGTTGTTGCTTTCCTCTTATATTGTGCTTGTTTTATGTTATGCTTCAAAATACCCTTGCGATGTGGCATTCTGATGCCCTCCTTTCACAAAACAAAAAGGGAGAGATTGTAAGGGCCCTTTAAGCCATTTGTGTAACTAGATGTCTGACCTCAGTCAGTGTGGCCTTGCCGACAAGGAAACCTGGAGCGGGTCCATGAGGCATCTGGGTGTGCATTCTGCCTTGATGCTGTTTACCAAAGGACTCAGCCTGTTTCTCACGGGAACAAGAGCTTTGGGGGACAACAGGCACGTAGGCATTGAGCATGCACCATCAACAGAGGGGCACTCCCCACCTATCAGGACCTTGTTGCTAGGACGTGTGGCTAGAGGTAGATGGAGAAGGGTTAAAAGGGATAGGAAATGTGCTAGGGCAGAGCAGAGAGTTTGTACGGCAATAAAGATGCTTAGCAATTCCACTGAGGTGTGCGTCTGACTATTCTGTCCATAACCAGAGTTCTCCTCCGAAGAGTCGTTGGGGCAACTGAGAGATCCTGCAGGGTTGTTGGGGCGACCGGGCGCAACTGCAGGATTACGGTAAGTACTTTGGGATTCCCAAGTCCGGCTGGTCTGGACAAGTCCATACTCAAAACTTTTTCTAGGTGGAATGGAGTGCTTCTGCTCTACTGGAATAAATTTCAAGAAGTCAAAGCCAATGATTCTATGTGGTGTAAGCTTTTGGAACTCTTCAGAAATATAAACAAAAGTGTTACTGATTTGATAGTGCAATAAATGAATATCATCTGTTGAGACAATACAATAGAATTATAGATGAGGGAGCATAGAATAATGTCACAAAATAGTAATATAAGTTTCTTGAAGTCAGAGACTATTTTCATTTTTGTCTTTGTTTCCCAGGGTCCCTAGCACAGTGTCTGGTACATAGGAAGTACTTAAAAGGTCCAGACTGAGCCCATCACTTTAAGAAATGCTTGTTAGATGAATGAAAAATTTATCTTTTTTATTGATGTTGAGTTGCACATGGTAGGATTTAAGGAGCTTCAAGAAGTGTTTCCATGTCTTCTTCATACTCATTACCTAAGAAAAAAGGGACTGGGGAAGAATTCTTACTGATACCTGAAGACAAATTACTTTTTGTTAAGCATTTACCTTATCCATTATTTTTCTTTTAAAATAGAATGCATTCTAGCTGGTAACTTTCTATATGAAGGCTTCTACTAGCCCTAAGACTGTGCTGGGTCTACCTACCCTCCTACCCTCCCACCATACAACCCCCACCCAAGAGCTGTCCCTGGCTGAGAAAGGTTAAGGAAGGAAGCCTTCTAAGAGAAGATGGTATTTGAGCTGGGCCTTGAAGGATTTCTATGTGTGGACATTGGGAAAGGACATTTCAGGCTTAGGGGTCAAAATGAGCAAAAGACCCAGAGGTATCAAGGGACAGGGTGTACTCAGACATTCCCTTTGGTGATGTGAAGAGTTATAGGAGACAGTTGTTCATGGTCTGGCATAACAGAAAGAATGTTATTCTAGAGTTCCAAAGAATGTACAAGAGAACTCTAATGCCTTAATGAGAATCTGCCCTTTGGCCCAACCACTTTTTAGATAAAGTAGCCAGAATGGTGAGAGGGGAAGAAAGACTATAATTTTAATCTAGAAGACTTGAATTTGAACCTCAGCTCTTCTTTTTACTATCTTTGTGATCTTAGGCAAGGAAAAAGCAGTGGAATGGTGGTAAGAAATGTGAGATCTGTCATCACAGTAGCTACCTTCTAAACCTGGTTGAGTCTAAATCCTATAAACCAGTGAAATCAAATCTCTCCTACAGATTTGCCTGGAGTCAAATCTACTGATCACAACTATAACACATTCATGTACCACATGGTAGGTTATTATACTTATTTTATAGTACAGTATAGTATATATTAGATATAATATAAATCACATACTTATGTTACATACTTATTATTATTATACTCATTTTATACTTAAAAACTGAAGCTCACTGCGCTTAAATGTGGAACAGCTAATAAATGCCACAAAAGGGTCATGCACCCAGGTATTCTGACTGCAAGTTCAGTGCTTAGATTTACACCAGTAAACCTGTACTATGTACCCCTCCTAGATTCTCTCTATTACCCTCTGAACCCACTTAGACAGGTTTCTAGCTCCTCCTAATCACATTTTTCTAACTCTTTGCTTTATACAAACCCTCTTTTGATCTTTACAATAGCCTTGAGAATTAATCAGTACAATACAAAATTGAAGCTCAAGAAAGTACATTGACTTACCTAAGGTCACCAAGTCAGCTGGAGACACCAGCTCATTTAGAAAGCAACTAAGAGATAGGGCTCAGATTCAAACCCTTGTCCTTTGACTACAAAGCCAGTGCTTTAGCCACTCCATCTGAGGTAGCTCTGGGTAGGTACACTGGCAAATCCCCCCTCACCTCCCAAGCCAATACAGATTATAATTGAAGGGGTTTTCAAAAAAACCTTCTTTACCTGGGTTCAAATCCCACACTTGACACTTACTACATGTGTGGCCTTGGGCAAATTACTGAACCTCTCCCAACTTCAATTTTCTCATTTATAAAATGAGGAGGTTTGACTAGAGGATTTCTAGCTAGTGTCTTACAATCTTTGTGTGAGACTAAACCATATTATCCCAATCCTTCCTGTCCTGCTGTTTAAGGGTTCTTTTAAATACATAACAACCTTTCAATGCCACATTGTCACTTTTCACAGACTTTTCTCATGATGATGGCTGTTACAAATGCATCATCTGTCTACCTAAGTGAAAACTACTACTTTAATGAGTTTCTTAGCCTAAGTAAAGAGAGTCTTTCCTTCAATCTTCCTTAGAGTGATTGGCGGTACTTGTCTTAGTCCCAGGGCCAGCTATTCCAGATACCTGATGAGGAACAAGACTAAGCTCATCCTTCTTATCTACACTCCTACCTCTTTGATATTCAGCCTGTGAGAGCATTGAAAAAGGTCATAAAGTTCTACATGAGAGCTAGGTAAAGGATCCTCATGATGACTGGTTGGCTAGAACCTGAGAATTACAAGAGATGTGAGTGAAGGCCAGCTAAAATGAAGACAGGACAAGTGAGACCAGATCAGGTCAGGCCAGACTCAGCTTATCTTTGCTCAATTCAGTTTAGTTCCTATACACCTAAGCCTGCCTGAACTTAGGGGGCCCTGTATTTGTCTGGCTAAGGAATTACTCAACAGATCACTGATATTCAATTTGCAAGTGATACAATACACAGTGAAATTCTAAATAATATTATTTAACTGCAGGAGAGTCCAAGTCATGTGGGTTCCTTTCCCTTCCACTAGCTATAAATTGATTGGGAGGGGAAGGACCAAGTGAAAAGTTTTGGTTTAAAGCAGCTTCTGTCACAGGCAGTTCCATGAAAAGAATGAATCAGAAGGCATTGAACTTAGTAAAAAAAAAGAAATCACAATAGTGAAGTTGATTATATTTTAAGATGCAAGAAGTGGTTTATTATAGAATAACCTGTACATTTTAACAAGGTTCAAAATTAGGATAAATCTAGAAGAATAGATAAAAGATGAAAAGATACAATTTTCAAGTAAAATGAGGAAAAGACCACTTAAACAAACTATTGATACCTGAAAAGGAGGATATGGATAGAAGAAAGGCCAACAATACAGGTAACAGTAATTTCTCACAGGTTAACCAGTGTAAATAAACTGCCATATCAAGGAGATTAAAACAGCCTAAAAAGCACCCATTTCACCAATAGTTAAATTACTTACCAGGCAGAGATATGGAAGGCAAGGGTGACAATTATTTAGGCTCTATACATGTTCTCAATTTTTATGAAGGATTATGGAAATTACAAGCAATTTTCCTTCATAAAATAAAAGCAGTCAAGTATAAAGTCACTTTTTCAAAAAACTTGGTAAAAGATCTAACTAGACAAAATTATTCCGAAGGAATACAAAAATGAAAAAGGACAGAGGATAACCAACAGATGAAAGATGGAAATGGTCAGAAAAGACTTTTTTATATCAAGTTGTGTTCAGCATTAGGAAAACTGATTTCCTACAATTGGGCTTTAATATTCTTGTCCTGGATGTGCTTTTAGAGGAGCTAGAAATAACACTGACAAGAACAAAGAAGTGAAAAGTGAATGGAGTGAGTCAAATTACCCATCAAGTATTAAGATGTGTAAAGAAGAGGAAGATACCAAAATTAAGGGAATAAAAACCAAAACCTCAAATCCAACTAATATCAATAAAAGGTGACTGAAAATTAAGAACTATTGGTTTTTATCCCTACTTTCTTTTCCAGATGTATTTTTATATATTTGGTGGCATTCTGAATAAAGGTATTAGAAGAGAACAGGTAGACTTTCAAAAGCAGTATTCCTCAATTTACCACATCTTTACCATCACACGTTTGACTAAAAGACAGATCCTAAATTTAGTGCTTGTTTGTTAGTAAAAAGAATTTGATTCTATAAATCAAAATTCTACTTTAAAGACTTTCCAATAATTTATTTTAATCATAAATACTTTGGGAATGTACAAGATTCTCTGTAAGATATACTAGAAGCAACCTTTTTCAACATAAATTGATTTGGATAAAATGTAAGCTTCTTAAGACTGGGGCAGTTCTGACTGCATGTTTGTATCCCCAAAGCTAAGCATGGTGCCTGGATAGGATAAGAAGTTATTATTGCTTTTTGGTTGATTGATTAAATGACATTCTGATCATTACTATTAGATGAGATAAAAAGCAGGGAAATACATAGTAAGATTCTAGGGCCTGATTTTTTTCTGCTGTTGGCTCATTTTCCAAGCCAATTACTGGACTTTTTAGCTCTTTGATAAGGTAGGTTTCTGCTTCCAGTGTACAGCATGTACTTTCCAAGCTTGTTTTCAGAGATATTTCTAGGGACCTGTAAATTTTCAGTTCTTCCTATGTTGTAGCATCAAAGGAGAGGTATTTACTCCTCCCCAAGTCTGTGCTCTCGTCTGTATGTGACCACAAAGACTTTTTTCTACCTTGGAACTGTGACAAGGATTCCCTATCCACCACCCCCATAAGCTTCACCATGTGAGTGTTCCTCCTCACCCCAGGATGACCACCCAGGACTAAGAGCTAAATCCAAGTGTGGGAAAAACAAGAGAATCATACCTCAGTGTCACTAAAGAGATCCCTTCAATCTTTCTCTGATTAGCCACTGGATTCCTCCACCATCTGTGAGCCAAGAGCTCCAGAAGCAGCCACTGCCACTTCTGCCTCCACCATCACCCTGGGACTGGGGCTGGACCTTGTTCCTTTCCCACCCAGGTCCCACAGACTTTTCCTGCTGACCTTATAATTTGTCTTCGGCTTTTGTGGGTTGAGAAGTCTGTCAGTGATTCAGCCCCCTGAGGCCTGCTCCGGTCCTGTCTGTCTCAGTGCAATCCACACTAGATGGCACTCTTCTTTCAGACTGCTGCAACGGACCTTTCCTGTCAACCTTCCCGGAAGTCTTGGGCTGAAAATGTGTTTCATTCTGTGATTCTGTGAGTGCTGTGGCTGCTCTAGAATTTGTTTAGAGTCATTTTATGGGTATTTGGAGAGGTTTGAGTGGCTCTCAAGCAAGACTCTTCTTTTACTCTGCCATCTTGGTGTCACCTCATTAAGTATGATAATTTAGTACACTTTTTAAAAAGGTTTTAGCTAATAACTTAAAGGTGACTAAGACACTAAGGGACATGCTGTAATACATAAAGTACTTTGCAAAAATTAAGGCTCTATATAAATGCCAATTATTAGTAGTAGCAGTATTAGTTTTATTCTTACTATCAAATATCATTGTTACTGCTAACATTATAATTACTATTATTGTCCCCTGGGAAACATAGTTTGCTACCACTACTAAGGCACTGCAGGCTTTTGAAACTGGATGGTAAGAAATTTCAGCAATCAGATTTCAAAGGCCCCACTGCTCTCCTCCCCACAGCCCTGTAGCTCAGACACTGCAGAGGGCTCCAAGATCTTTCGTTGCAAATTTCCTTAAGAGTCTTTCTTCAAGAATGAACTATAACTCCCATGCATGGGTAATTAGGCATGATGGGCTTGGGGGACAGCACTGGGGAAGGTAGAGATTTGAAAGACAAATAAATCACTTCACAATATCAACTGAGAGCTCTCAGATTTGATTCTAAGTAAGTCTGGAGAAGGAAATGGCAAAGCACTCCAGTATCTCTTCCAAGAAAATTCCAAATTCAGTCAGGAAGAGTCAGACACACCTGAAACAACTGAATAACAACAAGAAGCTGGGAAAGGAAACAAAGGGGCAGAGTAGTTAATGGAACCCTCAAATAAGAAAGGCTTAAGTACAAACCCTACCTCCAATATTCAGAACAATAGCTAGCTTTTATAGATTACTTCAAAGTTTATAAAGTGCTTTACAGACCTGGAGCAAGTCACTTAACCCCAACTGCCCTGCCTTCCTCCCTCCACGAAAAAGCAAAAAAAATAAAATAAAATGCTTTACGCATATTATTTAATTTGATGCTCTCAACAACCCTGGGAATAGGTATTCTTATATTTTCCATTTTATAGGTGAGGAAACTGAAGCAGAAAGAGGCTAAAGTGATCTACTCAGGGTCACACAAGTATAAGAGTATGAAGTCAGTTTTAAACTCAGGTCTTCTTGACTCCTAGTTCATCCCTTTATCAACTGTGCCACTTACAGTCTAGGAGTGTAAATAAGGAGGTAGCTCAACGGCTGCCCAGAGTCTCATCCGGTCAAATCACACTCTTCTTAAAGTGAGCTCCAAAGCAAAACCTCACATCAGGGTGTATATGTAGCCTTCTCCTGGCTCGGAGAATGTCACAGCCCTCTTGACCCACTGCTCAATCACAAAGCTACAAGGTGTGGGCATTCCTGAAAAACAAGCCTCCCACCACAGGCTCCATGTGACCACATTCAGCCTATTAGGGGGCAAAGCACATTTTCTAATCAGGGAAAGTTCTCAGAGTCACTTGAGCTTATTAAAGGGCCTAGGGACAGGGAAGATCTTCCTGTTATGGGAATCTGAAGATCTTCCCTGCCCCTAGGTCCTTTGCTAAAGTGACTAAAGTGACTCTAAGAACCTTCCCTGACTTGAAAGTATACTCTGCCCCCTAATAGGCTGAATGTGGTCACGTGGAGCCTGTGGTGGGAGGCTTGTTTTTCTGGGAGGGCAGTGGATCAAGAGGGCTGTGACATTCTCCAAGTCAGGAGAAAGATGTATATACACCCTGATGTGAGGTTTTTGCTTTGGGGCTCACTTTGAGAAGAGATGTGTGATTTGGCCAGATCAGACTCTGGGAAGCCATTGAGCTCCCTGGCTTTGAAAAACCCAGATGTTGATGCTTCCCTCTCTGGTAACTGACTAGGTATGGATGTGATGGTCAGATGGTTGGAAGCCCGTCTGCTGATCTGTTTCTTTGACTGCTTGTAACTTCTGTTTTTATTCTGTTTGTATTCTCTGAAGTTCAGGGTGCTGACTTTTTCCCCTGAACTAGGTGAATGATATTTGTTTGATTGACTAAAGTAAGATTGTTAACCCATTTTGAGTTGCTTTCCTTTAGAAGAGCCGATCTAAGAACTTGTGCTAGCAGCCATCCTGGGTATGCTAGGGTGCTTGCTGATACACAGGGTGCCAGCCTAATTATATCAATTTACTATCTTAAATATAGTTCATCAATGGGTAAGCAGTTATCAGGTTCAAGATGTAATTTATGGTCCCCATTCCCTAATGTGGAAGGAGCTGCCCAAATTATGCACTCAATCCTTGACTTTCTTCAGAAGGAATGTCAGCTCAACAATGAATATGTATATGTGTGTATATAGACATATATACATATATGTATATACATATACACACACACATAGACACACATATATATACATAAATTTTATTTAAAGGATAGCTACAAAAAAATCAGAGAAAGGAGACATAAAATAGTACATACTAGGGTCACAGGTGTGGGGAACCTGTGGCCTTCAAGCCACGTGTGGCCTTCTAGATCCTTAAGTGTGGCCTTTTGACTGAATCTAGCTTTACAGAACAGTTTGGATTTTTTGTGTAATATTTGGATTCAATGAAAAAGCCATACTTAATGATCTAGAAGACCACATGTAACCTCAAGAACACAGGCTCCCCGCCCCTGTACTAGACAATACTCTGAGTGAATGAACTCTCTCCTTGGGAGGGAAATAACATCTCTTCCCAGAAAAATAGCCCCATATCTTACACAAGGGAAAATTCCCCAAAACTGTAATTAGCTGGGAATAGGTACATCATCAAAGTTCTACAAAATATACTCTTAACAGATTCTTTCTTCATGAACCTGAATAGAGATTGAAATCCTAGGTTTTCTCTCTCAAGATATAAGCCAGAAGGATCCAGATTTCCTGTCTCTCCAGCCTTCACCAAGTTTATTCACCCCTCACATAGTAGAGGGGTGTTGAATAATGTTTTCACTAATGAGGAGAGTCCTGCAATTAGACATTTAAGTCAAGGTGTACACTAGAATTCCACTATTAGAGGGACATCAGAAACCATACTGTAACTAAAGCAAGGAATTTTTCTATAAAAATCCTTTACATGTGGCTGTCTACTCTCAACCTAACATTTCCAAAGACTACATACTCTTGGAAAGATAGAATCCTCTTTCTAAGTCTCAGCTTCCTCATCTGTGAAATAACAGGTTTGTAATTAAAAAAAAATAGCTGTAAAGTGTTTCCTAGCTCTGAACTCTATAAATTTGAATACACAAAAACAAGAAGAAATTTTTACCAAAGTGATGATTACCAAAGTAAAAGATAATATGAAGTAGAAATAACAAGAGGTTGATGGAAGGCATGTAGAGCTCAGTGGAGATAGGGCTAAAGACAGGTCACCCCTGTCCTTTAGAGAAGACACCAGATTGCTGGGGAAACTTCAGAAGAAGATTCCAAAAGGGGATTTCTCTCTCTCTCTCTCTCTCTCTCTCTCTCTCTCTCTCTCTCTCTGTCTCTCTCTCTCTCTCTGTCACTGTTGACAGCTATTTAATGAAGTGATATTTAATTTGATGAAGTGACCTACCACATGAGGAACTTTTCTTGTAAGGCTGTACTTGTACCACACAAACAGGAGGGCTGTGGTGTTGAGGTATATGGTAACCAGATCTGAACAAGAAGAGAACAAAACACACAATGAAAAGAAGGAAGGCATTATTTTATCATCTTGATTAGTCTTTATAATAAGAAATATGGAACTCTGACTTTATACTGGAAGTAAGCCTTCATGATTCATAAGGACAATTGTCAGAATTTTCTTATGTGATACATTCCACAAGTTTTATACTCAGAGATTTCTTCTTTAAGACTCTATCTTCTGAAAATATTAACACTGTCCTCTCTGTGTTGAAGTTAAAAGTATCCAGAGACAAAGGTCTGAACATGCTGCCTATGATGGATTCCTCTGATCAGGCTGACAAACCTTTCTGAAACAAACATTGAATGATCAGTCATTTGCTGATATTAAAAATGTATCACATATTTCCCTTCCCCTCAAAGTGGGGTCTCTTTTCCTAGATCTTTCCTTATCTATAGCTTATTGTTCTATTTTGACATTTCTATTCCTTTTTTTCCATTAGTCAATTTTTTTGTTACTGTTCCCATTTTTGTCTCTGAATCTCTTCGTCTAGGTCATTCTCTTTTTGTCTCTTATTCTTAATATGTTTCATTGATATATTTTGTTCATACATTACCTTCCCTACCAAATATTTTATACCCCAGTCCCCTCTGCAGAAAGCCAGTCATGGCAAAGAATAAAAACTGTGACGAAGAATTAAAAGAAAAAAATCTCTTCAGTAAAATTCAGCAAAATTTCAACTGAGTCTGACAGTGCATGCAATGTTAGCTCCCACTTTCATGCTTTTCTGCAAATAAAAGAAGGCAAAGGCAAAAAATCTTCTCCTCTCTTCTCTTCAGTCTCCTTTTCAATATCTATATCTTAGTTTAGGATACTTCCAATCACTGCCATGATTTCTCTTTCTTATAAATGTACATTCCAATCATCCATCTTGGCAATGTTCCTTACCCTAATGTGTGATAGCTTCTTAATATGTGTTTAGCTTCACTAAATAAAATCTGAACATTCCATGTTGTTCTTGTTATTTATTCATTTTCAGTTGTGTCCAAATTTTATGATCCATTTTTGGGTTTTTCTCCCCAAGATCATGGAGTGGTTTGCCATTTCTTTCTCTGGTTAATTTTATAAATGAGGAAACTGAGGAAAACAGGATTGAATATCTTTCTCAGGATTATATAGCTAGTAAGAGTCTGAGATTAGATTTGAACTCAGTTCTTCCTGCCTCCAGGCGTGGCACTGTATCCAGAGTGACACTTAGCTGCCCTCATCATTCCAAGCACCCTTTTAATAGTCGTGAGGGCGATGACATTTTCTGACTCCTTCACTACCTCATTAAAAATCTTGGATAAAATATAAATTCCTCTACTACTTGAAGTTCCTAATTCTTTGGCTTCAGATTATATTTCCAGCAGTATTATACTCCATTCTCCTCAGATAATCTATAGGCTGGCCAACCTGGCTTATGTACTGTTTCTCATTCATGACATTCCATCTCCCATCTACCTTTGCACAAGTTGTCTCCCATGTCTTGGACGCCCTTCTCCAACCTGATCAACTAGAATCTCTGGTTTACTTTAAAACTCAGGATTCCTTTGCCTTGCTATACTCTCATCTGCACCCTTCTTATCTCTGTTACCTGATGTCAGTTGTTACTGCCATGTGTCTTGACCATGGACCAAGTTTAGCAGTCTATAATCTTTCTGGCCTTACATGCCTTAGTACAGATCTTATCCAAAGGCAAAGAGTCAAAAATCATTTACTCTGTGATAGGAACTCAGTTAATGGATAGCAAAGCAAATTGATAAAAGTACATACTCTCAAGAAGCTTACATTCTAACGTTGGAACACAACATTTGTAACACATAAAAGGAGGTTGAAAAGGATGAGTGCATGGAAAGTGGGGAGAGAACATACCCTGACAACAGCTTAGTAAAGAAAATGCAGAAAATGTGGAATTAAGACTGCTGGGGAAGTTATGTGCTACAGCAGATAAAAGTGTTACAATTGGAATCAGGGAGACCAAAGTTCAAATTCAGCAACTTATTCACTCAGAATGTAACATATTTCATCAGTAGTTCATGGATATGTATGCCATTCATGATTGAAATAGAAGAAACATTTATACTTTAACTGAGAAAGAGAAAAAATGATGACAGTTCATTGTAGTACAACTAGTTATAAAAAAGGAAATGTGTTCATTAAGAAATGCATATATTCTTAGCTATAAGAAGAGTATGACTATGTCATTAGGTTAGCCAGTTACACTAAATCCAAAAGAACTATATGTTATCTATAAGGTAGGGTAAGAGAGAGATGAGCATTCTTTGGATTGTTCATGACTTCCTTTTGGAGCAATTAGGTCTTTATGAACTAATTGGGGAAGGAAAGGAAACACTGAAAGGAATCAACATCTGTAGCTGGTACTGCAATTCACACTGACATCGTACAAAGAGAAATGGCAAATCAAAAAGAAAGAAAGAAAGAAAGAAAGAAAGAAAGAAAGAAAGAAAGAAAGAGTCAGTTATGTCCTCCCAAAATCTACCTGCAACAGGCCCTACTTTTCCTAGATAAAGCTTTTAGATATTTTATCTATTCTATCTCTATTTATTCAGCAATAAACTAAGGCTTAACATTCAAGAGGCTAATGCATAGCATTCATGCCAACATAAGATAACAACTTATTACTAAGGCAATTACATAATCTTAAACAAAATATATCATGCTGTATATCTTATAGTCATCTTTCAGGGGTAGCAGAAAATACAAACACCATCCAACCCTAGGTCACAGCAAGTTGTGAATCTCATCAGTCAATACAGAGTATTCAAAGTAAAGTCCTATTTCATCTTGACTCAAAGCTAGCTTCCAAATCCCATGGCTCCTTCTCCACAGGATAGCTTCTCCCAAATCTTACCTGGATTCACATGTAGGTAGCTCTCCAATCCTATTCCATATCTCAGCTCATGGGGACCACTCCACTCCAAGCTTTTCACAGTTTCTGTTTCCAGGAAAACAAAGCTTAACAGGGCTACAACAATATTTATACACTTTACCAGCATTATCATTTCAATTTACTTTCTGTCTGAGAAACTAATACAGAACAACAGACAGCACTTCTGTCTGAGAATTCAACACAGATCAACAGACAGGGATTCTGTCTAAAAAATCAACACAGAGCAACAGATAGGGCTTCTGTCTGAGAAAATAATACAGATCAACAGATAGTGCACCAACATCACAATTGTTCTGTCTCGCAGTTCTGCCTTCTCCCAGCTCTGCTTGTGCTCTTATCTGCTCCTTTCTGTTCTACCCTTTTTGCAAACTCCTGACACCATTGGCTCCCATGTAATTACATTCAGCCTATTAAGGGACAGAGGAGATATTCAAATTCCCTTAGGCCTATTAAGAACAATAAAATATATACTATTTCCAATCAAAGACTACTGATACAATCAAAGCTAAAAGGCACTTTATTAGCTAAAACTCAAATCAGATAAACAGCAAGAAATCTTATTTTGCTTGCCATTACAAGTAAGTAAGTTGTTTGTCTGGCAAAATCAGCAACTTAGCTCAAAAATTATAGTCATTATGGAACAAAAACATGCAGCTAACAAATCAGGTGAAATCAGAACATTATTTTAAAAAGTAAGTATCAGATGGGAATAAACTCAATCAATTGTATTACAATAAATCTAAGGAAAAAGAAAAATCCAATTAAAACAAAGTTTGAAAAAATCTCCTTAATAAGAGACAAAGGTCAGAACACTTTTAGAAAAAAGTTAGGCACCCTAAGAGCAATGGATAAAAAAATGTCACTCTATTATTAGTGAAACATGAAGTAGGGGATGCATCTTAATGTGCTTTTACATAACATGTACCTTTTTTTTGATACCTCAAGGTTAGCTGTCTATCACATGAAGTCATCTGCTTTGGGGGAACATTTTTCCTCTGAAATTGTATATCAAATAGAAAAGGTTGTTATAGTAAGTGACAGAGATCTAAGCTGAACCTAAAAAGAAGAAAAAACTTATGATATCTAAAGAAGAAGGATATGGGGAAGTTTGCACAAAGCATGGGAAAGAGCTCCTGTAAATTCACAGAAATGGCAAATGGAAATAGACTATCAGTTTTGAGGAACACCCAAGTAGTTCACTTAAGCTAGAATATAGATCTTATGAAAAGAATGATGTGAAATAATGTTGGAAGTGTAGGTGAGAGCCCAATAATAGGAAACCTTCAAAGTCAGGCAATAGAGTTTATATTCTATTCAAGAGACAGTATGGAACATCAATACATGTTGAACAGAGAAGGGATGCAGCCATGTTTGTATTTTACAGATATAATAATAAAAATAAAAAAACAAATAGCTTCGGTAGCTATTTGGAGGATGGATGGGAGAGGGGAGACCCTGAAGCATGCAGCCTAATTATAAAGGTATTAGCAGACCAGTTAGTAGCATTGTTTATATTGGCTATTTCTTTGATTCAATAATATGGTAATCCTATAAATTTTAATTGTTCCAAGAAAGCTTTGTTCTAGAGAAATTTACTTTTCAGAGATCTTCTTCTATACCTCACTCTCAAGTAAAAGATATTATTTATCTATCCTAAATTGCTACAGAATGTTGCTTGTTGGTTTTGAAACCTTTAAGGGTAATTGGGGTTGAAGTCCAGATGTCAAGGCACAAATTCCATTTAAAGCAAGACGAAAACTTTCTTGGAGGAGTCACTTTTTAATACATGCTTCCCTAAACCAGCTTACATTCAACAGACTATTTCTTTTGTATAAGACTTTTAAAATATTTGATCTGTAGTCTTATGATTGGGTGAGATTCTCCCTTGGTCATCTAAGAAGCCCAGATGAGGATTCCAGGGGAAGAGTAGGGAGAATTCTTTCCTCAAGGAAGAATCAATGCCTGTGACAAAAGCTGACTTCGATTAAAAAAAAAACAACAACATTCCACTTGGTCTTCCCCACCCTAATTCACTATCATGAGGAGGGAGTAAAAGGAGCCCAAAATAAACAAATTCTCTTCTAGTTAAATAATAAGTGGGATTATTTGTACTTCACTGTGGATTGTAATACTTCCATTTTGATAAACAATGTCATGTCAGGTAATGCCCTAGCCCCATAAATTCAAAGTATCACCAAGTCCTTCTGAAACTTCCTTCTGTCAGCCCCAGTTTAGTTCTATATACCTGAGACAAGTTAAACTGAGATTGGATTGACCTGGTGTCACTTCTTCCGTCTTCTTCTCTGTCCTCCTGAACTCACTTTCTCTCACCTCTCCTATAATTCTCAAGTTTCAACCAACCAGTCACCATAAGGATTTTCTACCTGGTTTTTATGTTGTTCTTTGTAATCTTCTCTTCTGCTGGCACAAGTAAGGTGCAGGCTGAGTATCAAAGAGGGGAGGAGTGTGGATATGGAGGATGCACTCAGTTGGAGGTCTTCAGGAGTTATCTAGAGTAGCTGACTCTGAGACTAGAGTAACTCTAAGGAAGACTAAGGGAAAACCTGTCTGCTTAGGCAAAGGACTTCATTAGGAAAAGACATTTTTATTTAACTAGACAAATGACATATTTTTGGCCAGAAGGAGTAAGGGCTGTGAAAACAAAGGATCAAGTAACATTGAGATGTGGTTTTGCATATTTAAAATCCTTAATTAGCATAGGAAGTCAAAACAGGGAGGAAGAGCACATCTCTACCATAGTTTTAGCAATCTTGAAGATATTAGGATCATAGCTGGAAGGGAACTGAGAGGTCTTCTAATTAAAGACCTCTCATTGCACAGAGAAAAAAAAAACTCAATCCAGGATACTTTAATAACTTGCCCTAGGTCCCTCAATTTGTGGCATGTGTGAGATTTGAACCCAGGAGAGGAATAAGTCATTCTGAAAACTTGTCATTTGTAGTCTGTGTTAGCTAGGGAGCTGGGCAGTGTGACATCTGCCAGTGTATATTCGCAGAGGAAATTCTGATGGAAAGACTAAAACATTACTTGCACTTTACTTTCATGGAGTCAAGTGCTGGCTTTTTAGAGACTGATGAACTACCTTGCTGATTGATCCTGTAGAGTTCTAGTTTTCATTTAAATCTGTGTGTGTGAAATATACAGAAAGATGGTTTCTGGAGGTAACTAGGAGCTTGTGGAATTATAATGAGCATCATGTAGAAAGCTGCAAACAAGATTAGTCTCAAAGGAAATTAGGGATTCTAGGAGGTCAAGTAAGAAAAAAAATCTATTCTAGACATGGAAAATTGATGCTTCAAAGTCACAGAGATGGTAAATACAGTACTATTATGAGATACAAAGACAAAGTTAATATATTGTACTAAAGAGTGAATGAAGGAACACACTAAGTAATTACACCACAAAGATATAATGGGATCAAGTTGTGAGGAGATTTAAAGGAAAATAGAAACATCTATATTTGATCATAGAAGTTATAGGAAGCCACCACAGTTTCCCAAATAGGAGTCTAGTCAGACCTGTCTGTCCTACACCATTGAATTCACAAGTCAAACTTTATTTCATTTTCACAACAACCCTGCTAAATAGGTTTTTGGAAGTATTCTTTCCCTTTCATGGATAATTAAATTAATTCTCAAAGATGCTTTTAATAAGATCACACACCTGGACATAAAGGGATTTGAACCTAGTTCTCATATGTCCAAGTACTGTTTTCTGTCCATTACTATACTACCTCTTTTGTTAATATGTTAATTCTTTTTAATCAAACCATTGAATGTCATGTATAAGACTAAACCCTCTAAACTGTGACTCAAGATACAACATAACAATCCTTTTTCTATATGGCTATTAAGAAAGATTCTGAAACATTTTCTTTTTCTCATGGGTTATGGCAAGCCGTATGACTTTTCTGTATGTCACTGAAGAGATGGCTACTGTTTTTTCCATACATGTCATTATGGATAGTTTATACATATAGCCTACTGCTTTATTAAAAATGACAACTGTTGCAAAAACTTATGGCTAAATAAGATATAAATAGGATAGCATGGTAAGGGGAGGATCTGAGGTATGGAAAGGAAAGATGGTAGAAAATGGCAGGATCTGAAATGCATGGAATATTGCTCGTCCTAATTTTAATAAAGGAAGTCTCTTTTTTGAAAGTATGATTTCTAAGGCAGAAATGATTACTTGTAGGGACAGTAGTCTATATCATAAAACATAATCACAAATTTGCATTCTGTATCACATGACCTACAGAGTGGAAGACTAATCATTTCTCAGATCCCCATAACAGCTTAAACTCCTATAAAAAGAAATCATTCACCAAATATAAAACAGTTCATCTTTACTTCACAGTCTAAAAACACCCAGAACCCAAAGCAAGATTTAAAAAATGTATGCTTACCAAAAGGAGTGAAGGAAAGGCTCATGACAATGAAATTGCTACTGGTAGGAAAGCACCATGCCACCATTATTAGTACCTATGCTCCCACAGAGACAAACCCTGATAAAGTCAAAGAAAAATCTTATGGAGACCTGGAGATCCTCATCGTCAATGTGCCAAAAGAATACAAGTTTATAATTCAGGGTGACTTTAACACCAGAGTAGGCACATACTATCAGATAGGACAGGAAGTCCTTGGGAGGAATGGTGTCAGAAACGGTAACAGCAACAGCAATGGTCACTTACTATGTGTTGTGCATCTGATGAGCTTCTTGTTGCCAACAATGTCTTTTATTTAGCTAAGTGCAAATAAAACTTCACAAATACACCCTTATAGCAAAAATTGGCATTTAATAGACTGCACTATTATAAGGAGAAGAGAGACAAGGATGTGAGAGTCATAAAGGCAATGTGTGGCCCACAGTGCTGGAATAATCAGAGCTTTATCCTTTCCAAGCTAAACATTCACATCAACAAAAGTGGCATGCACAAGGCATGACAATTATAAAAAGACTTGAATTAGATTAGAGTGATTCTCCAAGCATGAACAGTTTATGGCTAACCTGAAAGAAAAGCTGAGACAACACAGAGCTCACAACTGTGGAGTAGGAGTGTACAGCTTTCAAAGATTTAGAGAAGACCATCAATCACATTTACTCATTTGGGCCAGAACACTTTGCAAACACCAGATTGGTTTGATTAAAATGATGGGGAAATTGAAAAACTACTAAATGAAAACTAGAACTCTACAGGTCAGCCAGAAAGGAAGTTCATCAGTCTCTAAAAAGCCATCATTTAACTCTATGAAAGTAAAGTGCAAGCAAAGCTTAGAGAGATGCAGGCTCCTTGACTCAGTAAGAAGGGCAAAGAAATTCAGTTCTATGCTGATAGTAATAATACATGATGCCCTGAATGTTATTTATGAACCAAAGATCTATGATACATCTCAGCTACTTGGTGCTGATGGAGCCACATTGATTAGTGATAAGGACATGATCCTGGAGAAATAGGCTGAACACTTCCACAATGTTCTTAACAGACTATCATTAGTCAGTGCTGAAGCCACTGACCATATACCTCAGGTTGAATTCAATCCCTCTCTAATTGAACTTCCAACAGAAGAAGAGGTTTTAAATGGCACTAGGCTCCTCTTGTATGGCAAAGTGCCTGCCACTGGTCCCATTCTAGCAGAGATCTACAAGTCAGGGAGTCCAGTGCTCATACAAAAGGTGACAGAAATCTTCTAGGTTATATGGCAAGAGAAGATGGTCCCCCAGGAGATCAAGGACTCCTCTATCTTACATCTCAATAAAGGAAAGGGAAAAAAGTTGTCCTGTGACAACCATAGCAGGGTTTCTCTCTTAGGCATTACTGGCAAGATTCTTGCCAGAGTCCTCCTTAATCAGCTGATCCTTCACCTGGAAGGTGGTCATCTACACAAGAGCCAGCGTGCCTTCAGAAGGGGCCAAGGAATGATTGATGTGGTATTTGCTGCCCAACAACTACAGGAAAAATGGCAGAAGCAGAATAGAGGTCTGTACAAAATGTTTGTCCATCTAACCAAGGCCTTTGATAACATCAGTCATGAGCACCTGCGGAAGATCATGGCATAATTTGGTTGCCTGGTGAAGTTCATCAGTATTCTAAATCAGTTTTATAATGGAATTTTTTAACAAGATTCTGGATGACATTGTTCTCATGCTTTCCCTGTCATGAATGGAATGAATCAGGATGGTGTGCTTGCTACCATGCTTTTTAACATGATGTTTTCAGTGATGTTGTCAGATGCCTTCAGTGAGGAAAAAGACTTCTTCAAGGTCAGCTACCACATCTATAGAAAATTACTTAACTTGAAAGGGCTAAAGCCAAGACTAAAAGTAAAGGGAGAGTTGGCATTTAACTTTTTGTTTGTAGATGACTGTGCACTCAATTAAGCTTTGGTGGCTAAGATGCAACAAAATATGAATCAACTCTATGTTTTTTGTGTTCATTTTGGCCTAACAACACCAGGAAAACAGAGGTTATTCACCAGTCAGCACCACACTATTCATACATGAAACCTTCAGTTAAACTCAATGGGGAAATTCTGAATGCTGAGGATAAGTTCACTTACCTTGGCAGTATATTTTCCAGGGATGTAAACACTGATCATGAGGTTGCCACACACATTGCCAGAGCTAGCTCAGCGTTTGAGAGGCTCTGAAAGAACGTGTGGGAAACTGAAGGTCTACAGATCCTGATGTCATTGTTGTATGCCTGTGAAACTTAGACAATCTACTAGTACCATGCCAGGAAACTGAATCACTTCCTTTTGAATTGTTTTAAGAAAATTCTGGGAATCATCTGGCAAGATAAAGCATTGGACACTGAGATCCCTTCAAACTCTATTGCAGAGACTGCAACTCTGATACACTGGCCACATTGTCCAAATGGCAAATTGGACTTTTGACTAAAAGGGTATTTTGCTTTTTTTTTTTTTTTTTGCTTTTTTTTTGTAGGGCAATTGAGATAAAGTGACTTGCCCAAGGTCACAGGGCTAGTTTTTGTGTTAAGTGTCTGAGGCCGGATTTGAACTCGGGTCCTCCTGACTCTAGGGCTGGTGCTCTATTCACTGTGCCACCTAGTCACCCCTAAAAGAATATTTTAGAGAGACCTCACACAAAGTAGGTATTCACCTGCAGGTCAGAAGAAGCAAAACAAAGACACTCTGAAGATCTCTCTGAAGAACTCTAGTATCAGTTGTAAGATACAGGAAACACTGGCAGAGGACTGCCCAGCATGGTGTGCCTACATCAAAGAAGGCACTGAGCTCTATGAGCCAAGTAGAATTGTGGTAGCTCAAAGGAAATGTGACATACACAAATTTAGAGACATCTCCATCCCAAATGGTTATAACAGACTATTTGTGCCCGACCTGGAGTAGAGCCTTCCAAGCTTTTACTGGTATGAACAGCCACAGCCAGACACACTGCGTATCGACTCTAACATCGTGATGTCACATTGGTCCTCTTTGGTCAGGAAGGAAAAATGACAACAACAGCATCCGCAGGAACAGAAACACTTCATTCTCTTCAGGTGATCTTTGGCCAACCAGCCTAGCTTAGGTACTGGTCCTGATATGGGACGTTCCATTTCCCATCTGCGTGCCTTTGTACAAGCTGTCTCCTGTTCTGGGGATGTTCTTGTTCATCCCTGCTTCTTAAATTCTCTTACTTCAAAAACCCCCTCAGACGTTGCTTGCGTGAAACCATGCCTGATCTTCTGATGTTCTCAGTATATATTTTCGCCCTCTTTCAACCGTTCACTTTGTATTTACCTCATAGTTATTTTTCATTCTGGAGAATGAGGGACAGGAAAGGGAATAAACATTTATATGGTACCTACAATATGCTCATCACTTTCCTATATCATGTAATGCTCACTACAGTTCTGTTAAGGAAAATGCTGCGATCTCCATTTTACAATGATGGAAACTAGGGCAGATAGCAATTAAGTGACTTGCCCGGTGGACACGGCTAGTGAGTGTCTGAGGCTGAACTGGTACCTAAAGCTTCCTGATTGTAGGCCCAGTGCTCTGTAATAACAATAGTTGACATTTATATAGTGTTTACTTTGTGCCAGGAACTCTGCTAGGAACTTCACAAACATTATCTCATTTGATCCACACAACCCTGGGAGGTAGTTGTTTTTATTATCCTTTTTTACAAATGATAAAACTAAAGCAAGCAGAGCTAAGTGATTTGCCCAGGATCACGCGGCTAATAAGTATCTGAAGCTTGTTTCAAACTCAGGTATTCCTAACTCCTAGCTAAACATTCTATCCACTGTGACACATAGCTTTCCTTACTCATATAATTATATATAATACACATCACATAGGATTATACATTTTATTTGTTGTTCGGTCATTTCAGTCATGTCCAATTCTTCATTATCTGATTTGGAGGTTTCTTGGCATGGATACTAGGGTGGTTTGCCATTTCCTTTCTCCAGCTCATTTTACAGATGAGTAAATTGAGGCAAACAGGGTTATATGATTTTCCCAGGATCACACTGCTAGTAAGAAGTCAGGAAGACAAGTAATTCCTGACTTCAGACCTGGCATTCTGTCAACTTTGCAACCTAACTGCCCCATGTATTACATAATATGTAAAGCATGTAATTTATATTCAACAATATAAATCTTATCTAATATATTTAGGCTAATATAGCTGCCCCTATGTTAGTCTTATTCATATTTACTGACTGCTTATATATCTTGGATACTAATCCCTTTAGAGTGAAATTTCATACTATGATTTTTTTTCATATTTGCTATATCCCTTCTTATCCTAACTTTATCTATGTAGAATCTTTTCAGTTTCATTTAATCAAGGTTAGCTATTTTTTCTTTTTAATCCATATATTATTTGGTTAAGGATGTATCTCTTAGTAATAGATGTGAGAGATTTCTGAACTGAGGAGCTTTTAATTTTTTTTATATTATAAATTTTAACATCAAATTCACATATCCATTTAGAATATATTGTGACATATGCTATAAGGTGTTGGTCAAAGCCTAATTTCTATTGGACTGTTTTCTAAATCTCAAAGTTTCTTTTATTTAAAATCAAATAAGGAGTTTTTTAGATAAGTAACTAATTTTCTATTTTACTAAAGGCTGGGTTATTGAGTTCCATTGTTTTCAGTTCTCCCTTCTCTAGTCTCTTCAGTTGATGTCTCTCTAAAATAGGTCTCTCTAAAAACCCCAATAGAGGGTTTTAATACTTCAGTTGTTTCATACTTCAGTTTGATGTCTGGAATTGTTATTTGCCCCATGATCCCTACTTTTTTCATCATTTCCCTTGATAATCTAGATCTTTTTTTTTTTCAAATGAATGTTGTTATTGTTTTATAAATTGTATAAATTATTTCCTTGGTTATGTAATTGGAATAGTTTTTAAAATGTAAATTAATTTTGGTAACATTGTCATGTTGCTTATATTGGTACTCTAAATAAACTCAGGGGAGACATTAGTTTGTGTGTGTGTGTATGTGTGTGTGTTTGATATTCCCATAGGTGCTGGGTGTCCTCTCCTCAAGGCCACATATGGTCCTCTAGGTCCTCAGGTGTGGCCCTTTGACTGAATCCAAACTTCACAGAGCAAATCCCCTTGAGGCCACAGGTTGCCCACCCTTATACTAGACCAATCAAATGGCTGAAGTTGCTTTATCCATGGTGAAAATTTTCAGTTAAGAGGGACTTGAGGGGAAGTGGTGATCAGAGAATTGACTAATCTATGGTATTTTGGGTCATGTGACCCAGAATGTAAATGTGTGGTTATGATTTATGATGTAGATGTTTCACCTACGCAAATGAACAAACCCAAGAATCACATCTGCCTTAGAAGTTATACTTTCAACAGAAATATTTGCTTTATTAAAATAATGAAAAGCAATACTTGATGCATTTCAGTTCCTGCCATTTTCTGTTCTCTTACCCTTCTATACCCCAAATCCTCCCCTCATCAGGCTTTCCTGTTTGTATTTTATTCGGCTTTATCAAATAACTCTTTTAATGTAGAATTTTTAATTGCTTCTAGCCAAAATGGGGGAAAAAAAAAAGCACAGGGAAATCCCTTATTACAAGGTTTTTTTTCTTTTGTTCATGTCAGATACTTTGCCATATCTTGTGGAAAGAAGAAAAAAATGTTTCAAAATCTTTATAACCTCATAGAAAAAGACATGTTTTTTTAAAATCTGAATCACAGTTAAAAGGATTTAGCTTTTCATATGATGTTCATTAATTTGATTTTTTACTTAATGTTTCAGTAAAGGAGGTAATGACATATAAGAAACAGAAAAAAGAAATTGGAAATACTAGAACTGAATTCAAATCTCTGCATATCCACTTTTTAGTTATGTGATCTTACTAAAATCATGTCACTTCTGAGCCTTAGATTAATTATCTATGAAATGGGAATCACACTTGCAGTAAATTACCTCACAGGTTTATTATGAGAATCAAATAAGGACAGAAACGGGATTTGTGGTTTCAATGGTGTCTTACTATGCCTCCTGCTCAATAACCTATGCTGGCTCACTACTCCCTTATAATGATTAAATATAAACTCTTGTTTTCATTAATATACACTCAATTTTATGCCAACATATTGTTCTAGCCTAATTACATATTATCTCCCTTCTTTTACTCCGTAGTCCAGTCAAGCTACCTTTGTCTTTATATCTCATAATAGTACTATATTTATCATCTCCATGGTTTATAATGTCTATTCCCTATGTCTGGAATGGACTTCTTCCTCATTTGACCTCCTAGAATCCCTAATTTTCTTCAAGACTCACCTGCTGCCTTCTACATAAAGCTTGTTGAAATCTCACAAGTTCCTGATTCTCTCCACAAACCACATTACCATACATTTCATATATATGTATATATATATATATATATATATATATATATATATATATATATATAT
>CM053585.1:142385848-142430413 GCA_028646515.1 Pseudochirops corinnae
AATAGCTGGGAGGGTAGTAACCCCATACTTATGGGAAGAGGGAAAAACTTGTTTTAAGCAAAACAAGTCATGGATACCTAGTGCTCTTCTTTTAAAAGAGATTTGATGGAAAAGCAAATTTAATTATATACTTATGTACTAATGAGCTAAACTTTCACTTAAAGTAGAAGAAATTTGCAGAGTGAATTAGAATACAAAGTATACAAAAGTATTTTTTTTATTTTTTTCTACTGCTTCATTTCTAGGTGTGAGTGCAGTCCTGTCCTGGTCATCACTGTCCTTGTCTCTGGTCTCTTATGCTCGTGTCATGTGCCTGATGAAGCCAGGACATCTCTCCATGCCATGGGCTGCTCTCCTATGTCAGCTCCTATGGAGGTTGGCTATGCTGGGAACTAGAATCATAACACTAGTTTTGTTTTCCCAAACCTATCACTGCTGGGTCTTGGTTGTTGGAGGTAAGCCAAGGTTCCCTTTCCACAAATGCTTTCAATATGTGTAATAGTTTATCCAACTATAGAGTTTCAATTGAATTTGTGTGTAGATCTCATGGAAAAGTGCCATAATTTCCTCAGTGGAGGAAATCTTTTTTTGTATAGTTAAAAAATATAACTCAAGCAAGGTTCTTCCTGCCCCTAACCAAACCATGCCCACACTCATGCTCTATCCTAGGGCTGGCAAACATGGGCAACATGGGCATCATCTAGGTACCTGGTATTGAGGAGGTAAACTACAGAAGTGAACACTGATTTCCTCACAAACACTTGAAAGAGGTTGGCAACACCTGAAGTTACCATTCTGTAGGTAGGTACACAGTACCACAGTATCATAGACTGACAACTCTTTATACTTTTCAGTCTTCATCTAAACCCCTCCACATCAGACTTAGATTCCATTCCCTAGGGACAAATGTGCCAATGAATGAGAAGAAAGAAAAGGAATTATTGAGGAAAAGAGAGAGCCCCAAGAGCTTTGGCCTTTCCTACAGAATTTCAGAGTTGGATTGAGCTCAGTCACCTAATCCAACATGCTCTTGTATAAAAATCCCCATCTGTGACATGTAGTCACCAAGCCTTTACATAAAAACCTCTTATGGTGAAGGACTCACCACTTTCTAAGGCAACCCATTACACTTTTGAATACATCTAATTATTAGGAAGTTTTTCCTTACAATAAGCAAAAATTTCCCTCTCTGGAACATCTACTTATTTCTACTTGTTAACTAGAGCCAGGTAGTTCGAATCTTATCCCTTTTCCAAATGAAAACCCTTCACATCCTTGAAGATAGGTATCACATACCACATCCCCATTCAACTCCATCCCTGTAAGTCATGTCTTCTTGTTAACATCCTCAAGTTCTTCAGCTAATCTTATAGCATATTCTTCTGTCCCTTCAGTGTTCCAAGTCACCTTCTTCTAGTTATATTCCATATATACATAGATACATAACTCAGGTGAAATAGGCTTAGTTACCTCTTTGAGTCTTTCCAAAGGATCCTTCAAGACCATTCAGTTTCCCTTACCTCCCCAATACGGTTCTCAAAATAAGGTTGGAGCCATTGTCTTATACTACCATGCTGCCTTTTTTGGTTTGTTTTTCTTGTGTTTTTCTCTTTCTAAAATCTGAAAAATTCATTTGGATATGACATTTAGGTGTTGGCTTTTCAATTCAAAGCATATTTCTTGAGCCCTACCTACACAATCACATTTTCCCCAGTGATCAAGAATTTTCCTTGAAATTTGTACATGCTCAGAAGTGTCTCTTGAGAAACTGAATTCCAGTTACTATTGGCACACTTTTTTTTTTTTTTGCTTTTTGGAGGGGGAAGGCAAGGCAATTGGGGTTAAGTGACTTGCCCAAGATCACACAGCTAGTAAGTATTAAGTGTCTGAGTTCAGATTTGAACTCAGGTCCTCTTGACTCCAGGGCTGGTGCTCTATTCACTGCACCACCTAGATGCCCCTATATTGGCACACTTTTAAAAATTTGGCTCTCATATTTATTAAGCCTCAGTGATGGTCTGATTAATAAAGTGCTGGTTTACTGTCAAATGAATTAATTCAAACACAACCTCTGATCCTGTGCCATCACTAAGATGGAATTTCCAACCTGGGAGTTCCTCATGCTGATACTGAGAAGCTCTTGAATCCTTGATATAGGGAAAGGATCTAGGGTAGCAACAAGACTGCTAGTTTTAGTGTCAAAAGATTTGGATTCAAAACAAATTCCAGGATATTTGCCAGCTGTATGACCTTAGGAAAGTCACTGCCCTTCTCCGACCGCCTCATTTTCCCTCATTCTTATATAATGGTGATGGACTATTCTCTCTAATGTTCCTTCCAGCTCTGATTATCTATGGAAAAGGAAACCAAGGAATTATTATAATTGGGTTTTTTCTAAAATTTATCTTGCATGGTTCATCCCATTCTAAAGTCTGGCAGATATGAAGATCTCTCTTATAAACAGTAACAAAGAAGACTAAGTTAAGATAGTCTTGCAACAATCCCACTCTCCTAGTAATAAAAGAAACAACTTTCTAAAGAGAATTATTACTTCTTAGCTGCTAAGAGAATAAAGGGTGAGAACAATTAAGTTTACAGTTGCCGCAGAACAAAAAGTGCTGCATGCGTATGTGTACACGAGTATGTGTGTGTTCATATGCATGTACCTGTTGCTAAGGAACAGTTTGGTCAGTTCATTAGTAATTATAGTAATTAAGGAAAAAGGGGGAAAATAAATTTCTAAACCTGTCACTCTCATGGGCTGAAATCCATGTGATGACATTTTTTACAGGTGCTCATTGGTTAGTAATGACCTTCTGGCTTGTTGCTCAACAGAGCAACATCATAGACAGCACTTGTTGTTGGAGGCTGTTCAATCTGCTTGTAGGAGCGTTATATGTCTTCTGCTACATCAATTTCTGGGACAGCCCTTCCAGAAATAGAATGACCACATTTTATATGGTAAGTGATGCTTTTTCTTCAAATGAATTTACTTCACCAAGCTTTTATTAAGCTTCTACTCTATGCCAAGCAGTGAATGGGTTAGATATTGAGGATATGAAGGCAGAGATGAACAGTCCTTGCCTGCAAAGAGCTTACACTCTACTGAGGTGTTTTGGGGGTAAGAGAGGAAAAAATATGTCTAAGATAAATTAATATAAACTATATGCAAAATAAAACAAAGTGAATTATTCTTTTAAAAAAAGGAAAAGGAAACAAGGCAGAAAATTTGAAAAACAAAAACTTTCAATTGATGAAAAACAGAGGTGACAGTTACTTGGGTCCATGTGCTTTATTTGCCCCCCTCATATTTGGTGGTGTAGTCTGGGTGGGTCTGGATAGGGAGATAATGGAGCAGAGCAGACATTTCACTGACAAACTAACATTTACCACAGAAGCAAGCTATGCAAAAGGAGGCCCCATAAAAAGGAAGAAAGAATTGCAAAGCTGAATTTCTAAACTAGCGCTGAGTGCCAAGTTTGGAGGAGAGGAAGAGGTTTCTTTGACTCCACAGTAAAATAGACCCGAGTTAAAGTGTAAAAGAAGAGGAGAAAAGACTGAGAATGAACATAGATCCTAATTAGACAGGAAAGGGAAGAGTATTTATCGTAGCATTCTATTCCAACTTCTTTTAGAACTTTGATCTTAGCTATAACATTTAAATTTCTGGTTATTATGTAGTTGTTTTAATTAAAGGTATATTTTTACATTTAAAGTTGGCATTAATTGTTATGCATCTGAGAGTCTGGGGATCAGGAAGTGAGTTCAAGCAGAGAACCATCAACTGGAAAAGCTTGTGCCTTGCTGATAAGACAATATAACTCTAGGACTTACCACCACCTGGTGGTGGCATACCTAAATCACAGGGGCCTTTCTTAAGTGACCGGTGGCCTTGAGAGTGAAACTGGAAAAGTAGTCATGAGATGCACTTCTATGAGAGACACCTAGGTATTGCACTTTCTTGTCACTGAGACACAGATGTTTTAGTGGGCCATAAATAGTACCAGGAAGTCTTCTGTGGGCCAAGAACTGAGTTAATATTCAGTTAATAATTATGTACTAAATGCCTACTAGTTGCTGGGCACAGTGCTAGGTGCTGTGAATATAGAGAATGGCAAAAGACAATCCATGCTCCCAAGGAGCTCGTAGTTTAGTGGGGAAGGCAGTATGCAAATAACTGTAACCCAAAAGACGGTATTATATCATGGAAAGAGCTCAGGATTTAGCATTAGAAAACCTGGATTCAAATCCCAGCACTGCCACTTACTACCTGTATCATCTTGGAGAAGACCCTTAAGTACCCTAGACCTTAGTTTCCTTAATTGTAAATTAGGGGGTTGACCCATGATTCCAAAGTATAGATGATGACCCACCTCCTGCCAGAGAAGTGATGGGCTCCGGATTCAGAATGAGTACACATTTTTGGACCTTACCAATATGACAGTCTGTTTTGCTAGACTGCATATTTGTTGCATGGGTATTTCTTTTCAGTTGGGATTGAGGCAGAGAGGAGAAGGAGGAAAGATGAGGGGGAAGCAAAGAACTAGGGCTGGGACTAAAATGTGGGAAGAGAGCAGAAAAAAGACTAGAAGGAATTTCAGATAAGCAAGACTATTTTGAAAGTTACATGTTTAATTTATTATATACTAGAAAAGCAAGCTCTACATAATAAAGACTGGCAGCTTTTCCTTCTGTCCTATAGTATCTGTAGAAATCCTTTTCTATTATATAGCATATATGAAAATGTTCTTTTTATTTGGTGTTTATGTTCAGAATTTTAAAAATAAAAAAGTAAAGAAATGAAGGGTATGGATAAGATAAGATAAGACAAGGCCTTATTGTAATTTATATTCCACCCCTATGATCTTGGGCAAATCACCTTATCAATTTGGACCTCAGTTTCCCCCCTCTCTACCATGGGCACAGAGGTCCAGAGGAAGGAACCTGAAATGAGTGATCACCACGGGCCCTTCCAGGTGTTTATATACTGCCAGTTGTGGACACCAATTTGAGTCTAAGAAGATAGGCTAGGGTTGGGTTCTGGAATCCTTTATTGGATGGGGAGGATGCATACCTACTGGGGCATGAGCCAGAAGAGCTGTGCTGACTCCATTTATTTTCATAGATAATGCTGATGGAGAACATAGTCCTTTTGCTGTTGGCCACAGATTTTCTGCAGGGAGCATCATGGGGCACCATATGGATGACAGCAGGCATTGTGTCTGGATTTATTATTGGTAAGAATACCTGTCACTTTCCCAACACACTGGCTTCTGTTTCCTTCAGTGAACTTCAAGATGAGGGAGGATTGTCACTAAGACACTATTAAATGTAGGATGTAGAAAGGGAGCAACTTTTGCTATGTCACATCCTGAAAAAGCCTGAGATGTAAGCCATTACCCGGGGTTACAAGATTCCATCTAAAAATAGGTCAGATGGATATACCTTTTCTTTTCCCTTTGATTTCAAAAGTGCTCATAGGAACATAAGATCATAGACAGAGCTGGAAGGAAACTTTAAGGTCATCAGTTCAACCTCTTCACTGAACAGATGAAGAAATTGCATCCCATAGAGTTTATGACTTGCCCAAGGTCATGCAGATAATTAGTGACGGGACTTCAAATCAGGTTCCTCAAGATTTTCTAGCCCAACCCCCAGATTTTACAGTAGGGAAACTAAGATCTAGAAAGTAACCAGGGTCACAGAGATAGTAGCAGAGCTGGGATATAAACCCACACCTTCTTAGTCTTTTAACTTCAGCTTCAATACATGTTCTACCATTCATTCAACAATAAGCATTTACTAAGTGTTTTCATGTGCCAGGCACTATGCCAGGTACCAGGCATACAAAGGCAAAAAGAAAATAGTCCCTCAAGGGACTGTTAGTCCTCAGGGAGCTAACATGCCATTAGAGGGCGTGAACCCAGAGGAGTCAATGTGAAATAGGGCAGGCACAATTGGTATAATGGATATGGTTATGGCTACTGGGCTTGGAGCCAGGAATTTTCTGAATTGAAATCCTGCCTTCAGACTCTTTAGAGCTGTGTGACACTAAGGCCTAGTTAAATCACTTAACCCTGTGGGTCTGTTTTCTTATCTATGTGAGGGGGCTAGACTTGATGACTTCTAAAATCCCTCCCAGCTCTAAATATACAATCTTATGATTCTGCGGTTGCAAAGGACTGTATTTGGGTGGAGGTGGGATACTGTGATATGTTTAAGTTCAGTTGCTCATGTGCAGATGTTTCACCAATATCATTTTCCATAGTAGGCAGGGAGGAGGTTTTGGTTGCCCAACAAAATGACAGGACAGAAATCCCTCAGGATAAGATAACTAAACCCTGGAACCAGAAAGGGGAACTATAAGGAGGGAGCAGAGGGATCCAGAGTTCACTAGGCCTGAAAATAAGATACCATAAGGGTCAGTGCAAGAAGCAAGCTAAGGTCTTGCATGGCAGGCATTAGCAAAGGTTCAGACATCAGTGGAGACTTCTGCTTCATCACATGTAGCTGCTGTTTGGCAGCTCAGGATGACTTTCATCATCTCCCCTTCCTATTCCTCTGAAGAAACTCTGCCCTGATACCTGTACCAGGCTGGGATAACAGCAAGGAGAGGACAAAGCAGACTTGAACTTAAGTTTGAGGAATGAGCTTGGTCTGCTCAAACAAAGAGTTTGCTTAGTTCCATATGGTGGAGTTGTGTTGTGCTGGGATTGCCCAGTCATAAAATACCTCCTGTACAGCCACAGACTCTCAGAGTTAGAAGGAATCTCAGGGAGCAGATAGCCATGCTTCTGATATGATCTCACTAGATAGTCCTAGAGGTCCTTTCCAACTCTGAAATACTCATTCTGTAAACTTATGCCTGAATAAGAATCCCAACTACAATGCAATCAATAAACGGTTATACAGCTTTGACCTGAAGATCTCTAATAAGGGGGAGGAAAGTGGTGCAGTGTAGGTCTCTTGGTGGGTTCTCCCAAAGTCAGTGATGAACTTTCAAACATTCTATCTTGGGTAAAAAGCTGGGGCAGAGGATGTTAATGATCTGACTCCTCCTCCTTAAAGGGAAGTCTGGGAGGTAGGAGTAGAGAGCAAGACCTGATTTTCTGCCACTTGTCAAAAGGGGGCTCAGAAACTTTTTTTTCTAGTTAATACCTGACCCAGATAGAGAGATATATAGAGTTTTTAGGAGTTCTAGTGAGAAGTTTTTCCTTATATTAGCCAAAATCTGCATCTCAGCAACTTCCTCCCATTGGTCCTATGTCAGCCTTTTGGGACCATGCAAAACAAAGCTAATCCATCTTCTATATAATAACCTTTCAGATACTTGAAGACAGCTTTAATATTTCTCCTTCCCCCAAGTCTTTTCTTCTCCAGGCTAAACATCTCCATTTCCTTCATCCAGTTCTCTTATGACATAGTCTCAAGGCCTTTACCATGATGGTGATTTATCTATTTACCATGTGCCAGAGATGGGGCCCAGTTCTCCTGATTCCAGTTTGATAATATAGCATGTGTTTCATGTAGTAAAGAAATGGATATGTACATGTAAAATACACACATTTGTGTGCAGATAGATGATCATGGGCAAACTACTCAGCCTCTCAGTGCTCTGGAGTCTAGATAATTCTCTAAGACTGTAAGTTGCACATCAATTACCCATTTGGTTTATGGAGGAAATTCATAGACAATAAAATCATGGGTCCAGACTAAAATACGTAATCATAAGGGCTAACATTTATATAGCATTTTAAAGTTTGCAAAGTGATTTACATATTTTTCTTATTTGATCCTCATACTCTGAAAGGTTAAGTGATATGATTATCCCTATTTACAGATGAGGAAACAGGCTGACAGAGAAAAACTACATAAGTATCTGAAACTGGATATGCACTTGTCTTCCATTCTCTAGGGCCAGCATTTTATCTACTGTATCATATACGTCTACATGTATGTGATATGTGTTTATTACTATAAATTCACATAATATAGATATAGATATAGATACATGCACACAAATATTTGTATAGGATCATTAAAACCAGAAGGGACCTTAGAATTCATCTAGTTCACCTCCTGCATTTTAAAGATAAGGAAAGCTTGAATTGTCCAAGGTCATAGAGGACTTTTCTGTGCTCCAATAGCTGTGTGACTTGCCAAGTTCATTCATTTTCCTGGGTTTCATTCTTCATTGGTAAAAGGAAAGCTGACCTATCTAAGCTCTAAACTCTTTCAAAGTTATTGAAAATTCAGATTCACCAGCTCCCCCATAGTCTTCCCCAAGTCTCATGTTGTTATGATGATAGATTTGAAATGAGGAATTCCAACCAGTAAAACAGGAAGCTCAAATCAGTGTGGGAGGGTGACTGGAAAATATTCTGTTAAAGAAATTATTGCCATAGTCAACACACCTGACAAAAATAAATTGAGCTGACAAAAAGTTATTAAAATGTTTTTGTTCAACGGAAGCATTGTTTCAGGTCTGGAAATTCCATGCCCTGGAGAGCTCCTGAGGAGCTGCCTGAAACTTACCTTCAGACTGTTTTATGTGTGAAATACACACATTTATGTGTGCAGATAGATGATCATGGGCAAACTGCTCAACTTCTCAATGCTCTAGTCAATTCTCTAAGACTAAGTTTCAGGCCAATTACCCATCTGATTATCATTTTAGGGGTTCTGTTGTCCCTTAGAATACACTAACCAGTCTGTTTGTGAATGATTTCAGAGCTAACTCATCACTGTGTATATGAAATTATGACCCCAAAGAAACTATATACACACACACACATACTCATACATACATTCCTTCTATTAGTACAGTTATTTAACTAGAGCCTCTCTTAAAGAATTCATCCCAGAATCAACAGCTCTAAGACACAATGTTCTTTTAAAAAAAAGTCAGAAATGATTTTAATTTAATACTAAGCTTTTCCTCAAGAGGAGATTAAAAATTGTTTAGATGACCAAAAATCCAATTAGGTACAATTCATTTTGGTTCAACAAAATTGTATTAGGTACCTAATACATGCAAGGCTCTATACTAGTCTAGTGGATAGAGTACTAGACTTGGATTCTGGAAGACATTCATTCAAATCATACTTCCTACACTCACTAGCTAAGTAACTGATCTAGGGCAGATTGTTCAACCTCCCTGATTCTCAATTTCCTTGTCTGTAAAATGAGTAAAGAGCATCTGAATTGTTGTAAGGATCAAAGGGAAATATAGGTTAAGCATTTGACAACCTCAAATTGATAGAAATGTTAGTTAATCTAGGAACTGGTGGCACAAGAACAAAAATGAAGCAGTCCCTGCCTTCAAAGAGTTTCTATTCTGCTTCAGGAATATAACATAGGAAGGCAGTATGGTCCACAGGAAAATATACTAGATCTGGAGTCAGATTCTCTATCTGTCCCTCGCTACCTACATGACCTTGGATAATTCAAACTTGGGCTGGACCTCAGTTTCTTCATTGGTAAAAATGAATGTGCATGGGGCCGCTAGGTGGCGCAGTGAATAGGGCACCAGCCCTGGAGTTCAGGAGGACCTGAGTTCAAATCCAGCCTCAGACACTTAACACTTAACTAGCTGTGTGACCTTGGGCAAGTCACTTGACCCCAATGGCCCTGCTTTCCTCCCTCAAAAAAAAAAAAACGAATGGATTGTACCAGAGCATAGAATCATAGATTAAGAGCTGAAAGTGAACTTTGGAGGTTGTATGGTCTAACCCCTTCATTTTTCACAAATGAGGAAACTGAGGCCCAGGGAGACTAAATAACTTGTCAAAGTTATTGGACAGGTGGCAGAGCCAGGATTCAAACCCAAAGTCCTCCCACTCCAGTTCCTCAGCACCATGTGGCCTCCCAAAGATCACTTTTTCCATTCTAAGTCTGTGATTCACCAAAGATAAGTCAATAAAAGGATAGCTGAGGACAGAATAGACATTAATACCTGTGAGGATTTGCCAGTCTGAGGGCTCCTGCAAGGGCCCTCTTTTGATAGTTATGTCAAAATGCCATTAAAAAGTCCCTTATCTGTAAGATACTGCATTCCATTAGGAAGATATAGGACTTCCAATGAATAACCTCATGTTCTTTTGGTCTTTTTCAGGCTGTGCCTCACTCATAATTTATTACAGCCAGCTACACCCCAAATCCACAGAAATCCGGCAGGGTTTTATAAGGAAGTTCTGTGGCAGTGATAAAACAGAAAAAGAGACTTCTTCCTTTCACTGTGCAAACCCATGTGAGGAAAGATCAGAGAGTCTAGGCTTGTACCCTGTGGAAGACTCCAAAGCACAGTATCAAGGGAATTCTCTTAGCATGGACTGGGGAGCTTCTCTTAAGAGCCAGGCTTTAAGGGATAAGTCCACTGCCAAATGGCACCACCATTGGCTGCTACTGAAGCTGGCCTTAAAAACTGGAAACATGTCTAAGATCAATGCAGCCTTTGGCAATGATGGTCTAGGCTGTGTTTGCCCACCCATCTATGTAACAACCAAATGCTTTGGCCCACAAATGCAGCTTTCATTTTCAGAGAAAGAATTCCCTTTACCTCAGAAACAATATGTGACACTACATCAGAGTTCCTGGCAAAAATATTCTCATGCTGAAGATGTCCCAGTAACTAAAGAGAACCTTTTAGAAACATCAAGTTATATCACTCTTTCAAGTAGTCAGCATGACCATGCACTCTCCCAGAAAATTATGCCTGTCATTGCACAAGAAGGACCTCTGAAGGAAAAGGGGTCTATCATTTTGCAAGGTGACTTCTCATTGAATAAGTGTGATGCTCAGGAAGAAGGTTGCAGAAATCAAAACACAGTACCATGGAGGCAAGAGAAGAGTGATATAGAAAGTCCTACCAACCAGGTAGGAAGAGTAGGAAGAGGAAAAGAGAACTCCACATTCTATTTCAGTGCTACCATGGATGGGGCTGCACACTATCACAAGGAGCCTAGGACATCTCCACAGGTCTCCCACAGGCAAGTGGAAATAGAAAAGGATAAGCAATCCAAATCTGACTCTAATTACTTGGCATCAAAACCATTTCCTGTTGCTGTGGCAAACATCAGCCCAATATTAGGCACGAGCACAACCAACCACTTACAGCGTAGCACAGGACTTTATGACAGGAGTCAGTGTAGTCTACCTGGAGTGTCTTCTGCAGGCTCAAGATGTGGGGGACCTCAGGAGCTCTGGAGGGCTCCAGGAAACCACTACCTCTCTGTTGGGACTTGGTTTTCCATGATGAGGAGCAAACTGAGGCCTTCAGAGGAACCGTGTTTTACGTCCACCCCCAAATCAGAACCCAAAAAAGATGGTGACAGTCTGAGGGAAAGATTAAAGCAAGAAACAAGCCTTTTTTCTGGTTGAAGGCATGGAAACCCTTCTTTTAGAATATTCCTGGAACAATAAAAGATACAGAAAAAGGTTTTTAGTATGTTGGATAGGTCTTCAGAAAAACTTAGAAGAGGATATGGAAATGGAGCAAGATGGTATTGATGGGTTATGATGCATACTAGGAAACAAAGATCAATGAGACTTCAGAAATATTGAAGCCATGACCATGATTGAAGGCGATTATAGACTGGTTGATAAAAAATATACAACATGTATATCAATAGCAACATAAGAAGATGTATTTTTACCTTTGGACTTTTTTATTGAAAACCAATGTCTAACACAAGAATCCCTGTTCTGGCTTCAATGTTTTCGCAAAGTGTTTTTGTTTGTTCATCCCTTCCTTTTTTGTTGTTGTTTAGAGGATTAGATATTCCTTCTTGAAGGACAAGCTAATAATTACCCAACATAGTGTATCCTAGTCCCTTTTTACAAGCTTTTCCATACTTCTCCCCTCCTCTCATTCTCAGGAAAGAACATTTCCTAGACCTGAGACACTATAACCAAACTCAACTTTTAAGAAGCATAAGTTTCCCTCAACTTTATGGTGGTGGTTTCTGACTAATTCTCTTAAAGAAGGATAGATTTATAACTCAAAGGAGGATGTTTAACAGTACATCCAGGCAGAAAGTAAGGCAATCAGTCTGATAGGGCCACTAGAGCTGCCTGCCCATGATGCTGTTACACCCTTATGAATCTCCAGGTTCTCTGTCAGTACTGAGTACTATGAGGGAAGTTTAGCAAAGATGCTGTAGTATAACTCATGATGATGATGATGATAGTATTTATATAGCAATTTAAGTAGCAAAGTGATTCTCATATACTATTTCATTCTGTCCTCACAACAACAATGAAGTAGGTGCTATAATTATCCCATATTACAGATGAGGAAGCCAAGGAGCTCTATCTATATGGGGCAGTGGAAGGAATGCTTAGAACCAAAGGATCTAAGTTCAAACCTGACTCTTCACTTATTACCTGTGTGGCCTTGGTTAAATCTTTCAACCTCTCAGCTTCAATTTCCATATAGGTAAAATGGGATACTCAATGACCTCTAAGAACCCTTCTAGTTCTAGATCTAGGAGCCCTAACCTACTCCAGACAACCTCAGATACCCCTAAAATCTATCTACCCTCTTGTCTCTCCACCATTTATAATCATTAGAGTCATCCCATAAGATATCAGGAGATAGCTTAAGTGGTTTGCGCTATATTGTATAACTACAATTTGGAATTTGGCATAGAAAA
Organism: Pseudochirops corinnae; assembly: GCA_028646515.1. Classification (NCBI taxonomy): domain Eukaryota; kingdom Metazoa; phylum Chordata; class Mammalia; order Diprotodontia; family Pseudocheiridae; genus Pseudochirops; species Pseudochirops corinnae. The sequence continues at coordinate 142,398,502 of CM053585.1, forward strand.
TGCAAAGCCTTTCATAGGAATACATTTTTAGCTCTTGTTGAATAATTATTGGGGCATTTGGTTTCTCCTGCCTTTTGGGAGACCACATCAATCAATCAGCTAAGCATTTATTAAGCAATTACTATAAATCAGGCACTGGGCTAGGCTCAAGGCATACAAAAGCAAAAGTGAAACAATCCCAACCCTCAAGAAGCCACAAATGGTAAGTGGTCAGTGACAAACATTAGGTGCTTACTCGGTGCCCAGCTCTTTGCTAAGTGCTGGGGATAAATAGAGAAGCCAAAACAAACAAACAAAAAACCCACAACCTCTGCTTCCAAGAAATGAATATTAAAGGAGGAAATAACATAGAGGAGCTCTCTCTAACTGCCTTACAAAAGCTAATTGTTAATTACATTGCAGTAGTCACAATCCCTACAAATCAGGGCTTGACTTAGTGTTTTTATTAATTGTCTAAACTTAAACTAATGCATATTAAATTTGAAGTGTGTGTGAATACCTTTTTTCTCCCTGGGAGCTCAATTGTTAAATGTTCGCCAGCATACCAACACACTCCTATAATGTTCTATAGACCTGGCTTATGGGCAGCACAAGTGGAATAGAAGATTCAGTGAATAATGTCATCACCAAACTGGAGGTCAGGTGACTGAAAGTTAATTAAAAATTGTGTTGTTGTTCAGTTGTATCTGACTCTTCCGTGGCCCCATTTGGGGTTTACTTGGCAAAGATATTGGATTGGTTTGCCATTTCCTTCTCCACATTTCGCAGGTGAGGAAATGAAGCAAATAGGTTTAAGTGACTTGTCCAGGGTGACACAGCTAGTAAGCATCTGAGATCAGATTTGAACTAAGGAAGATGAGTCTTCCTGACTTCAGGAACAGCAAATTAAGTTTGCCACAGTTACAATTTCATCTAGTTAGCATTCCAGAGGAAAGGGAGAGATAATCATGACAGATGTTCTACATGGCTGTGGTTTTCGTTGGGGAAGGTGAGACATGTAGCCTAAGAAGGTGCCTTGAGTCAGTCACATAACTAATGAGTGAAGGAGGCATAATTCAAAGTCTTGTCTTCCTGATTCAAATCCAGCACACTACTCACTGTGCCAGCATGCTGCTTTTCACATAGTAAGTATCTAATAAATTTTGTTGAACTAAAATGAATTGTATTGAACTGGATTTGGTTTTTTTAGTTAGACAATATCCAATTTTTAATTTACAGATATTGGAGGTGTAATTTTCAATTGGCAGGATTTCCAAACTTAAAAAAAAATTACAATATTTTTTAGTTCAGTTGTGTCTGAGTCTTTTTGACCCCATGGACTTTTTCCCCCATGGGGTTTTGTTGGCAAAGTTACTAGAGTGGTTTACCATTTCATTCTCCAGCGTGTCCCTATTTTATAATTGAGGTGCTGAGGCAAATAGGGGTTAAGTGATTTGCCCAGGGTTACACAGCTAGTAAAGTGTCTGAGGCAGGATTTGAACTCAGGTCTTTTCAATTCCAAGCCCTATCCACTGCACTACCTAGATGCCCCACAACAATATTTAGGGGCTATTGATTCAGAGATAGTGGTAAGAGGGATAAGAAGGAACCAGCAGACACTTCACTAATCATTGTGACACATACTTGTCACTCAGGATATAAATCCAATTTAATTATCCTTTCTAGTCTAGGAAAGTTTCAGGGAAGTCCATCAAAACACCCTACTTGCTACTTCCAGTATCATTCAGAATCCATGACAACAACAAAAAAATCTGCCTTGCTGTTGAAATTAAGATAGTGAGAGATCTACATATAGTTAACACATCAAGTAGCTGTATAAGATCAGATTGCCCTTTATGAGTTCTATTCCCCTAGAGAACTTGCCCTGGTAAAATGCCACAGTTATGGTCAAAGGAATGACCCAGACATCAGTTTCCTCATCCATAAACTAAGCAGGTTAGAATAGATGACCTCTGAAAGTTCCTTCCCTTTCTAAACCTAAGATCTTTTGAAAGCCTTGCCTTGTTATCTATGATTTGTATGGACAAGAGAAGAGGACTGAGGAACAGAATTAGAATGAAGTCTCATTAGACCCTTCATGGGTCACAACACCACAGTAATTCATCTAAACAGGGGCTACTTTGTTCTGAAAAAGCACAGTCACTGTCTAACTTGACTGACCTATTCCATATCATTTGTTTAATCCCTCCTTTTTTTCTTTATTCCTATGTGTTGTAGTTGAAACCCAGTGTTGGGAGAAGGAGGAGAATGGGAAGGGAATGACTTCTATAATGTGTTTGTGCTGTAATGTGACATGGCTCTTCAGTGAGAGAAGTAGAACAAGTAAGAAAGATGACATGATGGAGAAGTTACTGGGTATATCTGAAATAGCGATGGTATATTAGGAAGTGAATTTGAGAAGAAAGGGATCTTGAGTGTCATTACTCAGAGTCACATCCATGTTCAAGGTCATTGAGAGAAAATCATCCAAACAGAACTTTGAGAGTGGAACCTGCATTAATGAGTGAGTTGAGCTGTAGGAACTTGGGGAGAGTGGGATCTAGGCAAGACATAATCAGGCATCCATTGCCTTTGTAGCTGAATAGAGAGGTTATGCAGCCCTGAGCACTGCTAATGCTCTGATAAGAACTGTGAGAAGAATGGCACAGGGTATGGATGGCAGAGGACTAAGAAATTAAATGGGATTATAGATACCACAAAGAGAAAGTAAGGCACAGAGGATGGGTGGAAGGACTTGAGCACAAAAAGACATGGATTCAAATCCTATTTCAGAAGCTTGTTATGTGATACTGGGCAAGTAATATAACTTCCCTGTACCTCAGTTTCTTCACTGAAAAATAAGGAAGACAAGGATAATTTTAAGATATCTTCCACCTCTAAATCTATGATTGAGTAAAAGTAAGTACTATTCCTGCCCCTGATAAATTTTGCCCTGGAGCAAAGTCCTTTTGCCCCATGACCTGGTTGAGGTAACAAAGAGGCTTAGTGGATAGAGCACCATGTCTGAAGTCAGGAACGCTCATCTTTCTGACTTCAAATCTGGCCTCAGATATTTACTAGCTGTTCGACCCTAGGCAAGCCACTTAACTTTGTTTTCTCAGTTTCATCATCTGTAAAATGAGCTAGAGAAGGAAATGGCAAACCCCCAATGGAGTCACAAAAAGTCAGACACAACTAAAGTGACTGGACAACAGTTCTGGTTCTGTAAGAAAATTTGTTCACTTCTCTGAGTCTCATTTTCCTCAGGGTGGTGGAGGCAAAGGGTATATAATGATACCTTCTCTGCTTTTTTAACTGGTTTTATTGTAAAAAGCAATGAGAGAAAATCTGTTAGTGTACTATAAAGTATAAAAATGAGGGGCCATTATCATTCATATGATAACCAGGACAAATATTCCAGAATACTGCCACAAAACCATCTTACTTGTCCTAACTGTTGTTTTCCCTTCAACTTTAGACTGACTTCCCAGAATCTTGCAATGTCCTGATACATCCCTACCAACCTTTCTCGTTGTCCTCTTTATGTTTCATAGTTCTCCATCTAGCTCCTAAAATGGATAATCTCTTAAAACAGGTATTCTTCTCTTGGAATCTGCATAGCCCCAAGGGCATTGTAGATACTTTTCAGAGGTTCTGGAATTTGGTTGGGAAAAAATTTACCTCTTTACTTCAATATAATTGGTTTCCATTACTTTCCAATATAATTTATTTCTTTCCTTTTACAATCCTATGCATTTCATGTTATGGATTTAAAAACAAGGGGTCTAGAAACATCACCAGGCTGCCAAAATGGTCCATGACACAAAAGAGGCTAAGAATTCTTGACATGCATGTATCCCAAGGAAGTTGCTGATAAAAGAAAGCTTATATATATACATACATATAAATATTCAGAGGAGCACTTTTTAAGGTAGCAAAAAACTGGAAGGAAAGGAAATGCCCATTAATTGGGAAATGGCTAAACAAATTGAAATATATGAATGCAATGGAATACTTCTGTGCTGTAAGAAATGACTGATATGATCCAAACAGAAAGACTTCAATGAAGTAATGCAGAATGAAGAAGAAAACAAAATATACAAGAACTGCAACAATGTAAACAGAAAGAGTAGCCAAAAAATTGGAAATAAATGTTGCAAAATTACAAAGAACAAACACAGCATCAAAGAAGAGATATAAGAAGACATTCCCACCCCACACCTTTGCAGAGGTTGGAGATTCACAGGTGTGGAACATTGTATATTTCCTCAGACTTTGTCAATGTATTGATTGGTTTTGCTGAGTTTTTTTTTTTCTCTTCTCTTTTTTCTTTAAAAAATTCTCTGTTACATGGGATGGCTCTCTGGGAGAGGGAAGAGAAAGGGATACTACTAGGAGAAATTTTTGCAGTATAAAAACAAAAGATGTCAACAAAAATTATTTTTAAAAAAAAATCCTTGCTCTAGAGGATTCTGTAATCTTTTTTTTTTAATCTAAGCTACTGAATTTTGTCTTGCTGACTTTTACTCCTTATTGTACACCATATGGGGCTTTAAAAATGTCTTGTTGACTTCCAAGAGCCAAGATGGCAGAGTAAGTAGTAAGTCACTGTCCTTCTCCTATATTCACCTCTGAACAACTAAACAACCATAAAATAGTGCCCAGAACAAATCCTGGAACAGCAGAGCCAGTAGAATGACCAGGTGGAGCAATCTTTTAGTTCAGGAAACTTAGAGGATCAGTAAAAATGGTCCATATCACATTGGTTCAAAAGGAGAGCACAGTCTAAGACAAGAAGCATCCTAGCAAACCAGTAGCAAGCCCCACCTAAGCAAACCAGAGAGTGATACTGGGTCCCAGGGTGATGAAGTAGGTGAATGCCAACACCAAGCCCCCAACCACCACATGCCTCAGCACAACCAGGGGAACTGGCAGATTACAACTCAGAAAACCACCATGTGGTTCAGCACATTCCTGGGTGGGTAGGAATCCTCCAGCACCTGGACCTCCAAAAAGAATCAAAACAGAGAAAAAAATTAGATAGACCAAATTTTCTAATGAATGCTGACGCAAAAGTTTAAATAAGATATTAGCAAAGAGATTACAGTAACATATCGTGAGGATAATATACTGTTATCAGATGGAATTTATACCAGTAATGTAGGGCTGGTTCAATGTTAAGAAAACTATCAGCATATTTGACCACATCATTAACAAAATTAACAGAAATCATATTATTATTTCAATAGATGCAGAAAAGGTTTTTGATAAAATACAACACCCATTCCCATTAAAAGCACTAGAAAATATAGGAATTAATGGAGTTTTTTCTTAAAATGATAGGTAGCATCTATCAAAAACCATCAGCAAGCATTACATGTAATAGAGATAAGCTAGAAGCATTCCTAATAAGATTAGGAATGAAATAAGGATGTCTATGATCACAACTATATTCAATATTGTATTAGAAGTGTTAGCTTTAGCAATAAGAGAAGAAAAAGAAATTGAAGGAATTAGAAGAGGCAATGAAGAAACAAAGCTATCACTCTTTGCAGATGATATAATGGTATGCTTAGAGTCCCAGAGAATCAACAAAAATATACTTGAAATAATGAACGACTTTAGCAAAGTTGAAGGATATAAAATAAACCCATACAAATCATCAGCATTTCTGCTAACAAAGTCCAGTAGCAAGAGATATAAGAGAAATTTCATTAAAAATAACTGTAGGCAAAATAAAATATTTTGAAGTTTACCTGTCAAGACAAACCAAGGAATTATATGAACACAATTACAAAACACTTTACGCACAAATAAAGTCAGATCTAAACAATTGGAAAAATATCAATTGCTCAGGGGTAGGATGAGCTAATATAATAAAAATGACAATTCTATCCATGTTAATGTGTTTATTCAGGACCGTAACATTCAAACTACCAAAATATTATTTTATAGAGGTAGAAAAAATAACAAAATTCATCTGGAAGAACAAAAAGCCAAGAATATCAAGGGAATTAATGAAAAAAAAAAATGCAAGGGAAGGTAGCTTAGCTGTACTAGATCTAAAACTGTATTATAAAGCACCAATCATCAAAACTATTTGATACCAGCTAAGAAATAGAGTGGTGAATCAGTGGAATAGGTTAGTTATACAAGATTAGTTATACAAGACACAGTTGTCAATGACTATAGCAATCTACTGTTTGATAAAGAGAAAGACCCTAGCTTCTGGGATAAGAACTCACTATTTAACAAAAACGGCTGGGAAAACTGGAAAATAGTATGGCAGAAACTAAACATAGACCAACATATTATACTGTATAACAAGATAAGGTCAAAATGGGTACATGATTTAGACAGAAAGGGTGATACCATAAGCAAATTAGGAGAGCAAGGAATAGTTTACCTGTCAGATCTATGGAGAAAGGAAGAATTTATGACCAAACAAGAGATAGAGAACATTATAAAATGCGAAATGGATAAATTAAAAAGGTTTTACACAAATAAAGCCAATGCAACCAAGATTATAAGGGAAGCAGAGAGTGGGAAACAATTTTTATAGCCAGTGTCTCTGATGAAGGCCTCATTCCTAAAATATATAGAGAACTGAGTCAAATTTATAAGTATACAAGTCATTCTCCAATTGATAAATCCTCAGAGGATATGAACAGGTAGTTTCCAGATGAAGAAATTAAAGCTATCTACAATCATATGAAAAAATGCTCTAAATCACCATTGATTTAAGAAATGCACATTAAACACCTATTGTATTGGTTAATATGACAAAATATGACTAAAAAGGAAAAAGATAAATGTTGGAAAAGATGTGGGAAAGTTGGAACACTACTGCATTGTTAGTGGAGTTCTGAAGTGATCCAGCCATTCTGGGGAACAGTTAGGAACTCTGCCTAAAGGGCTTTGAAACTATGTATATACTTTGATCCAGCTATACCATGACTAGGTCAGTATTCCAAAGGGATCATAATAAGGGGGGAAAAACCTGCATATAGAAAAATATTTATAGCAGCTCTTTTTTGTGGTGGCAAAGAATTGGAAATTGAGGGGATACACATCAGCTGGGGAATGGCTAAACAAGTTGTGGTATATGAATATAATAGAATGCTATTGTTCTATAAGAAATGATGAACAGGCAGATTTCAGGAAAATCTGGAAAGATTTACATGAACAGATCCTGAGTGAAGTGAGCAGAACCAGAAGAACATTGTAGACAGTAGCTTTGATAGACTTAGCTCTTCTTAGCAATACAATCATCTAAGACAATTCCAAAATATTCATGATGAAAAATTCTATCCACATCAAGAGAAAGAACTATGGAGTCTGAATGCAGATCAAAACATACTATTTTCTCTTTTTTTTCTTTTTTGTGGTTTCTCTCTTTTGTTCTGATTCTTCTTTTACAAAGTGACTAATGTGGAACTATGTTTAATACAATTGAATATGTATAACCTATATCGGATTGCATGCCATATTGGGGAGAGGTGAGAGGGAGAAAATAATTTTGAACTCTAAATCTTATAAAAGTGACTTTTGAAAACTATCTTTACATGTAAACGGGAAAATTTTTAAATAAAAAAACACTAAAAAATGTCATAAACAGATATTGCTATAATGTGAGTGGCCACAAGAGCTGGATTCTCTATCCCCAAAAGAAAAGTGTAGCTCTTGGAGCCCTAATGCCAGTTAAGTGGAGGTTGAATAAACACTTATTGTGAATTTTGTGGAATCTTGCACTTTCATTCTGTGGGTGGCTTGGGATACCTAACAGTGGTATTACTTGGTCAAAGAGTATATAGCCCTTTGGGCATAGTTCAAATAGCTGGACAGAATGGCTGAAGCAGTACACCACTTTCCCAACAATGTATTAGTGTATCAATTTTCCAACATCGCCTCCAACATGTGTTGTTTTCCTTTTCTGTCACATTAGTCAATTTGATATGTGTGGGCTGGTATCTCAGAGTTGTTTTAATCTGCATTTCTTTAATCAGTAGTGATTTAGAGCATTTTTATATGAATAGAGATAGCTTTAATGCTTTAATTTCTTCATCTGAAAACTGTTTATATCATTTGACCATCTATCAGTTGAAGAATGACCCTTATTTTTATAAATTTGACCCAGTTCTCTATATATTTGAGAACTGAGGTCTTTATCAGAGAAAATTGTTGTAAATATTTTTTTACAATGATTACTAACTGTATTTCCCTCCATCCTATTTTCCTCTATTTATCCGATTCTCTCTCCTTTCATCCTGTCCATCCTCAAAACTGTTTTGCTTCTGTTTTTTACCTACTCCAATCCTCTTTTCGCTCTATCACCTTTTATCATCTATCTACCCCCTTCTCTTATCCCTTTCCCCTCCTACTTTCCTGTAGGGTGAAATAGATTTCTATGCCCAAATGAGTACATATGTGTAATGTTAAGGGAAATTGAAGATCTTCCCTGCCCCTTAATTGGCCTATATGATCACAAGGAGCCCCTGGTGGGAGGAGTTTGCTGAATGAGGGGAGCAGGAGGGGGTGGAGCAGGAAGTGTGGGTGAAGCAGAGCTGAGAGGGAGACAGAGCTGGGAGAGAGGGAGCAGGCAGAGCGGAACAGAGCAGCTAGCACGAGAGAGAGAGGGAGTGATTTTGCCTAAGGGAACTTGCTTTGTGGGGAGGCCTGAGGGAAGGCTTGAGATGTTGGTGTTCCCTGGATTGGTGACGGGTATGGACTTTGTCTTTTTAAAAAAATGCATGAGATGTTGGTGGTTCCTGAATTGGCAATGTATATAGATTTCTTTGTTACTATGATGGATTTGGCTTTCCAGTGTTTGAATAAATGTCTTAGTTTCATCTTCAAGGAAGAGAATCTGTTATATCTTGTGATTAAAACCTGGAAATATGCCTGCATATTCATAGCAGCTGCTGTGGGTATCACTTTGGCAATATAGTATGTTATTCTCACTTTGAACCAATTCTGATGAGAGTAATGTTCACTCACTCCTACCCACTTCCCCCATTTTCCTTTTCACCCAATGTAAAAGCTCTTCCACATCTCTTTTATGTAATTTAACCCCATTCTATTACCCCCTTTTCCCTTCTCCCAGTGCATTTCTTTCTCACCCCTTAACTTTTTTTTTAGATAATCACCTAATCATATTCAACTCACACCCATGCCCTTTATCTATGCTTATTCCTTCTAACTGCCCTAATAATGAGAAAGTTTGAGGAGTTGCCAGTACATTTCTGCATGTAAAAATGTAAAAAATTTAACCTTATTGAAACCCTAATGATTTTTCTTTCCTATTTATCTTTTTTATGCTTCTCTTGACTTTTGTATTTTAAAGTTTAATTTTCTATTCAGCTGTTGTTTTTTTCAATCAGGAATATTTGAAAGTCTTCTATTTCATTGAATATCCATTGTTTCCCCCGAAGGATTATATTCAGTTTTTCTGGGTAGATGATTCTTGGTTGTAATCCTACTTATTTTGCCCTCTAGAATATGATATCCCAGGCACTCTGATCCTTTAATGTAGAAGCTGCTAAATCTTATGTTATTATTACTGTGACTCCACAATATTTGAATTATTTCTTTCTGGTTGCTTGCAATATTTCCTCCTTATCCTGGGAGCTCTAGATTTCAGCTATGATATTGCTAGGAGTTTTCATTTTGAGATCTCTTTCAGAAGGTGATTAGTGGATTCCTTCAATTTCTGTTTTACCCTGTGGTTCTAGATTATCAGGGCAGTTTTCCTTAATAATTTCTTAAAAGATGATATTGAGGCTCTTTTTTTTTTTTTTATCCTGTCTTTCAGGTAGTCCAGTAATTGTTAAACTATCTCTCCTGGATCTACTTTCCAGGTCAGTTTTCCAATATGATATTTCACATTTTCTTCTATTTTTTCATTCTTTTGATTTTGCCTTATTGTTTCTTGATATCTCACAAAGCCATTAGCTTCCACTTGCCCAATTCTAATTTTTAAGAAATTATTTTCTTTAGTGAATTTTTATACCTCCTTTTCTGTTTAACCAATTCTACTTTTTAAGAAGTTCTTTCCTTCAGTGAAATTCTACTGCTCCAGAATTTATCTTGGGGAATTATTCACTGTTATTTGGGGAGGGAGGGGAATTTAGGAGAGCTCAGGTGAGTCCCTATCTTTTTTTTCCATTTGGCCAATTATGTTTTTCAAGGCATTCTTTTTCTCATTGCATTTTTGTACCTCTTCAAGGTGTTATATTCTTTAGGGTTTTGGGGGGGTTTTTTGTGCCTTCTTTACCAATCTGTTGGCTCATTTTTCTATGATATTCTTGCATCACTCTCATTTTTCCTCTACATTTCTTTTTTTTCTTGCTGTTTTTTTTTGTTGTTGTTGTTTTTTTTGGAGGAGGGAAGGCAAGGCAATTGGGATTATGTGAGTTGCCCAAGGTTACACAGCTAGTAAGTGTGTCAAGTGTCTGAGGCAAGATTTGAACTCAGGTCCTCCTGACTCCAGGGCCAGTGCTCTATTCACTGTGCCACTTAGCTGCCCCTTCTCTGCCTTTCTTCTTTGATTTTTAGAATCCCTTTTGAGCTCTTCCATATCCTGAGACCAATTCACATTTTTCTTTGTGATTTTGGATGTAGGAATTACTTTTAACTCTTTTGTCTTCTTGTGAGTATGTGTTTTGATTTTCCTTGTCACCATAGTTACTTTCTATAGTCAGAAGGTTTTTTTGCATTTTTTGCTCATTTTTCCAACCTATTTCTTGACTTTTAACTCTATGCTAAAGTGGAGCTCTGCTTTTGGGGTAGGAGGTACATTCTCCCAGCTTCAGAGTTTTTATGCAGCTGTTTTCAGAGCTAGTTCTGGGGGTCTGTTAGCTTTCTCTTCTTCCAAGGTGGTATGATCTAATGAGAAGAGTGTTTACTACTCTCCTGGCCTGTGCTCTGGTCTGTGAGTAATAACAAGTGCTCTTTTCTGCCTTGGTATTCTGACCAGGGTTCCCACTTCCATGCAGCTTCAAACTACAGTGTCTTAGTGCTCCTCACCTTGGGACTACCACCCAGGACTGCAACCCAGATCCAAGTATGGACAATACAACAGAGTGCACTAGCAAAGGGACTCATATAATCTTCTTCTGACTATTTGTCCAAATCACCTTACCATCTGTGGACTGAGAACTTGGGAAGAAGCCACTGCTAATAGTTATTCAGTTGCTCCCAAAGCCTGTTCTTGGTTTTTTGGGGCCAGATATTGATACCATGGCCAGCACTGGACTGTACTTTGTTCTCACCCCTGCATGACAGACCTTTCCTGCTAATCATCTAAGTTGTCTTTGACTAGAAAATTGTTTCACTGTCTTTTTGTGAGTTCTGCTGCTCCAGAATTTATCTGGGGGCATTATTCACTGTTATTTGGAGGGGAATTTAGGAGAGCTCAGATAAGTCCCTACCTTTTTTCCACCATCTCGGGTCTGTCCCACATGCCATATTTGTAAAACATATAGTTATCACTAGTTAATGCTTGCTATTGTTATCATTTATTATTAAATGTTCATTTCACAATTTAAGCTCCAAATATATTAATTCATCCCCTCTGGTTAATCCCTCAAGTTCTGTGAGGGCACATAAGAACAGTGTCTGCTACAAAGGGATGCTTTGGATAAGCCTCATGGATCCTGAGTAGCTCTCTCCCAGAGAGGCCATCAACAATTAAAGATCGTCTGATATAAGTCCCTCATTTTGTGTTAGGGGAAGCAGAGATGCAGAGAGCATAAATGAACTGTATAAGGTTACACAAAGAATCAGTGGTAGAACTAGGTCTCAAGCCCAGTTCTTTTGCCATGTCCACTTTTCCACTATAACAATATGATTAGATATGCTAATATCTATAAGGTCCCTTCCAGTGCCAAGGGCCCTTCCAGCTCCAACCATGAAATGGTTTTGTTCTGTTTGATGCTCCCAAATAACCAGAGAATCAGATAAAAATCCATGTAATTGTTTGGCCTGATAACTTATGTGGTGGGTTGGTATTTGGGGATTTTTTGTTTTGTTTTATGGGTTCTGTGAGGTTTTTTTTCTTATTTCTGCTATTTAACTCCAGTATTTTTACCTTCTTTTTTCATTGTTTTTTTTTTTTGTTCTCTGAAGACTTTTTTAGCAAAATGTTGATCAGACCAGAACTTGACCTCATTGAAAAAAAAATTTATTCTTCCAAATTGTCTCATTGTTCTCTCTAAACATCTAAAGCTGGAAGGCAACGTGGATCAGGGGTGCAGTACAGTGGGAGAAGGCAATAAGCATTTATTGAGTGCCTACTGTATTACAGTCACTGTGCTAAGCACTTCACAATTATCATTTCATTTGATCCTCTCAACAACTCTATAAGGATAGGTGTTATTATCATCTTCGTTTTACACATGAAGAAACTGAGACAGAGAGAGGTCTTTAGGGTCACAGAACTAGTAAGTGTTTGAGGCTGGATTTGAATTCAGATTTTCCTGACTCTAGGTTCAGTGTTTTATCCATTTTGACACCCAGCTACCCTAGGAATAATGGATAGACAATCAGTCTCAAAAATCAGGTATAACTGAATGCATGTTCTGTTGCTGACACACACTAGCTATGTGGTCCTGGACAAGTCTCTCAGTCTCCCAGTGCTCCCGGCAGCTGGAGCTCCAAGATTATAGCTTGCAGAGCAAGCAGATGCCAGTCTGTACTGAGAAAGGGAGTTTCCTCATCAAGACTATTTGCCAATTTGTCTGGTTAAAAATACAGTGAAAATACTCAAAGCCCAAGTCACTCTTCCTCCCCAAGGATTATTTTTGTTCATTCCTTCAAACCATTTATCTCTTTTCTGTTTAAGCTATCTTATGAAGGCACATGACTGAAATGATACCAACAATAACAATAATAATTGGTATTTCTATTATGGTACACTTGCCATACAATATCATATTTGAGCCTCACTACTACCCTGTGAAGGGATAGTAAAGAGATGATTATTCTCATTTTACAGATGAGAAAACTGAGGCAGAAAGAGGTTAAACTTGCCTATGGCCACACAGCTAGCCACTATCAAAGGCAGGACTTCCTGGCTCCAAGGTGAACACTGTATCCACCATGCCACACTGCTTCTTAAATCATCCAGATTTATCCACTATTTCCTGATCTTGGGGCTTACACTAGCATAGCCCTATATGGGTTTGGACTTTGGATCAATTTCCAACATTTTCTGTAATCTTGATTTCCAGAGTCAATATAATATTAATCATTATCTTTGGATTATCAAAGTAGCCAGTGGGATGGGAAATGCCAAATAAAATCCAAGTTTACAATCCAGATTGAGAGTTAAGAATATATCCCATGGAAAAATACCATGGAAAAAACCATAATTTTGACCACACAGATACATTCATTATGGTGCAGTCATAACTACAGCATTGCCCCTCAGGGTTTCCATCACAAATGGGGATACAATTATTTCCAGCTGAAATATACCACTGACAGGTTTCCTGTCCCCTGAGAATTTTAATGATTTGTTTTGCAAATTGAGGGTGGGGATAGGGACAAAAGGGCTATGAAAAGAAAGACATGGAATTTCATACTTAGCTAATTCTTTAAATTGAAACCACACACACAAAATAACCATCTATAGCCAGCCAAGAAAGTTGATCAAGAACATAATGTCAACCCTAAAGTGGGGAAATTAATGTGGTGTACCAGAAAAGGTCCTAGCCTTGGAGTCAGATGTCCAGGCTTGGTTTGGCCATCAACAAGCTGTAGGAACTTGGGTAAATCCCATCTTCTCTGATTCTCCATTCCTTCATCAGCAAAAAATGAAAAATAATACCTGCCATTCTCATCACACATGGTGGTTATGAACAAAGTGCTTTGTATATCATACAGATCTAGAGAACTGTAAGATGTTAAAATCAATTCAGCAAACATTGATTTAACAACTGCTATGTGCCAGATGCTGTGCTTAGTGCTGGGGATATAAAGACAAAATAAAAACAAAATTAAAAAAATTGTCTCTGCTCTTAAGGAGGTGACATTCTAATGAGGGAAGCAACATACAAATAACAGTGTACAAAGAGAGATGTATCTTGTTTGTACATGTTGTTGCTGAGTCATTTTAAGTCACGTCCAGCTCTTTGTGAATTGGGGTTTTCTTGACAGAGATACTGGAGTAGTTTGTCATTTCCTTCTGCAACTCATTTTACAAATGAGGAAATTGAGACAAACAAGTTTAAGAGGCTTTCCTAGAGTCACATAGTAGTAAGTGTTTGAGGCCTCATTTGAACTCAAGTCTTCCTGACATCAAGCCTGGCACTCTACCCACTGTACCACCTAGTTGCCCTTCATAGTTTGTGTGTAGTTACTTACCTATTCTGTATATCTCTATATACTGTACATTTGTTGTTGTTGTTGTTGTTGTTGTTGTTGTTGTCGTTGTGTGTGTGTGTGTGTGTGTGTGTGTATAGTTGAGTACCTTCAGTCCCAAGGTCCACTGACATGAGACTCTCTCATCATTGGTGGAAATGAATACCTGATGTCTGTGTAAGAAGCTGGATAACGTTGGAGAGAATGGGGGGAGACCTTTAGTCTCTTCAGTATTCTTTGAGTTTTCTTCCAGTCTTCAAGTTTGAAATCACTTTAAGGCACTTCTGGCTTCCAGCTTCAAGAGAGAAGATGGAAGAGACCAAACCCTATTCCAATTGAAGGATAAAGACTCTGGGAAAATATGAAAAGAGCAGGAGATCTCCATCATGTCCCTATCCCCAGCTCTCTATACTAGAGACTTCAGGGAACTTCCCCTTGGGTGAGATCCAGGACCCTCTCTCTTGTTTGAGCTGAGTTACCTCACTCACAACTGGAGAGATCCTTCATTCTGTGTTGTCTGATATATATTCTCTTATGTATACCTTCTCTGATTTCTGTTTTGTTATGTGTATTCATTGTAGAACTAGAACTTGGTGGGAAAGAGGTTTTCTCATATATAAAATGAAGCAAACTAAATGCTTTCTACAACTCTTTCCAGTTCTAGTAGCTTATAATCCTTTAATACATAGATCATCATATAGAATGTGACCATTATGAAAAAATTGTCACAGCTGATTTGTTTCTCTGTTTATACATCAGGGGAATGGGAACAATGGTTGTAAACCACTTCCCTGTTGAATCACATCTTTTTCCTACAGGTACACAAAAACTCCAAACTCTAGATGGTGCCATATGTGAATTTATCCATGGCTCAGGTCCTCAGGTCCTCACTGATTTGCTGGCAGAAGAACAGCCATTTTGGTTTCAGCTCCTTCTCTTGACACTGGAGTTGCTTCTGCAGCATTCTACCTCCAAAATTCTCTCTCTCCTCCCAATGTATTTTCTCTAGCTATGTTCCTTAACTCATTTTATGGAATAAGAAGCCAAGTTGGTCAGGTACAACTGGGTCTGTGACTTTTAATCGGATCATTTATGCTTCTCCTTACCCTTTACTTCTTTTTTTATGCTTACTGTAGATTCATTATAATAGTCTCTCTCTCTAGATAGATATTGAGATAGAGTTATACATATATACATACATATACATATGTATTATACATGTTATAGTATATTGTATTATGTTATTATATTATATTTCCCCCTTTCTGCCACCTTTTCCTCTGGTGCCTATCCTCTGTGGTGAGCAATGAGCCCTCTCTATCCCTCTGCCCTACGTCCATAAATGAATCATAATAAAGGATATACAGAGAAGACAAGGGAGGCATAGGTTTAGTAGCTGGGTGGTGCAATGAATAGCACTAGTCCTGGAGTCAAGAAAACTTGAGGTCAAATCTGGCCTCAGACACTATCTATATGACCCTGGTCAAATCACCTAACCTTGTTTGCCTCAGTTTTCTCATCTATGAAATGAGCTGGAAAAGAAAATGGCAAACTACTGCAGTATCTTTCCCAAGAAACTCCCCAAAAAGGGGTTATGAAGAATTGGACATGATTGAAAAAAATTAAAGAATAACAACAAATCAGTCTCACAGATTAAGAATAAATTCACTCCACAAATTGAGAAGAGATATTTTTATTTACTTTAGGATAATATTTACTATACCTTTGTTGAACCCTGTCTAAAATATGTTGTGCTCATTTTTTTAGGAAAAAAAATTAACCAGCTGGGCAGTGACTAGATGAGGCTGAGCAGGATAGTGAAGGGTTTGGAGGACATGAACCTGAGAACTGGATATCAAACCTGGAAAAGAGAAGACTTAGGAAAGATATAATTATTATGTTTAAATATTTGCAGGGCAGTTGCACTGAAGAGGAAATAGACATTTTGTATAACTCTAGAGAGTAAAAGTAAGATAAGTAGGTGGAAGTTAGAGATGTTGACTCAATTTAAGTTGGAATTTTCTATATAGAAGTATCTAAGAATTGAGTTGGGTGTCCCTTGGGAGTTAGCAACTTCCTAGTACTAGAGGAAAGAAGCTGTTTGGTGGAATGAGAACTGGACCTGAAGTCATGATTAAACTTGGGTTCAAATCCCAACTCTTACACTTGATACCTGTCTATTTCTGGGCACATCATTTTGCTTCTGAGTCTCAATAGGGGTAATAAGACCTTTAGGACCTCCCTAATAAGGCTGTTGTGAGGATCAAATGAGCATATCAAGCAAAGTATGTGGCACATATTAGGTGCCTAATAAATATTTATTAACTGACTAGAAAACTGAAATCACTTTATAAATGATGCTTGTCATAGACTCTGGGCAGCTAGGTATAATGGATAGAGTACAAGTCTGGTGTCAGGAAGGTTTACCTTCATGAGTTCAAATCTGGCCCAAGATACTTACTAGCTATGTGACTCTGGGCAAATCACTTTATCCTGTTTGCTTATTTCCTCATCTGTAAGGAAGTTGGAACTGGAGAAGGAACTGCCAAACTACTTCAGTATCTCTGCCAAGAAAACTCCAAATAAGGTCATGGAGAGTCAGACATGACTGAAAAATAACCTAACAACATGATCTTTGTCACAAGCAGAGGCTGGATGACCATTTGTTAAGAATGTTGCAGCCAAGATTCATTCCCCCAGATACAAAGTTGACCCAAATTCCCCTAAAACTCCAGTATTGTATAATCCTAATAGTGCTTATAGAGAGGTAGTGGTTAAGGATGGGGGAAGTAGTAAAAGGGAGCTAGTCTAAGAATAAGGAAGACCTATGGTCAAGTACCACTTTTGATGTTTGATAGACTGTGTGACCCTGGTCAAGTAGCAAAAATTCGCAGATCCTGCTTTAAAAAATACCATATTCATATTTTAAGAACCGTTGATTTCATCAGTATGAGTACTCCCTCAATCATGAAGCAGTGTGACATATTGGAAATAGTGCTTGAAATCATAGGCTCTGTGTTTGAATCCTGACTCTGATACTTAACATCCCACTGGACTTAGTCAAATTATTCAACCTCCCTAGGTCTCAGTTTTCTCATCTGCAAAATGAGAAAGTTAGACTAGATAATCCTTCCTAGTTCTAAAATCTATGATCCTGTGAAACAACTCTCATCCTCTCTACAACTTAGCAGATACTGAGAATTTCTGTGGTTGAAAAATTCATTGCACTGTGGCCTCTAATGACAACAAAAGAACATGGAGAAAATCTAGTATTTAGGGAAAAGAATTCCCAGGGTCTATGTGAGGTTTCTCTGTATGATGTTACATTATAGACATGAATGAATTCAACAAAATTATTCAGATTCAAGATATCATTCTCAAAGGTGTTGAATACATCAGGGTCCATTGATATTTCCCCTGGCATTTGGAATGTAGGGTGATTCAATCTAGAAAGAGAGTTAATGGGAAAAAGATCAAAGTTGAACTTGGGAGGCTACAAAGACTTTTCTCAGGATTTAGGTAATTGATTCTGTATTTAATCTGACTAGGTTTGAGTTGGATTTGAAATGAATGGTCAACTGTCTATTTGTTTTAATTTACTTAAGCAAATATGCAAAGAGAAGGAAATGAATACAGGGTGGGCCCTGGAGTCAGGAGGATCTGGGTTCAAGACCTGGCTCTGATACATAATGGCTGTGTCTCTGGGAGAGTCACTTAATCCCTCCAGACCCCAGACAATTTATAAGACTTAGAGATGTTTCATTTTTTCTAAAGGTGAAGAGTATTTCCTATACTGATGAAATCATAGGCCTGGATCACACATATAAATATGTTAATATAGTCATAATTGTAAATTACGAAAAGCCAATTCTTTATAAAGACCAACATTCTATTGACATTTTAATACATTTAGCAGATGATCTCGTTTATTGCCATAACAAATACAGTTGCTGGTATCTATTTTAATACAAACTTATGTCACATTTTTTTTCTTAAATGTGTTAGAAATTGCCTTGCTTCTCACATACTGTGTCACTTAGAGATTCTTCAAAGAAGACAAAACACCTTTATTATTTCAGGCTGCAAATACCTCCCATAAAAAACACATCAAAGTTCCCTGGAACTGTGGTATCACTAGGTGGCACTCTTTCCCCTTAGTCAATCCTGCTTCCCAGCCCTGACAGCCTGAAGATGGAGAGGCGAGCATTTTCTCAGCCTCAGTTCATTTATTTAACCTCCAGATGCTCCCCTATTGCAGTCAGCCTTGTGAGCATCAATTTTCTTTGGTTAAGCTTAGGCACATCTATCAGATTTTATTGGGTGATGGTTGTATTAGACATCTTGAAGTTTGCTCCAAAACACCATCACCACAAGGGCTAAGATGCCCTTGTGTAGTCTATTTTCCCAAGATTTACTGGACTGCATAGAGAACTGAAGGAGTATTCAGAGAATTTTAGTTGTTTAACTGCACCCATTCATTGTCCTCACCTCTCTACCCACAAAAAAAAAAAATCAGAGATTTAGAAAGGACCTTAGAGTCCTCCATCCAGTCTAACCTCTGAACTATTTGAATAAGGAAACTGGTCCAAAGAAGCTGGATGTGTTACCTAAGGTCACATAGGAATTACCAGGTTCTGTGATTCCAGAGTCAGTGATCTTTCCACTGTACCATGGTACCTCCTTCTTTATAGATTCAATATTTTGTTTAATGTTTTGAAATCTAAAACAAGCAACTTGAAATTTAGGTTGGGATACTTTAACTTCTGAAAGAATGGAGCAGGCATTTGCCTCCATCAAGATGCTACGGAAAGGTTCAAGTATGAAAATAATAATAATAACTGACATTTTACATAGACTCTCAAGGATTTCAAAGCACTTTATCTAATTAGTTCATTCGATTCTTACAACAAACATGTAAGGTGGGTGCTAATATACCCTCATTTTATGAATGTGAAAACCTAGGCTCAGAAAGGTTAGGAGACTTCCTTTGGATCACATACAAGCATAGGAGGCGGAATTCAAACTGAGGTCTGACTCCCTACCCAATGTTCTATGCACCATGACACTCTTCTCTGAATTGATCTGAGTTCAAAATGTACACGTTTTGTGAGGACACATACACCAAATTCTCACTTACTGTTTATTTGCTCAGACCTTTAAGTTAAGGTCCTTCAGTCTATTTAGAAGCTTTACAGGGAGCTTGATCATTGGAAGGTTTGCTTCATTCTCTCTAAGCTTGGTCCTGTTCTATAAGCTGGTTTTCACTTCTGAGCTCTGAGCTCATTTGTGCTGAAGTCACTTCTTCACCCCATCTTGCTATAAGTTACAAATCTGGGACTCATTGATGGCAAAGAAGGGGAGAGTAGCCCTTCATAACCAATATCTCCTGCCCAAAAAGTTCAGACCACCTTATCAATGGTAGAGGAATGTTCCTGGATAGGAAACCACAAGACAGACATTCCTAGCTTAGCCCTGAGTCTCAAGGACACCAGGACACAGATCCATTAAGTGACTGGCTCTGGATTGTCCCACGGTTTCCATAGCAAAAGCAGAACAAAAACCAACTCTCCTCTTGCCTCTCCCAGGACTGACTTGCAACTATTTTAGCCAAATAATTTATGGAGGGAATTGAGCATTTTGCAGTTCAGAAAGAGCACACTTGAAGTTCCCATAAGGTCTTCTTGAAAAAAAAGAAAACAAAGGAACTTATCATTTGAATCTTTCTGGTAGGGAGAGGTGGGGAGAGAAGGTTACTGGTTCATAGAAGTCTTCATCCTTGGGGGCCACAGAAATGAGAAGTCTCTCCACCATCCCAGCGTGCTAGCCAGTGGACCATGATATATTTACTGAGAAAATTTTAATAAATAAACCACAGACTTGAACCCAAGAGCTTTTATAAACCAGCCAATTCCCAGGGGGAGTTCAGGAGTTTTTAATGGAGAAATACTGTGTTCTCATGAGAATTTTATTAGAAATCAGAGACTTGCAATACATCAGGGCAGGGAATTTATGAGCCTACGTGGGAACCATCACTTTTTTCGTTCCAACACTCTTGCCTGGGAAGAAGCTGTCTCTGCATTGTGTTACTGAGTGAGGCATATACTCTGTACAACTTTAGTCCTTATCTCTGATCCCTCAACAAATTCCAGACAGCTCCTTATTTTCACAAACTATTCCCTTTGCATTTTACCCTTGAAAGGAGATAAATGGTATTTGATTCTCTACAAAAGAATCATAACCTTCCCTCCTCCTAATTTTTTTAATTGCATGGGAAACAATGTTGCCAGTCAAAAACATTTCATACCAGGTCAGTCCAAATGTCAAAAAGTAAAGGAACAATAAGCATCATCTGCTAAGGATGTTTGGAGTTTATTGATTTTTTTTTTCACAACTGTATATTTGCCTTTAATCAAAATTTCAATTTTCAACATTCCTGCTTGAGATGTTGTCTAAATGTTTTTAAACTTATCTTATGTGATAAGTCCAGTTGAAATTTCGCCCCCTGAAAAACCTGTTGTTTATCATTGTGTAAAGAGATTTGGAAGAGAGCCAAAACCCCAGAATAGATGTTTGTGTCGGTGAAGTGGAGAGGAAGCACTCTAAACAAGTTTCTCCTTTTGGGTAGAATCCAACATTGCATTAAATTGTCTGTGCTAATGGGAGGGGAAAGAAGTGTGAGCCAGGATTGGCCCAAACTGTAATCTAATGACTCACTATTTAACCTTTTACAAACCAACTGACCCTCATTGCTGTCCCTGTCCCCTCCTTGGCATCTACATCCCAGGCAAAATTGAAAGGACGTTAATTCCAGGAAGATGGACAAACTCAGTCCAAGGTCACGTTTTTCCAAATAAATACTTACATTACTGTTTCAGGTTTATTCAGTTGCCAAGATAGTACAATTTGCTTAGTTAATTCATTTGGGAAGGGGTGGGTTGCAGTAGTAGGTTTGGGAAATGTAGCCATTGCCAAAAAGATGTTGAGCAATCATACAACAAAAGTGTGTGTCTCTCTCTTTACACACACACACACACACACACACACACACACACACACGCACGCACGCACGCACGCACACACACACACACACAGAGTCTCACACATACACATGATAACCTATGATTGAGAGTTGACCCTGAAGGCAAGAAGACCTGGTTTCAAGTCCCATCTCTAACACATGAAAGCTTTTTGACTTTGGGCAAGTCACTTAATCTCTGTGTTTTGGGAAACTCACTTCATTTATTAATTGAAGAGAAGTACTAATCTGTATAGATAGTGGGAATTTCTTCATCTAGGTGTTCTATATGTCAATAAATTACAGGTTCAGCACCTATTCTATACATGCAAGCATTCAGAATAAAACGACTAAAAGAAAAAGCAATACTCCACACTTGTCACTATCATTTTTACTGGGAACTTTCCAATGGAGCCCCACTCTCTTCTCAACTCTCTACAGTCTGATTTCTAATCTCATCATCCAATAGAAATTCTCCTCTTCTCCAAAATTACTAACATTCTCTTAACTGTCAAATCCAATGGCTTTTTCTCAGTTTTCATTCTTCTTGACCATTCTGTAGCCTCTGACACTGTTGATATCCACATTCCACTCACTAATCATGTGTGTCCCACAGAAATTTTATCCTACGCTTTCTCTTCTCTTCTCTCTCCTATTTCAGCTGATAATCACATCAATTCCCATGGATTCAATTGTCATATCTGTAATGATGATTCTCAGATCTACTTATTCAGCCCTATCCTCTCTGCTAACTTCTAGTTTTGCATCTCCAACTTCCTACTGGACATTTCAAGCTTAATGCCCCATAGACATCTTAAACTAACTCTATCCAAAACTGAATTCGTTATCTTTCCCTTAAACCTCCTCCTTTTTCCTAATGTGTCTATTAATATCCAAGGTACTATCATCCTGTAAGTCACCCAGAACCACAAACTATATGTCATCCTCCACTCCTCCCCAATCACTCTGTTTGGTGTTGAAAGCCCTTTAAACCTGGCCTCCTCCCCACCTTTCTAGTTTTCTTACACCTTATACCTCCTTACATACTCTATAATCCAGTAACACCAGCCTCCTTGCTAAACAAAACACTCTATCTCCTGATTCCTTGCATTTTCACTGGCTAGCCCCCATGCCTACAATGCTGTCTCTCATCTCTGCCTCCTGACATCCTGGCTTCCTTCAAGTCCTAGCTAAAACTTTGCCTTCTACAAGAAGCCTTTCCTGATCTACCTTAATTCCAATGTCTTCCTTCTGTTGATTATCTCCAAGTTATCCTCTATATAACGTGTTTGTATGCAGCTGTTTGTATGTTTTCTCTTCTATTAAACTGGAACTCCTTGAGAACAAGGACTATTTTTTGTCTTTCTATAAATTCCTAGTACTTATCATAGTGTCTGGCATATAGTAAGTGCTTAATAAATACTTATTGGCCTACTGATTGAATGACTAATAGCAGCCCTTACTGACGGATAGAACCCCTTGCTCCAGTGCTCTTTTGAATTCAACGAGCACATCAGTTAGTCCACATGCATGAACTAAGAGCCCTAAACTAGGCCTAATGAGGAAATAGATGTCATTTTTACTCTCAAGTTTACAAGCTAAATGGAGTCAAAAAATATTTGCATGTGTCAAAACAAATTCACTTCAAAAAATATTTTAAGAATATTTTTTATTTATTTATCTGTATGTACAATGTGCTCTTCCAATAAAACATAAGTTCCTTGAGGGCAAGAACTATTAAGTTTCTGACTCCATTTCCTCAGTACCAAGCACAATGGGTCATAATACTAAGAGTAAAGTTTTAATAAAATCTTATTGAAAATCCTGTGCTAGAAAAGTATAGACAAGATACCTAGAGTAGTGAAGACCATGACAGAGCTACCCTCACTGGGGTGGCCTTCATTCAAGAGAATGACAGAAATGTGCAATGGATCATACCTAGTTTCCAAATCTGTTACATGAGGTGGGGGAGGGGGTAAACTAGATTGTATGTAAGGTTACAGGATTCACCCAGTCTCAGAGTTGGAAAGAACTTTAGATGTCACTTAGTCCAATACCTATCTTAACAAGAAACTTTTGCTTGATTCTCATAGCAATTAAAATTATAGGTAACCAAAAATAAAAGAGTGACATACTGAAGGTTGAAGTAAGCTGGCATATGTATACCAATCATGACTTACATTCAAGAAATGGTCTAGCAAGATGGAGGAGTAAAAGCAGGGACTTGCTTAAGATCTCCCACAAACCCCTCCAAATACCAGTAAAAATGTCTCTAAACAAATTCTAAAGCTACAGAACCCACAAAATGACAAACTGAAACAAATCTCCAGACCAAGACAACCTGGAGAGTTGACAGGAAAGGTCTATTGCTCCAGACTGGAAGTGGAACACAGGCCAATGAAGGCCATGCCAGCACAGATGGACCAGAGTAGGCCTATGGCAACTGTGGCAGTTTAAAGACTTCTTAACCCAAAAATGTGAAAGACAATGTAGAAGGTCAGCAGGAAAACTCTGTGAGGCCTGGGTGAGAGAGGAATATAGTCTGACCCCAGTCCCAGGGCAATGAAGGTGGCAGGGACAGCAGCAGCAGCAGGGGCTGCTTCTGGAGCTCTGGACCCACAAAAAGTGGGACATCAAGTGGCTGATCAGAGGAGGATTGCAGGGATCTCTTTCCTGGCACTGAGACAGGATTCTCTTGCTTTGCCTTGCTTAGATCTAGGTCACAGGCCTGGATGGCAGACCTGGGGTAAGGAAGAGCGATTGAGTGGTAGAAGCTTGAAGCAGTGGTGGAGAGAGAATCCTCAGAGTTCCAAGGCAGAAAAGAGTGCTTGGGATCACTCAAACTAGAGCACAGGCTAAGAGAGGAGTAAACGCCTCTTCTTTGAACATACCACCTTGGAAGAGTTGAAAATTTACAGTTCCCTAGAAGTATCTCTGAAAACAGCTGTACAAAACCCCTGGAGCTTGGGACAGTACACTCACTTCCATCCCTATCCCCACTGGAAACAGAGTCCTACCTTGACAAAAAGTTAGAAAGTCAAGTATTTGGCTGGGAAAATGAGCAAACAGTAGAAATAACTCAGACTATAGAATCTTATTATAGCAACAAAGAATATCAAAACACACAAAAAGAAGACAACAAAGTCAAAGGACCTACATCAAAAGCCTACACAAAAAAATATGAATTGGTCACAGGTCATGGAAGAGCTTAAAAAGGATTTTGAAAATCAAGTAAGAAAAGTAGAGGAAAAATGGGAAAGAGAAATGAGAGTGATGCAAGAAAATCATTAAAAATGAGTTAACAGCTTACTAAAGGAGTCCCAAAAATATATTAAAGAAAATAACCTTGAAAAAGAGACTAACCCAAAAGGCAACTATGGTCCAAAAAGCCAATGAAGAGAAGAATGCCTTAAAAAGCAAAATTGGCCAAATGGAAAAGCAGGTCCAAAAGCTCACTGAAAAAAAAATATTTCCTTCAAAATTAAAACGGAGCAAATGGAAGCTAATGACTTTATGAGAAATCAAGATATTATAAAACAATGCCAAAAGAATTAAAAAATAGAATGCAATGTAAAATATCTCATCAAAAAACAACTGACCTAGAAAATAGATGCAGGAGAGCTAATTGTCTAGCTTCTTTTTTATCATGGCTTTCAGGCAGTCCAAAAAAGATAGATAGATAGGTAGATAGATAGATAGATAGATAGATAGATAGATAGATAGATAGATAGATGATAGATGGCACAGGGGCAAGTTGAATATGAAGGGAGGACATAAAAAAATAAAATTAAGGGGTGAGAGAATATTTTGGGAGAAGGAAAAAGGGAGAGAGAGAATGGGTTAAAGAGGCAAGCATTGAGGACATAAATAGGAAAGTTGGACAATCCCTGCCATCAAGGAATTTACAGGGAGAGGGAGAGGTGGACAGAAGAATCTCAGGGAATGTATTTCGGAAAAGTTTGGCATGAAGTGACTTTTGAATGCCTGTTCAATATAGGAGAGTGGTTGTATCAAAGTGAATAGAGCACCAGCCCTGGAGTCAGGAGGACCTGAGTTCAAATCCAGCCTCAGACACTTGACACACTGACTAGCTACGTGACCTTGGGCAAGTCACTTAGCCCTAATTGCCTTGCCTTCCTCCCTTCCAAAAAAAAAAAAAAAGATATGTATAATGGGTAAAAGCAGGATCTTACTTGAGCTCCTCCCCAATTACCTCAAGGACCTGTAAAAAATGATTCTAAACAAATTTTAGAGCTACAGAACCCACAAAATAACAGAGTGAAATGTCTCCAGCTGAGGGAAGTCTAGCAAACTGACAGGAAGGGCCTTATCACACCAGACTGGGAGTGGAATGCAGTCCCATGTGGGCAGTGCCAGCAGAGACTGGCAGCACAGACTGGCCAGGGCAGATCTCAGGGGATCAATCACAGGCAGCTGTGGTGGTTTCCAGACCTCTCAACCCATAAATGCCAAAAAGAAAATAAAAGATCACTGGGGAATCTCTGTTAGAATCAGGTGATAGAAGAGTAGGGTCCATCCCCTGGCTCTGGGGCAGCAGAGGTGGTGGCAGGTGCAGTTGCTGTCACAGCAACTGCTTTCAGAGCTCCAGGCCCACAGATGGTAGGGAGACCAAGAGACTGACCAGAAGGCAATTGCAGGAATCTCTTTGCTGGTGTTGAGGCAGGATTCTCTTACTTTGCCCTACTTGAATCTGGGTCACAGTTTTGGAAGAAATGGAGTGATAGATTAGGGTAAATTATCTCACATAAAAGAGTCAAGAGAAAGCTATAACAATGGAGGGGAACAGCAGGGTGGTGAAAAGGAATGAGTTGACATTGCTCTCATTGGATGTGGCTTAAGGAGGGAATAACACACATACTAAATTGTATGTCTTACCCTACAGCAGTGGTTCTCAACCTTCCCGATGCCGCAAACCTTTAATACTCATAAATGGGGGTATCTGCATGTGGGCGGACCTGCCTGGAGATGGACAGAGGAGTGGTGTCTTGGTTCCTAAGACCATCAGAAAGATGTGTTTTCCCATGGTCTTAGGCGACCCCTGTGAAAGGGTCATTCCATCCCCAAAGGGGTTGCAACCCACAGGTTGAGAATCACTGCCCTACAGGAAAACAGAGGGATAAAGAAAAAAAGGTATAAGAGTGGGGGGATGATAGAAGGGAGGGCAGATTGGGGGAAGGGGTAATCAGAAGCGAACACTTTTGAAAAGGGACAGGGTCAAAGGAAAAAATAGAATAAATGGGGGGTCAGATAGGATGGAGGAAAATATAGTTAGTCTTTCACAACATGACTACTATGGAAATGTTTTGCATAACTACACATATAGAACCAATATTTAATTGCTTGTCTTCCTGGTGGAGGTGAGTGAGGAGGAAAGAAGGGAGAGAATCTGGAACTCAAAGTTTTAAATACTTATGTTTAAAAATTGTTTCTCACATGCAACTGGGAAATAAGATATACAAGCAATGGGATATAGAAATCCATCTTGCCCTATAAGAACGTAAGGGGGAAGGGGATAAGCAGAGGGTTTGGAGGGGGACATATGAGAGGGCAGGCTGGAGGAAGGAGTAATCAGTTTGCTTGCCGTGTTGGGGTGGGGGTAGGGAAGAGGTGAGGAGAAATTTTGAAACTCAAAATCTTGTGAAAATGAATGTTGAAAACTAAAAATAAATAAATAAAGTGAGAAAAAATTGATGAGCAGGCAGATATCAGAAAAATCTAGAAAGACTTACATGAACTGATGTTGAGTGAAGTGAATAGAACCATGTGAACATCATACACAGTAATAGCAACACTGTGTGATGATCAATTTTAACAGACTTAGCTCTTCTCAGGAATGAATGATACAAGACAATTCCAAGGGACTCACAATGGAAAATGCTGTCCACATGCAGAGAAAGAACTACAAAATTTGAATGCAGATCAAAGCATACTCTTTCCTCTTTTTTGTAGTTTTTTAAAAATTTCTTGTGATTTTCCCTTTATTCTGATTCTTATTACACAACATGACTACTGTGGAAATATGTTTAATATGATCATACATATATAACCTGTATCAGCTTGCATGTCATCTTGGGGAGAGAGGAATGGTGGGGCAGAGGGGGGGCGGGGAAGAGAATCTTAAAACTCAAAATCTTATAACAGTGAATGCTGAAAACTAAAAATAAATTTAATTTAAAAAAAGAAAAATTTTAGAAAAGACATACATGATCAAAAAAGGAGCTGGACTGATCGTGTAGCAACTGCACATGCAATATATGGGAAAAAATCTTCCTGACCATTGAAAGTCTCTATATGGGGTATGGGCTGCCTCTCCAGAGTCTGAGTAATCCCTGTCCATAAGGTAGGTCTCCATGGAAAGGCTAGAATACTATTTATTAAAGGTGTTGGAGAGGGCATTCTTGCCTCATGAATGTATTGGACCAATGAAACAATGTAAAGTGATGAATGAGACAGAGAGAGAGAAAGACAGAGAGACCGAGACAGACAGACAGAGAGTCAGTGATGATGATTTCCTAGCTATATAATTTTATTCCTAAGCCAGGTCTCTAGATAGTGGCAAAATCATGACTAGAAGATCTGTTGACCCAGTCCAGTACTTATTCCACTACGCCTTGCTATCAGCAAATAATGATAATAGCAATAACTAGGATTTATATAGCACTTTGTATATGTTATCTCATTTGATTTAAAGTTCCTATGGCTTTCTCACCCCATTGAAAAAAAGTTTGGAGAGTCAAAAGTGAATCTCAGAGATGTACGGAAATGTGGGCATGCTTGCATATATTCTGGATCAAATTCAAAAGATTAATGGGTTACAAGGAATAACTTATGAAGAAACACTAAAAAACAAAGTCTAGAGAACCTGACTCTGTGACGGTTAAAGGTAAGAGACTATGACAAATCTAAGAACAGCCAAAGAGAAACAAAAGGAGAAAGGTGTTATTGAGCTTGGCACTCAGGGGTTACAGAGGAGCACCTAAATGACTATGTAATGTTATTGGTGCAAATCACAACCAAGTTATTCCTTGTAGAAGGGATGCCCAGGTCTAATGTTGGGGTGTTGCTGAGATTTTTCAGGAGTCCTATCTATAGAAAGTAACAGTGAGAACAGTTCTACCAAGGAGTACACTGATGCTTATTTTGGTATAAGTGTGTATATTAGGGACTCAGCTGACCCAAAAGAAGGAAGGGTTATCATCAACTTAAAGAAATCTGGCATCCCTTATTAGAGTTGTAAACACTACATGAATGAGCAGTTACCTTGGGCCAGAAGAGGAAAAGAGGTTTTTCTTATGGTTCTCATAGAAAGTAATGGATTTCTTGGAGTGTTGAAAACTAAAGGAAGAAGCCATCAAGGGGCAATATAGCTATGCACCTTGGCCAAGCAGCTATATTGGTGATGTGCTTTCTAAAGAATTACTGTAAGTAAAACAACTTTTTAAATTGAAAAAAAGAATTACTGTAAGTTATCATTATCCTAAAATATGTCTAATGAGAATCTGTGGGTTCTCAGATCTGGGAGTCAGGGGAAAGTCATAGCTTCAATTAGGAAAAATGCATGTAGACCTTCCCCCATATGCCTAGCTTAGCCAACAAAAGGCTACAGGAAAGTTTCAGGTCCTCCTAGAAAGAAAGACAAAAACCTTCCTGCCGTGATGGCTGTCTAAATGAAAGAGAGGCCACCGATGTCCTCCATACCTACTTTGGCAAAACTCTTAAGTTTGCACTAGACCTAATAATTATCAAGTATTTTAAAGAGAAACTAAGAGTAACTGATCTCTTGTACCACAGAATGTCACAAAGTCAGCCAGAAGACTATGGGCAATAGGAAAGCGATTGACTCAAGCAAAACAGGCAAACCAGAGACTGGATACATAAAGCCTTCAAGGTTGTGGGTATGTAGGCAGCAAGTACAGAGGACTCCACCTGAGAAAACTCAAGGTGATCAAAAAGTACAAGGGATGGGGAGCTTGGAAGCTAAGGGAACAGCAGTGGGTAGCAACCAACTGGGTGACAACTACCACTCAGACTGACACAGCCTCAGGCATTCAAAGGTCCATTATACTCTGTCCCAAAGCATCATAGAGGACCCTAAAGATTCAGTGCTCAGAACCTTTAAAAAATCCAGCTGGTTCAAACCCCAGGAGATAGAGATTCAAGAACCCAGGGGACCTAGGATAAGACCAAACAAGGCCAACATCTCTACCCAAAAGTAAGAAAAGGATAGGGAAGGGAACTAGCATCTATATAGGATCTACTATATGTGAGGCACTATTCTAAGCATTTTTTACAAATAATATCTCCTTCAATGAGAAGATGCTGGCAGAAAGCCCAAATTCATGAGTCAGAGCTATAGAGATGAGTAAGTTAAAGACAACATCAACAGTATAAAAAATTATTGCAAATCTAATTCTATATCAACTGCAAGCAAAGATCCAAGAAAAATCAGAACTACATAAACACAAAAAAGAAATTAAACAAGAATTTTTTAATGAAATAGAAACTCTGTAGGAAAAAATGGGAAGAAGAATAAGTAGGTTCAAAGAGAAAGTGGTAGTCATTACCAAAGAAATGTAATCCCTGAAAACTAGACATGATCAATAGATGACTCTATAAGATAACAAGAAATACTAGAAAATCCAAAGATTGAAGCTATAGAAGAAAACGCTACATATAGGATATCAAAACAGCTAACTTAGAAAGCAGATGATGGGGGGAGGGGCAGAGCAAAGACAGCAAAGTAAAAACAGGATCTCTGTGCAGCTCCCACTCCAAACACCTCCAATACCTGTGAAATATGACTCTACACAAATTGTAGAGCTACAGAGCCCACAAAGTTACAGAGAGAAACAAATCTCCTGCTGAAGGCTGCCTGAGAGGCTGACAGGAAGGGTCTATCACATCAAGCTGGACCAGAGCACAGCCCTGTGTGAGATGCAAGGTCTGAGACCTGGGGTGGCCCTGACCAGCAGCCCAGACCAGCCAGAGCAGACTTCAAAAGAGTGAATCACCAGCAGCTGTGTCAGTTTTCAGACTTCTCAACCCATAAATGTCAAAGAAAAAATGAAAGGTCAGTAGGGAACTCTGTTGGAACCAGGTGACGGAAGAGTAGAGTCCGGCCCCTACCCCCAGGGCAAGAGGAGGCAGAGGCACCGCAGCTGCAGCCACTGCCATGTGGCTGCCTCTGAAAATCCTGGCTTGCAGATCTTAGGGGGACCAAGTAACCATTCAGAGGGTAATCACTCTTGCTTTGACTTGCTTGTCTGGCCAATGTGCCACAGCTTGGTGTGTTTGTAGAGAAGGCACCCTCCTCAGACCTCTGACGACATCTGCAAAAACCCCAGTGATTTGGGATATAGCTCTCTGCAATCTGGAAGCAGAGTTCTACCATGGCAAAGAGCTCAACAGTGAAGTAATTGGCTGGCAAGATAAGCAAGCAGAGGAAACACAATTAGACCATAGAATCATTTTTTGGAGACAAAAAGGATCAAAACATGGAACCAGAACAAGTCAATGAAGTCAAAACTCCTGCATGAAAAACTTCCAAGAAAAATATGAACTGGTTACAGGCCATGGCGGAGTTCAAGAAGGATTTTGAAAATCAAGTAAGAGAAGTGTAGGAAAAATTGGAAAGAGAAATGAGAATGATGCAAGAAAATCATGAAAAGTAAGTCAACAGCCTGGTAAAGGAGACCCAAAAATACACTGAATAAAATAACACCCTAAAAAAATAGACTAATTCAAAAGGCAAAAGAGGCCCAAAAAAGCCAACGAAGAAAAGAATGCTTTAAAAAGTTGAATTGTCCAGATGGAAAAGGAATTTCAAAAACTCACTGAAGAGAATAATTTTTTCAAAATTAGATTAGAGTAAATGGAAGCTAATGACTTTATGAGAAATCAAGATACTATAAAACAGATTGAAACAAATGAAAAAAATAGAAGGCAATGTGAAATATCTCATTGGAAAAACTACTGACCTGGAAAATAGATCCAGGAGAGATAATTTTTAAAAATGATTGGACTACCCAAAAGCCATGACCAAAAAAAGAACCCAGAAATCATCCTTCAAGATGTCCACTATCACCCCTCTTATTCAATCTGGTACGAGAAATGTTAGCTGTAGCAATTAGAGAAGAAAAAGAAATCAAAGGAATCAAATTAGGCTAAGAAGAGACTAAGCTATCACTCTTAGCAGGATCAAGTAAAAAACTTCTTGAGACAATAAATAAATTTAGCAAAGTTGCAGGATATAAAATAAACCCACATAAATCCTCAGCATTCCTATATATTTCCAATGAAGTACAACATCAAGAGAAAGTACAAAAAATTCCATTTAAAGTTACTGTAAACATTATAAAATATTTGGAAATCTACCTGCCAAAACAAATCCAATACCTTTATGAACACAACTACAAAACACTTTTCACACAAATAAAGTCAGATCTCACTAATTGGGAAAACATCAATTGCTCATGGTTGGGTCAAGCTAATATAATACAAATGACAATTTTACCTAAATTAAATTACATATTTAGT
>CM053585.1:142430913-142454275 GCA_028646515.1 Pseudochirops corinnae
ATCATCTCATAGAAGAGGCTAAGGATAATTGTTACAGTGGAGGGGAAGAACAGAAAGGCAAAAGGGAAAGGGTCAACCTTACTCTCATTCAACTTGGCTTAAGGAAGGAATGACATAAACTCTAAACTGGGTATCTTGCCACACAGGAGAGTAGGGGGAATGGGGATAAGAGGTGGGATGATGGAGAGGAGGGCAGGGTGGGGGGGAACGTTGATGGAAGTACACACTTCTGTAAATCAACAGGGACAGGGACAGGGTAGAGAATAGAACAAGGGAGGGGTGGGATAGGAAGGAGGGACATATAATCAGTCTCTCACAATATGCCCACTGTGGAGAGGTTCTGCATAATTACACATGTACAGCCTGTATTTAATTGCTTGTCCTTCTACTGAGGGTGGGTGATGAGGGAGGAAGGGAAAGAATCTGGAATTTAAAGTTCTATAATTAAATGTTAAAAATATACATGTTTATATATATATATATGTGTGTGTGTGTGTGTGTATACACACAATTATTATTATTATTATTAACTACATCCAAATGGAAATTAAGATACACAGGCACTGTGGTAGTGAGATCCGTCCTGCCCTACCGGAAAGTCAGAGGGACAAGGGGGAGGACATAGGAGAGAGCAGATTGGGGGAGGGATTATACAGTGGGATGGCTGTTTTGAGGTGTTGGGTAGGGGAAAGATGGGGAGAAAATTTGTAACTCAAAATCTTGTGGAAATGAATGATGTAAAGAAGAAAATAAATAAATTAATTTTTAAAAAAAGATAAATATTTCAAAACCTTTCAATTCCTCACTCCCGTGACTTTCTACTGTCCTTACAACATGGCGTTGTGAACTTTGCTGGACTTGGAACCAAGCTGACCTAAAGCTAAATCATTCTGCATTATTTACCTTCTATCTATGTGACTTTAGGTTAGAGGGTTATGGGTAACTTTTGATGGATTAGTTTTGGCAGAGTTATAGGGACAAAGACAGATTACAGGAATCTGAAATAGTAGGGTGCAGTAGAAAGAGTCCTTGACTTCTGGAGTCAGAAGACAGGGTTCAGTCCTACCTCAGACAGTAACTTGTGTGACCTTGGGTCATTCTTTTTACATTTCCTCTCTCCTTTCTCTTCCTTCCCCCCTACTCCAGGCCTCAGTTTCCTCATATGTGAGATAGGATTGGTTTCAATAGCCTCTAAAGGTTGGATTCAATGACCTTTAATGACCTGAGATAGATCTGTGAGTCTGTGATCATAAATTAAGAAGTAGAAGGGACCTTACATGCCATCAAGTCTAACCTCCCTCATTTTTACACATAAGAAAACTTAAGACACAGAGAGATTAACTGAATTGCTCAGGGACACATAGCTATGAAGTGTCTAACGTGAGATTTGAACCTGGCTCTTCCTAATGCCAAGTACAGTGCTCCACTAACTACAACACGCTGCCTCTGAGTGAAGCATGCAAGGAAGGAAGGGAAGGAAGGGAGCGGAGACTACCTTTTTTAGGTGTCTGGCAGGAATGAGAGGAGAGTATCAAGGAATGACAGTCTGAGCGAGTAATGTTGGAGAAGGTTATTTGTTAGGTCTAGAACAAGGACAGAGGAGAAAAGAGATTGGAGCAGAGACCCAGAGGAAATGGGAAGAAATAGGATGGAACATAGTTGGAGGAGATAGCCCTGGTAAGAAGTAGGGCCCTTGTCTCCTGAAAGCAGAGAAGGAGAATGAATGGAGATTTGGGATTATAGAGTGGAAGAGTCCTCAATAGAGAGGGGGATGAAATCAGCTGCTGATAGAGAGGATGGCAGCCAACCTGGAGATCAGACAGACTATTTGGAACAGAGTCTGTGTGAAGTAGGATTCAGGAAAGTATAGGAAAATCAAGCAATCTACATTTATTTTATTTTATTTTATTTTCCCTATAAAACCATGAATTTACATTTCACAGTGTTTTCATGTTTTGAAAAACCATATAAGTACCAAACATTGTTTTAAAAGCTACTCTGCTTTCTAGGTTTCCTTCTAAATTTTCTTTCATTCTTTGCTGTTCACTTTTTCTTGGAGTCTTTTTTTTTTTTAATAAAATTTTTATTAAAAAAAAGAAAAAGAAAGAAAGAAGACAACTGGATTTAAGTGAGACTGGGACTCTCAATTGTGGTGTTTGATCACTGAGAGAGACCACCAGTCTCAATTTATTGGTGATTTGCTAGCCTTACTAATAAATTGATTTATTATACCCAGAAATCTCTGTCTTGGAATTTCATCCATGACAGTCTAGAGTGACAAACTGGTGGGAGATACTACTGAAGTGCCATTCAATCAATGAATCAATCAAGAAGCACTTATTAAATGCTTACTATGTGCAAAACACTGTTCCAAGTGCTAGAGATACAAAGAAAAAAACCAAAAATAGTCCTTGTTCTCAAAGATCTTAAATTCTAATGGGTTTTCTCTGTCCTCAATTCAATGCCACTCAATGTTTTTTATCAATGGCTTAGTTGAAGATATGCTTATCAAAATTTCAGATTACTTAAAGCTAAAGAGATAGTAGACTTGGAATCCAAAAAACAAAACAAAACAAACAAAAAACAAAAACCCTAAATAAGCTGGAATGATTGATCAAACACGGTCCGAAAAAAATCAAATAAACTAAAGTAGGGTATGGAAAACATGAATAAACAACAATTCACCTCAATAAAAACTGAGCGGATTTAGTGTACTATAGGTTCAACATGAGTCAACAGTGCAAGAGCAGTCAAATAACCTAATATGCTATTATGCCATGTTAAAAGAAGTACTATTTCCAAGATGATAGTGGTGATAGTTCTGTTACTATGGCATGGACAAATTACATTTGAAAATTTGTGTTCAGCTCTTCATTGGGGGTAAGGTTTTGCAGTGGAGGAGACAAAGGGGAGAAAAATGTTATAGGAATTAAATTGTTAACTAGGAACACATCTAGAATAGGGCAACCATTTAATTTAACATTCTGTAATAAAAAGGGAAATCTTCCTAACCACATGGACTATCTTAAAGTGAAGTGCCTTTTTTTAAGTTGTGGGTTTCCCATCATTGGAAGTATTCAAGCTGAAACTGAATAACCAATTGTTGGGGAAATTGTAAAAGGGATTCATTCACTGGGCAAAGGGTTGAACTAGATATCCCTTAAGATCTCTTCAATTCTGATATCCTATGATTCCATGATTTATCTCATAGGTTATTTTCCAAATGGAAAGTCATAAGAAACATTATTTGACTTAGTTGATAGCCAGGAAGAAATAATCCTCATGGCATCACAGAAATTACATATGGAAAATATCTTCAAGGTCAATCTATCCAGTCCCTGACAGGACAGGGCTTTTCCCCAATGACTTCACTAACTGGAGCAGTAGAGCTGCCTTCCATCAAGTCTCTGGAGAGATGGGGTACAATGTAATGAACTTTCACAGCTGGATATTTCCTTCCTCCCATTTACTAGGTCACAGTGAAATGGTGTCATTTTAAAAAGTGGATTCTATCTATTTTTTTTAAAGAGTAGAAACATAGCATAGTAGGAAAGCACTGTATTTAGAGTCAAAAGAATTAAGTCCTAAATTTTGGCTCTGTAAATTACTAATTACATGACCGTGGGTAAGTCACTTAGGGTCTGTGAAATTCAGTTTCCTCATCTATAAAAGAGACAATAATACCTATAGCACCTACATCACAGAGTTATTGTGAAGATAGTGTGTTTCCTAAAAGAAATTCGCAGTATTCATCTTCTCCGTTCTGCCTCTCTAACCCTATTTTTGAATTTAATTTCTAAACATTTTTCTCCCAGCTAATAAGCATTCATCTTCTCCCTCCTGCCTCCCTAACCTGATTCTCTATTGAAAAAGAAAAAGAAAACCCTTCTAACAAATATGCATAGTCAAGCAAAACAAATTCTCACATTGGCCATAGGTACAATACGATAAATATTTACTAGGCTTCTTTTGTGTGTTAGGCATGTGCTAAGTACTAAGGATAAATAAGAAAAAGAAAGGAAGTCTCTCTCCTCAAGGAGCTTAGAAATGCAAATGAAGAGATGACTGGAATTTTGAACCTTCTATAAATGGAGGCTAGGGGAAGAATTTTTTTGCTCTGCCTTCTAGTGTTCTAATCGGGGGGTACAATGACTGAAGGTACTGATGAAGTATATGTACCAAAGCTGAAGCAATCTCCATGAGGATATTTCCTGGTGATAAGCTCATCTGAGGGGAAGGAGAGGTAGATGCATGATAGCAATATAGGAGTCAAAACCAAGTAACATAGGACACTGTTTTGCAAACCTTAAAGTGGTATGTAAATGTGAAACACTTATTTAAGCTTAAATATGGCAGGTTCTCTTTGAGAGGGGAAAAAAGGCATCTTTTTAATACGGACCTGTTTTCCTTAGATTTCGAAGTAGTTATCCTTTGAGTTTCAAAGTGGCTTGGGTGAATCTGGCAATGAAGTCAATTTTGGTCAGATCTCTTTAGGTATGAACTATGTTCAAGAGGCAAAAGAATTAAGTAAATTTCTTTTTCAACAAAATCTCATGAAGTCTCTTCTAGAAGACTCTGGGACCTGATTCTCAGCTTTAAGTGGCAGTCTTTTTCTCTCTGTCTTTTCTCTAGAAGCAAATATGAATGATTAGAAGAGGAACTGACATGTCACATTTTCTAAGCATTGTGGCTAATACCTTCTGAAAGTCCACTTTTCCCATTAGGAAACAAAAGCACATTTTGGTGTTCTGTTATTTCCCTTCTCTGAGGCAAGAGGAAATGGATCTGTTATTTCCTATTTGTTTTGGGTCACATAGTAAATTTCTCTCCTTTTGCCTACTGAAAGGAAAGCAGAGATAGCCACCTTCATATACTTTGACCAGAGTGGAAACATCCCTCATGTCATAAGTCAACTTCAACAGGGAGAGTTTTCATTATAAGTGTTTAAGACTTGGTAGATGGAATTGCATTTTTTATTAATTTTTTTTCAATCAATAAAAATCTACCTTCTCTCCAACCCCTAACCCAATGCAAAAGAAAAATAAAACCCCTGTTACAAATGGGTATAATCAAACAAAACAAATTTTCCATATTGGCCATGTGAAAAAAAAATCTCAATCTGCACTCTGAGTTCATCACGTATCAAGAGGTGGTTAACATGCTTCAATATGAGTCCTCTGGACTTATGGTTGGTTATTGTGCTAATCAGAGTTCATAAGCCTCCCAAAGTTGTTTGTCTTTATAATATTTTTGTTATTAAAAAAATAATTATCCTGGTTCTGCACACTTTACTCCATATCAGTACATAAAAGTTTTCCCAGGTTTCTCTGAAACTGTTCTCTGTATCATTTCCTACAAAATAATGGTATTTCATCACATTCATATACCAAAATTTGTTTAGCTATTTCTTTATTGAGGGCCACCCCCTCAATTTCTAATTTTTTACCACTACAAAGAGCTGATATAAATATTTTTATACACATGGATCCTTTTCCGCTTTCTTTGATCTCTTTGATCTCTTTGATCTCTTAGATTTGGTCAAAGAATATATAACACTGTTTATAGCTTTGGGGGCATAGTTCCAAATTGCTTTCCAGAATGACTAGACCACTTCATAACTTCATCAGTCATACATTAATGTATCTATTTTGCCACAATATCTCTAGTATGTCATTTTTCTTTTTCATCAACATTACCAATCTGATGGGTGTGAGATAGAATAAGTTAAGTTTTCATTTTTCTAATTAATAGTGATTTAAAGCATTTTGGGGTAATGCTTATTTATCGCTTAGATTTCTTCCTCTGAGAACTGCATATTCATGTCCTTTGAACATTCATCATGGTAGAGGGTGAGGGAAAGGGAATGGTAGAGTTGCATCTTCATTCGAAAGAATTAGCCAGAAGTTTCTAGTCACAAGCCCCTGCTGTTTATGTGGCTCCTGATATTACCCTGATATTACCTCAAGAACTTCAGCCATACCTCTAGAAGTCCAATGAGTGGTATGGCCCAGTCTTGATCAAAATAGTAAGTCCAGTTTTTTTCAATGTTCTTCCCAACCCACTGACATCCTCTTCCCACCTCATTCAGGTTCTTGTGCCTTCTTCTTCCCTTCACTTACTTAGTACTGTCATCTTCCCTCCCTTCAGTCATCCTTCTTTGAAACATAATCACTGGGATTATAACAGTTCCTTATCTTCTTTCAAAGGATTTGAATTTTATTGAATTCAAAGCTTGAAGCTTTAAGGAAAAAAAAACAACTCTAATAGTAGTGAGCTGGTACAGGAGGTATTTTAGCCACAGGAAAATTTTCCCCAAAATTACAGTTGACTCCTCCTATGCACAATGCCACCCCTAACACATAATATAGAACTGTCTAGCAAAGTACTCGAAATATAACCATCGATAGATAACATATTTGTTCATTCATTCATTTATTCAGCAAACACATATTGAGCCCCTGTGGTGAGGACTGAAGAAATTACAAGATTTAATTAAGACCTTACCTTTGTTCTAATGAATTAAGATACTGTGGAATAGCACAAACTAATTCCCAAAGTAAACCAAATAGTATCCCTCCTTCCTTCTTTCTTTCCTTTTTAAAAGATGAATATGAGTTGACCCTTTGAAGACAACTCAGTGAATATCTTTTATAACCAAGGTGAATCTTCTAACTTTCATAAAAAATCACGTTAATAACACCAGATTGAGTTAAACTAATGCCAAGTAAGGATAGTCGGACTGATTTTTCTTTCATTTAAACTCATTTTTGATTGGTTTGGATTCCCTCCAGCATTATTTCTTTCATTTGGACTCAGCCTAAAATGTTCACAGAGATAGCACCAGGCCTAAATTATTTCTACTATCCCCTCAATGTTTCTAAACAGCTGAGTGATGGACTCAAAGGAAACTCACTCATCTAATGAAAAATTAGGTTCTGGGTTTGACTTAGTAGGAGACATTTAGTACCAAAGTAGAAGGGGTCTCAAATCCAAAAGGGGTCTCAAAACTGAGGATAGAGATGAGGATGACAGCAGGGAAACAACACAGAAATGTACTCACTATGAGAAAATCTGATGTCACTAAAACTACTGAGTCTAAGAAATGGCTGTATATGCTGTCTGAATGCTCCTGGAGAGAAGATGAAGTCAAGAAGTCAGCAAGCATTTCTTAAGCACCTATTATGCTCCAGAATACTGTTCTAAGTACTGGGTATACAAGAAATGGAAAAACAAACAGTCCTTGCCCTGAAAGAGCTTATGTTCTAGTGGGGGAGATATCATGCACAAGCTATGTACAAATAAGACATATACAAGATGAATTGGAGCTAATACCAAAAAAGCTTGTTTCAGAAGATCAAATTTTAGCTGAGACTTGAAGGATGCCAAGAAGTGAAGAGGAGGGAGACAGTTCCAGTTATGAGACACAATCAGTAAAAATGCAGGTAGGAGTTGGAGTGTCTTACACAAGGTATAGCAAACAGGCCAGTGTCACTGGATCATAAGAATATAGGGACAGGTCAGGTCCAAAAAAAATGGAAAGTTAGGAATGATAACAACTGATGTTTATATAGCTCTTTAAGGTTAGCAAAGAATTTTGTATATGCTATCTCATTTTATTCTCATAACAACCCTGTAAAGTGACAGTTATCATTACTAAGAAAACTGAGACTCAAGAGATGTAAACTAACTTGTCCAAGATCCTGTATTTAGTGAGTGTCACTGGGAGGGACATGAAACCAGGTCTCACCAGATTTAAAGTCAGTAGTCTCCTGCTCTTGTGCCTGTATTGTTGTGCCTTTCATGACCTGCCTAGAGCAAACCCTAGCTAGGATGAGCCTCATACTGCTTGTGTGAGCAATCAGCTGGAAGCACTAAAGCCTCACTGGAGGTTTATAGTGCTATGTAATGTCTTAATTCAGGTGAATTATTCACTTTTCCTTCTTCAAATCAGGATAACATTATAGGCGACTAAGAAGATGGTGGTACCCTCAATAGTAATTGGGAAATTGTCCAGTCCTCAGGCCTTTCCACCACTTCCACTCCTGCCATTCCCCCTCCATCTCATCTATACAGATATTTCCCAAAAAAAGGCCCCTTGCACTATGGCCAGAAGCTGGGTGGTGTGTGTGTGTGTGTGTGTGTGTGTGTGTGTGTGTGTGTGTGTGTGTGTGTGTGTGTGTGTTTCTATCAGTTAGGAATTTCTGAGAGCCTCTTCCCAGACAGGAACCCCATAGCTGTTTATTGCTGCTTTGATAACACAGACGTGACAAGGAGGCTCTTCCCAAGCAGAGGCACTGTGGGTGAACCCTCAGCAAGGGGCTTACTGGAAGTAGGTCTGTAAGCTGAAGCATCTGGGGTTCTGGATCACCATGTTTAGTAGGCAGGGCATAAATTTTTTAGTACTCACAGGTCAATTCAGTGGGCAAAACAATAGCTACCCCATATATCTAGCATAAATTCTTTCTGTTTGTGTTCCCACTGACTTTTGACTAGGGGCATACCAGGATAGGAGAACACATAATGTGAACTACACAGCTCTGGCCCAAAGCAAACTTGTGACTTGTAACATCCTCTACCGTCACTGTCTGCAGAATACTGGATCATCCCATGACAAACAGGAAAGAATGGCAGTCTCAATGGACAACAAAATTCCTATAGTTTTGCTTCAGTTCATTCTCATTAAACTTAGGAAAAGGAAGTTTTTTGCAGATAATTGAGGGGAAGTTCCGTTTTACTGCCTGAAGTGGGTAGGAAGAGATCACTGGATTCAGAGTTGGGAGGAATTTGAAATATCAGCTAGTCCCAACTCTCATTTTAAAGTCACAGAAACTAAGACATAGAGGGACTATTGTGATACACAAATAAAAAGTAGAAGAACCAGGATTCAAATCCTCAGCCTCCAAATCTAGAACTCTTTCTTCTACATCATGGTCTGCCCTAATCTACCTATTGTCCTTTTGTCCTCTTTTTCCATTTAGTTTTATAAGATAAACTGAAATAAAACCCCTATGTTTACATATTATCATTCTCTAAGATTCGTAGGATGTTCCGCAGACATGTTCTAATTCAACCTTAGGAAAAGAAAAAGGAAAGCTTTTTCCTTATCTACCCACAGAAGCAGACATTGGGTATTAATTGCCTCCTTTGTGAAGTCATGCTTTTAGACATATGCCCAGCAATTCAGACTTACTTCTGATCTCACAACATATCAAATCAGCTCCAACAATAGACTGTCTATGTGGAAGCCATAAGAGCTAAGTGAAGGGGAGGTAGTCCTCACCTGTAGGGTAGCTTTCCCTCCTAACACAATCAAGGATAATTGATTTAAAGCTGGATAGGACCTTAGCAATTATCTAATACAATCCTCTTGTTCTATAGAAGAAATGGATCCAGAGTTATGAGGTAACTTGTTCAAAATAACATAAATACCAAGTAGCAGAGCTAAGATTTAAAACCAGATTCTATGATTGCAAGATGGAGTATGGTTTTCAGTTCAATTGTGTTTGGTTCTTCATGGCCCCATTTGGGAGTTTCTTGGAGTGGTTTGTCATTTCCTTTGCCAGCTCATTTTACAGATAAGGAAATGAAGCAAACAAGGTTAAGTGACTTACCCAGGGTCATACATCTAGTAAGTGTCTGAGGCTGCATTTGAAATCAGGAAGATGAGTTTTCCTGACTCCAGACACCATCTACCATGCCACCTAGATGCCCCTATGACTCCAAATTCATTGTTATTTCTCTGGTCTAAACCATACTTACTAGTAAATCTTTTCAGGCACTCTCATCACCAGTGGAAGAGTTCTACTCTCTGCATTTCTGACCATCTAATTATACCTAGGTTTCCTAGTATTAAGCATTGAAGCCATACAGTCCAGTAACAATACAAGAGATATTCATTAGCTTCATTTTGTTTTATTTGGTCAGTTTCAGGCTTTGAGGTCTGACAAAATCTTTATCTTCTGGAAAGAATTTGAGCTATTAATTATCAGTCATTTATATCTTATTATATCAGATTAGTAATGAAAACAAGTTTTGAAAAGGAAGGAAGCATAGAAACTTGAGAATCTGAGGGAGATGGGGAGGATGGGTGAGAAAGGACACAAAACAGAAAAGTTGAAGAGTGAAGGCAAACTTTGCTAACTTCACAGTTTTAACCAGGGCAGAGAGCCCAGTTACTTAGCAAATAAATTTGTCACAGGTAAACCTTGCAGCATGGTCCTCCCATGCAAGTGATTCTACTCTTATAGCAGTGGGTGATACAACTCATATTCTCTTTTTCTGAGATCATTATGTGTCACAGGTTTACTGTGACTAGACCACAGATTTATGACTGAACTATCTTGTGAATGTTTTTAAGTAAATATTTTAATGTGGAGCCTCATAGACCTACTGGTGTATCCACAGTGGCAGGTTTTTCAGAGGAGTGACCTTAGGTAACAATAAGGAGGTGGTACTTTATTATAAAAAGAGAACTGGTGTTGGTGTTGGCTTGAAATAGAGGAAACAGGACAACCAAGACATTTCCACCATCTCCCACACTCCTCATTCTGTGCAATTAACAAAGGATCCTTTCCTGAGAAGACAGGGCCTAAAGTTTGATAGAATCAGAGAATCTCAGATTTGGAAGAGACCCCAAAGGCCAAGACTCAACATCCAAAGTTGTACAAACTAATCCTCAGATAGCATGAAGTTGAAGATCTTTATTATTCTGATTGCCCTCTTCTGAATGTTCTCTATAAAATTTGTATAATTACTAATCTATGGTATCCAGAACTGAGTGTACTATTCTAAATGTGATTGAAAAGGACAAAATTCAATGGGACTATAACTTCTCTCATACTAGAAACTATATCTCTCAAAAGAGATCATATTTGTAAAGTGCTTAACACAGTGCCTAGCACATAGTAGGCACTTAATAAATGCATATTCCCTACCACTTTCCCTTATATACAGCCTAAGAGCAATTTTTTTTTTGTTTTCTAGGCTTCTAAACATACTTTTGAGTTTGAAATTCATTTTTTTGGAGGGGGGAAGGCAAGGCAATTGGGGTTAAGTGACTTGCCCAAGATCACACAGCTAGTATCAAATATCTGGAGCTGGATTTGAACTCGGGGCCTCCTGACTCGAGGGCTGATGCTCTATTCAATGCACCACATAGTTGCTCCTGCACTACACTTTTAGAAAAAGCATTTTCAGATAAACTAGCATCTATTCATAGCCCCTGAATCTCATATATAAGAAATTGATTTTTAACACAAATGTAAGACTTTTCATTTATTTCTTTTAAATGTCTTCTTGAATTGGCTATTCCATCTAATTCTGTGTCATCTGAAAATTTGATGAGCATGTCATCTTTACCTTTATCCAAGCTATTGAAAACAATGTTAAATACATTGAGGCTAAGGTGAGATCCTTGGGATATTCCACTGGATAACTCCAAGTTAACATGGGACCATTGGGTCCAGCCATTCAACAGTTCCAAATACAACTAATCATACTGTCTTTTAGCTCACATTCCTCCATCAAGGAAGATAGATTTTGTCAAATGTTTTGCTAAAATAAAAGTAAATTATGGCCCATTTCCTTTTATTAAAAAAGCTTGTTATAAAAAAAGAGATGAGAATACTAGCAAGATATAATAAATCATAAGAATCACACATACACTATGACCAAATGGGATTTATACCAGAAATGCAAGTTTGGTTCAATATTAGGAAAACTATCAGCATTTGACTATGTCAGTAACAAAACCAACAGAAATCATGATTCTCCATAGATGCAGGAAAAAGCTTTTGACAAAACACAATATCCATTCCTATTAAAAATGCTGGTGAGCACAGGAATAAAGGAGCTTTCTTTAAAATAAGTAATATCTAAGACCACCAGCAAGCATTATTTTGTAATGGATAAAAGCAAGAAGCATTCCCAATAAAACCAAGGGTAAAGCAAGGATGCCCATTATCACCACTATTATTCAATATTTTACTAAAATGCTAGCTAATTTGGGGTGGCTATGTGGCACAGTGAATAGAGCACCAGCCTTGGAGTCAGGAGGACCTGAGTTCAAATCTGGCCTAAGACACTTAACACTTACTAGCCATGTGACCTTGGGCAAGTCACCTAACCCCAATTTCCCTCCAAAAAGCACAAAATAAAATAAAATAAAATGCTAGCTGATAGTAATAAGAGAAGAAAAAGAAATTGAAACAAAAGAAATTGAAGGCAATCAGGAAACAAAACTTTGCATTCTTTGCAAATGATATGACTGTATACTTAGAAGATTCTAGAGAATCCACTAAAAAACCTAGCTGAAATAATTAACAACCTTAGCAAACACATAGGATTAAAAACAAATCCACATAAAACATCACTATTTCTATATATTGCCAACAAAGTCCAGCAGCAAGAGATGGAAAGAGAAATTCCACTTAAAACAATAGTGTACAATATAAAATAATTTGGAGTCTATTTGGCAAGACAAACCCAGGAGCAACATAAATACAATAACAAAACACTTTTCACACTAATAAAGTCAGAACTAAACAATGGGAAAAATATTAATAGCTCATGGGTAGGCTGAATAGATGCAACAAAAATTACAATTCTACCTATTAATTTACTTATTCAGTATCACACTGATTAAACTGCCAAGAAATTATTTTATGGAACTAAAAAAAATTAAAATTACATCTGAAAGAACAAAAGGCCCAGAATATCAACGGAATTAATGAAAAGAAATGCAAGGGAAGGTTGCCTAGCCATATGTAGCACCAACACAATATTCACAGCACTGATAGTGACTGTGAATATGTTGGCATAGTGCTCACCTGAAAAATATAACAGACTCTCCATATAGAAGACAGAAGCAAAAACATTTATGCAGACACCAGAAAACCAAATACCAACACCAGGAAACCAAATCTGTCATAGCCACATAGAAGTTGATACATCACAACATAGCTAAGAGCCACACCATCCTTTATCCTTCCCACAAACAACATTTACTCACAAGACTAACTGTCTGCCTGGGTGCATCCTCTCCTCCCTCTGTCTCTAACTGTTCTGACTCCCAGTTTCCTGTGGGTTC
Organism: Pseudochirops corinnae; assembly: GCA_028646515.1. Lineage (NCBI taxonomy): Eukaryota > Metazoa > Chordata > Mammalia > Diprotodontia > Pseudocheiridae > Pseudochirops > Pseudochirops corinnae. The sequence continues at coordinate 142,444,001 of CM053585.1, forward strand.
TGCTCCACTGTTCAGCAAACTCCTTTCACCACAGGCTCCATGTGATTACAATAAGCCTGTTAGGGGGCAGGGAAGATCTTGAAAGCAGGAAAGTTCTTCAAATTCCATTAAGCTTTTTAAGGGGCAGGGAAGATCTTCAAATTCCCATTACTATTATGTCATACCAGATCTAAAACTATATTACAAAGCACCAATCATCAAAACTATGTGGTACTGGCTAAGAAATAGAGTGGTAGATCAGTGGAATGGATTAGGTATACAATACATAGTAGTAAGTGGTCATAATAATCTAGTATTTGATAAAGTCAAAGACTCAAACTTTTCTGACAAGAATTCACTATTAACAAAAAGTGCTGGAAAAACTAGAAAAAGCTCTGGCAGAAACTACAAAGGATCAATATCTCACACTGCATACCAGGTTGAGGTAAAAATGGGTATAAGATTTAAATATGAAGGGTGATACCATGGACAAATTAGGGAAGCATATAATAGTTTACCTCCCATATCTACGAATAAGAGAAGAATTTATGACCAAATAATATTGAGAGCATTATGAGATGTAAAAAGGATAATTGTGATTATATTAAATTTGAAAGGTTTTGCACAAATAAAATCAATGCAGCCAAGATTAGAAGGAAAGTAGAAAAATGGGAGAAATTTTTACAGCAAGTATCTTTGACAAAGACCCCATTTCACAAATATATAGAGAACTGAGCCCAACTTATAAGAATACATGTAATTTCCCAATTGATAAATGGTCAAAGGACATGAAAAGGCAGTTTTCATACAAAGAAATCAAACCTGTCTATATTCATATGAAAAAAAAATACTCTAAATCACTACTGATAAAAGAAATGCAAATTAAAATGAATCTGAGGCACCACCTCATACCTATCAGATTGGCTCATGTAACAGAAAAGAATAATGACAAATGTTGGAAGGAACAGAGAAAATTGGGATACTTGGTTATTAGCTGTTGTTCTTCATTCTCAAAGAATCAAAATGATATCACTATGTTAGAGTCAAGTTACAATGTGTCCAACTATGGTTGATCAGATCAGTACAAGCTTGGAATCCTCTACCACAGTTTGTGCATGAATAGTTCATGTGAACATTTGAGATGGATTCTCTAAATTCGTGCATCTTGCATTTCTTTTGAGCTACTTCAATTCTGCTTTGCTCATAGAGCACAGCACCTTCTCTCATGAGGGAAATCCATGCTGGGTGGTCCTGTGCTGGTGTCTCCCATGTCACACAATCAACTTCAAAGTTCTTTTTTTTTTTTAATTTTAACTTTTATTTATTTTGGTTTACATCATTCATTTCCACGAGATTTTGAGTTACAAATTTTCTCCCCATCTTTCCTCTACCCACCACCCCAAAACAGCCATCCCACTGTATAACCCCTTCCCCAATCTATTCTCTCCTATGTCCTCCCTCATCACCTCTCTGACTTTCCAGTAGGGCAGGATGGATCTACCTACCACAGTGCCTGTATATCTTAAGTCCCAGTTGGATGTAGTTAATAAAAATAATAATAATAATAATAATAATAATAATAATAATAATAATAATTGTATACATATATATACATATATATTTTAAACATTTGATTATAGAACTTTAAATTCTAGATTGTTTCTCTTCCTCCATCATCACCCACCCCCACTGGAACGACAAGCAATTAAATACAGGCTGTACATATGTAATTACACAAAGCATCTCCACAATGGGAATACTGTAGGAGACTGATAATATGTATATGTGTGTGTGTGTACATGTATACATAGACAGAGGGCACAGGATGAGTTGAATGTGAAGGGATGATATAAAAAAATAAAATTAAGAGGTGAGAGAAGAATATATTGGGAGAAGGAGAGGCGGAAAGATAGTATAGGATGGATTATCTCAAATAAAGAAGGATGTTACAATGGAGGGGAAGAGCAGGAAGATTAAAGGGAATGAGTCACCTTTACCCACAGTGGATTTGGCTTAAGGAGGGAATAACATACACACTCAATTGGGTATCTTACCCTACAGGAAAGTTGGAGAGAAGGAGATAAGAGGGGGGATGATAGAAGGGAGGGAAAATTGGAGGAGAGGGTATTTAGAAGGACCACTTTTGAAAAGGGACAGGGTCAAAGTAGAAAATAGAATAAGTGGGGGTGGGATAGGATGGAGGGAAATATAGTAAATCTTTCACAATATGGCTACTATGGAAATGTTTTGAATTATTACACATGTATAACCTATATTGAATTGCTTGTCTTCTCAGTCAGGGTGGATAAGGAGGGGAGAAGGGAGAGAATCTGGAATTCAAAGTTTTAAAAACAAATGTTAAAAAAAAATGTGTTTTTTTACAAGCAACCAGGAAATAAGATATACAGGCAATGAGGTATAGAAATCCATCTTGCCCTACATACAATAAAGTAAGGGGGGAGAAAGTAGGGGGGATATAAGAAAAGGCAGATTGGGAGTAGTGATATTCAGTGTGCTTGCCCTCTTAGGTGGGGAGTAAGGGGGAAATGGGAAGAAAAATCTCTAACTCAAAACCTTTGGGAAATGAATGTTGAACATTAAAAATAAATTTTTTAAAAGTTTAAATTTTAAATTAAAATTTTAAAATTAAAACATTATATTAAAAATTTAAAAATATATTTTTTAGAAAGAGACAGAAAATGGAGCTCATAATAGTAGCTATCTTCCAGAGCTGCTGTGAGGATGCACAAGATAATGAAAAGGTACTTTGTGAATCTTAACAACAACAAAAAAATATTTTAAAAAACCCACATAAATCACCAGCATTTCTATATGTTGCCAATAAAGTCTAGCAGCAAGAGATAAATTCCATTTAAAATAATGGTAAATGAACAATATAAAATACTCGGGAGTCTATCTGCCAACACAAATCCAGGAACTATACAAACACAATAGCAAAATGCTTTTCACAAAAATAAAGATAGATCTAAACAACTGGAGAAATATTCAATGCTCATGGGTAAGTTGAGTCAATATAATAAAAATTACAATTCTACCTAAATTAATTTACTTATTCAGTGTCATGCCAGTCAAATTACCAAAGAATTATCTAATAGAGCTAAAAAAAAAAAAATAACACAATTCATCTGGAAGAAAAAAAGATCAAGAATATTGAGAAAATCTATCAATGAAAAAAAATGTGATTAAAGGTAGTCTAGCAGTACCAGATTTCAAACTGTATTACAAAGTGATAATTCATCAAAATAATCTGGTACTGGTTAAGAAATAGAGTGGTGGGGGTGGCTAGGTGGTACAGCGCATAGAGTACTGGCCCTGGAGTCAGGAGGACCTACATTCAAATCCAGCCTCAGACACTTAACACTTACTAGCTGAGTGACCTTGGGTAAATCATGTAACCCCCCTCCAAAAAGAAAAAAAGAAATAGAGTGGTGGATCAGTGGAAAAGGTTAAGTACACAATACATAGTAGTAAATGACTATAGTAAATTTAGTATTTGATAAAGGCAGACATCCAAGCTCTGGGGGCAAGAGCTCACTATTTGACAAACATTTTTGGAGAAACTGGAAAACAGTTTGGCAGAAACTATTTTTCTGCTAAATAGATCTACATTCACACTGTCCACCAATATCAGATCAAAATAGGTATACAATTTAGACAAAAAGAGTGATAGCATAAACAAATTAGGTGAGCATGGAATATTATACCTGTCAGATCTATGGATAAAGGAAGAATTTATGACCAAACAAGAGATAGAGAGCATTATGAGATACAAAATGGATATTTTTATTATGTTAAATTAAAAGGTTTTACACAAACAAAACTAAGGCAGCCAAGATTAGAAGGAAAGCAGAAAACTGAAGGAAAACCAAGTTTCTCTGATAGAGGTCCCATTTCTGAAGTTTATAGAGAACTGAGTCAAATTTATAAGAATATGAGTCATTTCAAATTTATAAGAATATGAGTCATTTCAAATTTATAAGAATATGAGTCATTTCCCAATTGATAAATGGTCAAAGGATATTAAAGAGCAGTTTTCAGAAGAAGAAATGAAAGCTGTCTATAGTTATATGAAAAAAAAATGTTTTAAATGACTAATGATTACAGAAGTGCAAATTAAAACAACTTTGAGGTGCCACTTCATACCTATCAGATTGTTTAATATGACAGAAAAGAAAAATGGCAAGTGTTAGAGGGATGTGGAAAAATTGGGACATTAATGCACCCTGACTAATTAATGCACATTTGATATAGGCCCTTCCTAGAGCTTAATTACCAAGCATTCAAAATCTACTTTGGATAGTGCAACTCTGATGAACTGGTCCCATTGTTCAAATGCCAAATGTAGGTTTGCCTAAAAGACCATTTTATGGAGACCCTGTAGGGTTAATGGAATATAAGATCTTCCCTATCCCTTAATAGATTTATGCGACCACATAAGTTCCTTTTTCCCTTTGAACGTGGGCTGTGTTCCCAGGTCGAAAGGTATGTAGATATTTCAATCATGGCTGTCTCGCTGCTTTGAACTCTGGTCCAGTTCCCAGCTGTAATACATCCTGAGTCACATAGAGCTCATCAGGTGAAGACTGTATATATTTAGGGAGATTTATATTGCCTTGGGGAAGGAACTTGCCTAAGGAAAGTTTGCTTAGGGGGAAGCTTTCTTAGGGGGAGGCTTGCTTGCAGGAATACTTTCACACCTTTTGGCACTGAGTCAATTAGGCACTGAGTGATGTGGGTTGTGATGCCTTCTGGCTCTCAGCCTATTAGTTGAAAACTAAATATAGTGGGAGGTTGGTATTTTATTTTGGCGCTCACTCATGGGAAGAATGTTTCTTTGTGATTTGGTCAGACAAGACTCTGTGTAGCCAGTTAAGAAGCTCCCCACCCCCAGCTTTGTGAACCCAGATGTTGATGCTCTCTGTTCTGGTGATTATGTATCTATTAATCTTGTTTGGACAGTTGGAGCCCTGTCTTTTGGATTCTTTCTTGGATACTCACTTCTCTCTACATATATGTCTTTCTCATTGTTTAATTAAAGTAAGATTGTTAAGACCTTTAAAGCTGTCTTTCCTTTAGAAAAGCAGATCAAAGAACCTGTGCTAGCAGCCCACCCAGTGTGCTACTGTGGTTTCTAATACAAAATCATACGAGGCAAGCACATATTCAGAAGAAGCAATAATACAAGGACACTCTCAAGATCTCTCTAAAGAACTTTGAATTGATTGTGAGACATGGGAGACACTGGCACAGGATTACCTAGCATGGTGTGCTGACAAAGAAGGCTCTATGCTCTTTGAGAAAAGCAGAATTGTAATAGCTCAAAAGAGGCATCAAATGCACATTCAGAGACATCTCTACTCCAAATGTTCATATGGGCTATTTGTGCCTGACCTGTGGCAGAGCTTTCCAACTCATATTGTTCTAATCAGCTACAATTGGACACATAGGACCTTGACCCCAACAGTCATATAAATTTTGGTCCTCTTAGAAGACAACAACCAAACAAGCACTTAGGCACTTAAGGTACTAGGCATTAGGTATTTAAGTAAATACGCAATTAGGTAATTAAGTACTTCCACACTTAGGCCCTTAGATACTTTGCTACTTAGGCAATTAGGTATTTAGTAATTAGGTACATAAGTACTAAGGCACTGGATGATCATTTGTACTGTGTATGACAGTTGACATTTTTTTCAGTGATAGATTGGAAGAGATGGCTGCTGAGATCTTTTGCAACATTGAAAATTCTGTGATTCTTTCAAAAGCTAGTAATTATTTTACTTGTCTCAATCATAATCTCATCTTTTTAAATGTGGGTCTAATTAAAAGATCTTGCCTGATCCCTCTCCTTTTTTTTCTTTATACTTTCATTTGGTGACCCTATCAGTCTCTAAGGCTTCAATTATTATCTCTGTGCAGATGATTTATGGGTTTAGGTATCTCTCCTGAGTTCCAATCATATATTAGCAACTAGTAACTACTGTATACTTCCAACTAGTTGTCCCAAGGCATTTCATATCCAAAATAAAACTTTTTCTTTCAAATCCACCCTCCTCTAAATTTCTCTGTTTCTGTCAATGTCACTGAATTTGTTCACAACAAAAATAGGTTCACAACCTTGGTGCTATTAATAATAGAAGCTAACATTTATATTGCACTTACTATATTCCAGGCACTATACTAAACAGTTTACAATGATTTCATCTGAGCCTCACAACTCTGGGAAGTAAGTGGTATTATATTATCCCCATTTTATAGATGAGAACACTGAGGAGTTAAATGACTTGTCCAAGGTCACACAGCTAGTAAGTATTTGAGGTTAGATTTGAATTCAGGTTTTCCTGACTCCAGGTCTAGCACTCTTATCCACTATACCACCTTGCTGCCATTGTTGATTCCTCATTCTCGCCCCACATATCACTTGTCAAATCATGTCATTCCTATGTCTACATTGCTCATATATTCCCTTTCCATTCACACAGCCACTGAATTATTACAAAAATCTTCTAATTGAACTCCATGCTTCAAATTCAGATCCATCCTCTGAGATAGTGGCATCAAAGTGATTTTTATCAAGTGCATATCTGACTATATAACCCTTTGCCCTTAATAAACTTCAGGAATTCCCTATAACTGCTATGATGCTGTGTGGCATTTAAAGCTTTTTATGACCTCACCCCTTCTGCCTTTTCAGTTTATTTTCACATTACTCTCTTCCAAACACACTGCAGTCCAGAAAACTGACTTTCTTGCTCTTCCTCTTTGTGCCTTGACATTGGCTGTCCTCCATGTCTAGAATTCTCTCTCCTCACCTCTCTGCCTCTCAGTGTTTCTGGCTTCCTTCAGAACCCAGCTCAAGTGCCACCTTTCTCGGTCTCCTCAGCTACTAGTGCCTTTTCCAACCAAGTTTACCTCTTATGACTACTTTCTATTTAGACCTTATATTTAGTATTGTGTCCTCCAAAAGTCACTGGAAGAAAGGAAACTACCATTTATTAAGTATCAGAAACTGTCCTAAGTCTTATACAAAATATTATCTCACTTGATATAACAACCTTGAGAGGTAGGTGCTATTATTTTACAGTTAAGGAAATGGAGTCACAAGTTAAATTACTTGCCCAGGATCAATCAGTATCAGAGTTTATGTATTACTAAGGTGATACTTAGCTAAAATCAAGAAAAGGAAGTGATGAGCTAAGAGCCAGAATGGCTCAATAAAGAAAGTCTGGTCAAATTAGAAGACACAATTTTCCTATATTTTAGTGAAGGATTTGCTCAACTTTATCATGCTGTTATTGTCAAAAAGTTGTAGAGATATGGACTAGATGAGAGTGAAATTAAGTAGGTTCAGAATTGAAATTATCTGAATCTAATGATGAGCAATCATTAATAGTTGATTATCAACAAAGAAAATTTCTAGTAGTGTCCCAGGAATATGATCTTGGTTCATTATTTTAACCAATAGCTCTAAAACAAAATACTCTAAATCACACTGATTAGAGAAATGCAAAACAAAACAATTCTGAGGCACCACATCACACCTATCAGATTGGCTAACAAGACAAAACGGGAATATGATAAATACTGGAGATGTGGGAAAATTGGAACCCTAATGCATTTTCGGTGGAGTTGTGAACAGATCCAACCATCTGAAGAACAATTTGGAACTATGCCCAAAGGACTACAAAATTTTGCATACCCTTTAATTCAGTAATACCACTAGTAGGTTTGTAACCCAAAGAGATCATAAAAAAGGGAAAAGGACTCACATATACAAAAATATTTACAGCAGCTCTTTTTGTGAAAGAAAAGAATTGAAAATTGAGGGGAAGCCCATCAGTTGGGGAATGGTTAAACAGGTTATGGTATATGAATGTAATGGAATACTATTGTGCTTTAAGAAATGATAAACAGGCAGATATAAGAAAAACCCAGGCATGTATGAAATGAGCAGAACCAGGAGAACATCATACACAAGAGCAATAACACCGTGCAATGACCAACTTTGATAGACTTAGCTCTTCTCAGCAACACAATGATCTAAGACAATTCCAAAAGGCTCATGATGGAAAATGCTATCCACATCCAGAGAAAGGACTATGGAGTCTGAATGCAGATTGACACATACTATTTTTTTCTTTCTCATAGTTTTTCCCTTTTGTTCTGATTTTTCTTTCACAACAAGACTAATGTGGAAATTTGTTTAATATGATTATACATGTATAGCCTATATAAGACTGTATGCTGTCTTAGGGAGGAAGAGGAAGGAAATGGAAAATTTTAAACTCAAACTCTTATAAAAGTAAATGTTGAAAACAAAAAATAAATATTTTTAAAAGTTCTGGGTTATTTCATAATCTGATATTCAGTCTGATATGACAGCCAAGGAAATATAGTTTAAAGGTAAGAACAGAAAAATATGGGTTTAAGAAAAACTTCCTTATGATTAGAATGCTCTAAAGGAGGAATGAAGTGCCTCTTCTATAAGTAGTATGCTTCTCTATCTTCAAAGCAAACTACTTGGTAGAAATGTTGTACAGGGAAGAGTCCTTTTCAGGTGTCAGTCAATGACCTGAGATCCCTTCCATATCAAAGATTCCATGATCCAGTTAAAACTTTGGCAATTCTTTAATACTTCAGTGGAAACAAAATTATTCACACGAGTACATACTTGCAAATTGCAATCTATGCTTTACTATATTGTAATTATTCCTCATAACTTCATATACATTCTACTTAAGAGAACTGATCCAATGAGCAGGAGTCCTTTTGGTTCTTTTAAAATGTGAAACATACAGATGATCTACAGTTCTTCATTCTTATTACATGACTGGTCTACCTCTATTCCAGTTCTTATGTATTATGCGGTGATTGGTGTATGCTAGAGCCTACTTATACCTCATTTGTGCCTTTCCATTACCCCTTTATTAGCCAATTTTCAGTCATGTCTGACTCTTCATGACCCCATTTAGGGTTTTCTTGGCAAAGATAATGGATTGGTTTGCCATTTCCTTCTCTAGCTCATTTTACAGATAAGGAAACTGAAGCAAACAGGATTAAGTGACTTGCATAGGGTTACAGAAATACCAAGTGTCTGAAGCCAAGTCTGAACTCAGGAAGATGAGTCTTCCTGACTCCAAGTCAGGTACTTTATCCACTACGACATGGAGCTGCCCTCTACCACTTACCCCTTTGGGTCACCTGAAATATCCTAAGAATCAAAGAATGGTTTGATATTGTTGGCTCTGTTGTAGAGAGGGACTAAATGTCCCTTCTAACTTTGTGATTCCATGAGATCCTGGAGTTTTGTGGCTTTTTACCATATTATAAGATTGGGAATCAATTTCTGAAAACGTGTCTGGCAATGATTATATTTCCTCAGTTTTTCTTCACATTGAGCAACAATTCCAGACTGCTCATCTCATAAAAATGCAGACAATTTTACCTTCTGGGTTTTTTTATTTTCCTCTCATCTCTCCATGAGCAAATATTCAAATGCAGATCCAAGTAGATAGAATTACGCTTTCCCCAAAGTCCTTACTCCTCTTGCGAAGCAGTTACAGGTGTTTCCTTCACTTTAGAGTGTATACTCCCTTCTCTCACCTGATACTACCACTATCCTGAAGCAGACCCTCATCACCCCACACTGGATTATTGCAATAACTTGTAGTTAGTCTCTTTGCCTCAAATCCCTTGCTACTCCAGTCCATGCTCTGTTTAGCTATCAAATTAATTTGCCTAAAGCAGAGATGTGGCCATGTAAAAATATTAATAGTAAAAAACATTAAACACCTGCTCTCTTCCTACCTTTCCAGTCTCTTTACACCATCATGACCATACTTTGAAATCCAGTGACACTGACCTCCTTCGCTATTGCTTAAACATGATACTCCAGCTCCAGATATTGAGTATTTTTGTCTCCTATCCTTGTGTTATGGTCAAGAAATAGTTAAGAAATATTTTCTGAAGTTAGTGGTCAGCCTGGTGAAACTCTATGGTATACAGCCAAGTGAAACTCTATGAACCTGGGAAGCCTCCCTAGAGTGATTTCTCTGTACCTGGGAGGCTGGGAAGCCTCCCTAAACCAATTTCTCTGTACCTGGGAGGCTGGCCTAGGATAATCTATCTTTCCCTTAGCTTACCCCCTCCGTTTTCCTTTGTAATCACTTGTTTGCATCTATATGACAAATTGCTTAGCAACAAATGATGTTAGATACACAAACCTAACAAAATGTATAAAAGATTCTACATCTCTGAACTCGGGGCTGCTCCCCC
>CM053585.1:142454775-142471607 GCA_028646515.1 Pseudochirops corinnae
CCCACTGTGGAGAGGTTCTGCGTAATTACACATGGTCAGCCTGTATTTGATTGCTTGTCCTTCCAGTGGGGGTGGGTGACGAGAGAGGAAGAGAAAGAATCTAGAATTTAAAGTTCTATAATCAAATGTTAAAAATTTATATGTATATGTATATATATAATAATAATAATTATTATTATTAACTACATCCATCTGGAACTTAAGATACACAGGCACTATGGTAGGGAGATCCATCCTGCCCTACCAGAAAGTCAGAGGGGCTCCATGATGGAGGAGGACATAGGAGAGAATTGATTGGGGGAGGGGTTGTATAATGGGATGGCTGTTTTGGGGTGATGGGTAGGGGAAAGATGGGGAGAAAATTTGTAACTCAAAATCTCGTGGAAATGAATGATATAAACTAAAATAAATAAAAGTTTAAAAAAAAGAAAAGAAAAAATCTTCATTAGAAAACATGAATCTCTGGAAAGAGATGGGGGAAATCCAAAAACAAGGAGAAAATAAAAAATATTTGAAAAATCTAATTAAAATTAGAAAAATGGATAAGGAAAAAAAATATGGAAGAAACTCAACAATCCAGGATTCAATTTACCAAGTACACAAGAAGGAATCTCTATTTGACAAGAACTACTGGGAAAACATGAAAACAATTTGGCAGAAATTAGGTTTATATAAAGATCTTATATCATGAAACAAAATATACTCAAAATGGAAACCTAACCACAATATAAAAGGTCATACATAAGGTACATTTCTTAGCAAGAGCCAAGGAAAGAAAAGAGGATCAGATAATCACAAAAGTTAAAGTAGAGTTTTCCATTAGGTGAAATTTAAAAAGCTTTTACCTAATCAATGCAGCTGTGGGTCACAATTCCATATGGGGTCACAACCCACAATTTAATAAGTGTTGAAGAGGGTGCAAGGGGAAAAAGTTTAAGAAGTCTTGAGCTAGTGTAAGAATAAAAGCTATTTAACACAAAACTAGCCGTGTGTCCTTGGGCAAGTCACTTGACACCAACTGCCCTCCCTACCTTCCCCTTCCCAAAAAAAAAAGAAAGAATAGAAGCAACTAGTTAGGAAAAAAGTCTTTGCTTTAAGCAAATATCTCAAATAAAGGTCTGATAGCCAAAACATGTAGAAATTAGATTCAAATAAGGACCAAAAATCATTCCTTAATAGATACGCACTCAAAATATATGAAAAAAGAAAACATTTCTTTAAAAGATTAATAATTGTTAACTAGAGAGGAAGCAAATTAGAAAAGTAAAGGAGAAAAGGTACTAACTTTAGAATCTGTGGACCTGTGATCAAATCCTGTCTCAGGTGCCGATGTGATGTCACAACTTCTCTAGGTCTTAGTTTTCTCATTTGTAAAATGAGTGTTAAGACTAGATAGTCTCTGACGTTCCTTCTAGCTCTAAATCTATGCTCCACTGCAGCAAATCACTAATAAGAAAAATGCAAATCCAAAACAACTTTGCGGATTTCCATTCAGCAAAGAGGCAATAATGTCAAAAGAGGAAAAGTCAATATTGGACATGTTGCTCAAAAACAGGTATATTAATCCACTGTTCAGGCAATATTGATCCAATAATGATGGAAAGAAAATGAGAATTTTGCTAAATAAGTAATTAAAAGAGACCTCCAAGGAGGTCAAAAACAAAAAGAAGTTCCTAAATTTATGATAGAACTTTTGATGATAGTAAAGAACTGTTCCAGGAAAGCAGAAACTATTACATTTTTGTCCTTGTATCCCTGGGAACCTATCCTGTTCCAGGAACACAGGGTTTTCACGTTGCTTTAAAAATCAAGTATAAATTCTGTTAGGCATTTTTAAAAAAATCATCACAATCTAGCTCCAATCAAACTTTCTAAGCTTATAACACTGTCTCCCTGCCCACCTCTATACTGCAAACTGGTCTACTTGTTATTCATTGTATATAACATCCAATTTCCTATCTCATGCCTGGAATGAAGTTCCCACCTCTAAGAATCTCTAGCTTTAAAACAATAAAAGGAACAGTTTGAGAGAAAGCTAGGAAGACTTAAATGATGCCAAGTAAAATTAACAAAACCATGAAATCAAGTTATATAGCAACAATCACAATGTGAAGAAAAGCAACTCTGAAAATATTATGAAATCAGATCAATGAAATGACCAACCAAAACTTCAAATGATCAACGAAGAAAAGCATACTACAAACATTTTGAAAGTGGGCTGATGAATTCAAGGTACAGAAAAAGCGATGTGTTTTTGCACATGCGAAATGTGTGGAATTATTTTGCTTAACTGCTTATTTATTACAAAGATTAAGCTTTTCGGTTTGTTTTTAAGAGGGAGTAGGACTGTGGAGGGATGATAGGAATAGCACTGACAAAAAAAAAAATCCAAAAAAGGAAAAGCATCTTTTAAAATGCACAAAAGAGAATAGAAAAAAAATTTCAGAAGGAACTACAGACAAGCAGGTCAGCTTTAATAGTAACATGTTAAACATATGAATATAATTTTTAAAAGTACATATACTTTTTAAAAAAGTAAGTTATACCTAATAGAAATTCAGTTTCATATATAATTCACATTTTTTCTTCTGTTTCATATATGGAAATGGAAAAATATTCTCAGTGATAGAGAGTGTTTGTTAAATTCAGAAGAAAAAAATTGTTAAGGAGAATCTCTAGCTTCTTCCAAAGGTCAGCAAGTACCATTTCTTACTAGAAGAGTCTTTTCTTGATTCTCTTGCTTCCCTTCCCCCACAAAAATCACTTTGTATATATGTAATATCCCTCAATAGGATGTAAATTCCCCTTAAATGGGAATTCTCATTTTTGTCTCTATATACCAAATACCTGGAACATATATGACAAGAAATATTTGTTGAATAAATGAACCCACTATTTCCAGAGACAGTACTAATTTTATGACTTTATCTCAAATCAAAATAAACTCTATTTACAGCTTTTATGTTACGATATTGGTTCTGGAGAAAGATTAGAAAGAACAGAGTTTAAATGGAGACTGAAGCAATCTACATGCTATTGTTCTTTTCCATGTCTGGTGTTGTTTCTTCTTTCTCATTGTTCATTCCATTGGTTACAACCCTTCTATACAACCAGACTAATGTCCAATGTGAAAGTATTTGTAGATCCTATACTTGATTGCATGCTGGGATGGGTGGGGCGGGGGGAGAGGGAGGGGAGAAAATTGTAAACTCAAGGGATTATGGAACTGAATCTTGTAAACTAAAAGTAAATAAACAAATCAATTAAAAACAAAACAAAAAACACGATTTTGGTTCTGGGGACTGTTAGGTGCAAAAATGAATAGAGCACTGGCCCTGGAGTCAGGAGCACTTGAGTTCAAATCTGGCCTGAGACACTTAACAGGAAAACTAGCCATGTGATCTTGGGCAAGTCACTTAACCCCAACTGCCCTACCTTCCTCTCTCCAAAAAGAAAAAAAAAAAGATATTGGTTCCAAAGTATAAATTACCTGAGAAAGAACCTTTTGTCTGACAACTGCTGGGAACAATAGATAGCAGCCTAGCAAAAATTATAATAAGGCTAACATTTTATTTCATATCCTACAGTAAACTTGAAATAAATACATGAACTGAATTAAAGGATATACTATATTTTTAACATTATAAGAAAACCAAAATCAGATACTTTTCACAGCTAAGGCAAGGAAATGAATTATTAACCAAACAAGGGATAGAGAAAATAATAAAAGATAAAATATATCATTTTAACTATATGAAAATGACTACTTTTACATAAACATGACTAACAACTGGGATAAGGAAACTATCAACTATGGGAAAAAAGCATTAAATGGAATTCATTAATAGTGTGATAAAGTTATTTAGGTAACTAAGAAACATAAGCATATAAAGCCTTTATCCACTGGATGACTGATAAGAAGTGAACAAATGATTCTCAAAACTATTAACAAGCACATGCAATCACTAATAAGCTCCAAATCACTAAAAAGAGAAATGAAAATCAACCAACTAAATTTTCACTTCACATCTAGAAACTGATGAGAGATAATTAATATTGAAAGGGAAAGATAAGCACAATGATAAAACTATGAGTTGATCCATTCTAGACAGTTGTTGTTTGTTCAGTAATTTTCAGTCATATTCAACTCTTTGTGACCCCATTTGGGGTTTTCTTCACAAAAATACTGGACTAGTTTGCCATTTCCTTCTCCAGCTCATTTTATAGATGAAGAAAACTAAGGGAAATGGTTAAGTGACTTGTCCAGGGTCATACAGTGTCACATTTGAACTCAGATCTTCCTGACTACAGGTGCAGAACTCTATCCACTGTGCCACCTAGCTGTCCCAACATACTAGATGGCAATTTGCAATTATGCTAGGAAAGGTATTATTTTTCAGTAAGTATTCATTTTCATAGCAAAGCATTCAGCTTGTGGACCCATTTTCAACCTATTGGTCCTTCAAAGTTTTAAACAAAATTATCACAAACAAATATGAACTCAAAAGGTCATCTAGATGAATATTCACTATTCAGACAATGGGCATTCTTCATTTTTTTCCCCCATGTGTACAATTAGGGTAACCTTTAAAAAAAAAAGTCAACTTTTCAGTGATTATGACTGCATGCAGGAGTCTTTGCAGTATTCTAGGGATTGATATAATCACCACAATGTCATCCACAATCAGGATCACCAAGGAGAACTTCATCATTAATAAGGAATAATTTTCCTCTTGAAATTGGGCTTTGTATGAGTCTCCTATGAGAGTAGTAAGGATCATTTGGAGGCATATAGCTCCCTATTTTATGCCTTGCCTGATATTAATGGTCTTAAAACAAGGTTCTCTCTGCTGTTATACCATTAGCAGAATTAATTTTTTCTAATGGTAGATATTTTATTGAAAGAGATCTATAGGACTGAATTTTACTCTTTTAAAATAAATGGTTCTTTTTTTTAATAGTCACCAATAGGCAGTGGGATCTTGTGTTTTTTATATCTTTAAATCAAGTGTATAATTGAAAAGAAAAGTGTCTTAGCACTGTGTCTTAGCATTTTTATTCCTTTAGCCTTCCTATTCCCTTCCAATTTTATCAGGATTGATTTCAATGCATGTGCATGCTGTCTTTTTTTTTTTGAACGAATTATGTGTAGATGGAAAAGTAGAAACATGGCTCACCATTTTTCTTTTTATAACTTTGGTATCCTACTCTTTTTCAGTTACATTAAGAACTGATTCCTATATTACCTCCAACCTGGACCCGCATACTCTCTGCAAACTAACTCGAATCTAGATTTCCACCCCCTCACCCCAATATTTGATCTTAATAGTGCCATAGTGCCATTTCTACCCCCTCTATAAGCAAATACCAGTGGGCTCCACTGATATCAACGGTCAAGAGTTTGTCACATAAATTATTTGTAGGTGGAATCCTAGGAATATGGTGACATAAGGCATAACATAGTGCTGAGTTCCTCCTTTACCAGAACAAGGACAAGAAAATGACAAGACAATTCCTTCAGAAATAATTTGACATTATCTCCCTAGGCACTTGCTCCTGGTACTTCTCCCCATCCTGCAGATACACTGCGGCTATTAAAGTCCAAAGTAAACCTCTGACTTATCAGGGCCCTAGTTTTAGGCTCTGACTTTTGGAGTTAATTCATTAACAATATTTGAATGTATCTTCATACCAAGAGGTAGAAAAGCCAGAAAATTATAACATCCCTGATAATTAGGAGACAGGATGGTTGGAGCTAGACAAGAACGTGGAGCTAACGGTGGGGAGGAAGGCCCAGTTACACTGTTTTCTGGTTAGTATTATGAAAGGACTTTCTCCCTGCCCCTCTGTGGGCTGGAAGTCCATGAACTCAGTTAAGACCTGGGGTATGAAAGTTATCTCCAGAATTGTTTTATCAGTTCACAACTCTACCTACAATGCATTAGCATTCCAATTTTCCCACATCTTCTCCAACATTTATCTTTTTCCTTTTTTGTCATATTAGCCAACATGATAGGTGTGAGATGGTACCTTGGAGTTGTTTAATTTGCAGTTCTTGAATGTGATTTAGAGCATTTTTTTCATAATTATAGACAGCTTTAATTTTTTCAACTGAAAACTGCCTGTTCATATCCTTTGAACATTTATTAATTGGGAAATGACTTGCATTCTTATAAATTTGACTCAATTCTCAATATATTTTAGAAATGAGTCCTTTATCAGAGACACTGGCTGTTAAATTGTTTCCTAGTTTTCTGCTTCCCTTCTAATAATCTTGGTTGCACTGGCTTTGTTTATATAAAACCTTTTTAATTTAATGTAATCAAAACTATCCATTTTGCATTTCCTAATGTTCTCTATCTCCTGTTTGGTCATAAATTCTTCCCTTCTCCATATATCTGACAGGCAGGTATGACCCTTTTATTTCTAAAAGGTCTTTTTTGACCTTATCTTGGTATAGAATAGAAGATACTGATCTATGTCTAGTTTCTGCCATACTATTTTCCAGTCTTCCCAGCAGTTTTTGTCAAATAGCGAGTTCTTATCTCAGAAGATAGAATCTTTAGATTTATCAAAGAGTAGATTACAATAGTCATTGATTACTATGTCTCATGTATCTGACTTATTCCACTGATTTACCACTTTGTTTTTTAGCCAGTACCAAGTAGTTTTAATGACTGCTTCTTTATAATACAGTTTTATATCTCATATGGCTAGGTCACCTCCCTATGCATTTTTTTTTTCATTAATTCCCTTGATATCCTGAACTTTTTGTTCTTCCAGATGAATTTTATTAATTTTTCATCCTATAAAGTAAATTTTTTGGTAGTTTGATTGGTATGGCACTGCATAAACAAATGAAATTAGGTGGAATCATCATTTTTCTTTTATTAGCTTGGCTTACACATGAGCAATCGATATTTTCCCAGTTATTTAGATCTGACTTTATTTGTATGAAGTGTTTTGTAATTGCATTCATATAGTTCTTCAGTTTGTCTTGACAGGTAGACTCTCAAATATTTTAAGTTGTCCACAGTTACTTTAAATGAGATTCCTCTATCTGTTGCTAGTTTGTTAGTAATATATAGAAATGCTAATAATCTGTGTTGGCTTATTTTATATCCTTCAACTTTGCTAAAGTTGTTTATTATTTCAAGTAGTCTTTTACTTGATTTTACAGGATATTCTAAATATATCATTTGCAAAGGGTGATAGCTTTGTGTCTTCATTGCCTATTCTAATTCCTTCAATTTCGTTCTCTTCTATTGCTAAAGCTGACATTTCTAGTACAATATTGAATAACAGTGGTGATAAAATGGACATCGATATGATTTCTGCTAATTTTGTTATTGATAGAGTTAATTATGATGATAGTTTACCTAACCAGCCCTGTATTCCTGGTATAAATCCTACCTGATGTATTATCCTCATGGTAAGTTGCTGTAATCTCTTCACTAGTGTTTTATTTATTGGTGTATAATTTTTTTCTCTGTTTTTACTCTTTCCAGTTTAGGTATCAGCTCCATATCCAGATCATAAAAAGAATTTGGTAGGTCTCCTTTGTCTATTTTTTCGAATAGTTTATAAGGTATTGGAATTAAGTGTTCTTTAAATGTTTGGTAGAATTCACTTGTAAATCCAGCTGCCCCTGGAAACTTTTTCTTAGGAAATTCATTGGTGCCTTATTTAATTTCTTTTTCTGAAATGGGGTTATTTAAAGTATTTTATTTCCTCTTTTGTTATTCTGGGCAATTTATATTTCTATAAACAGTCATCCATTTCATTTAGATTGTCAGATTTATTGGTATACAGGTAGGCAAAATAGCTCATAATTATTGTTTTAATTACTCTTTATTTGGTGGTAATTCATTCTTTTCATTTTGACATTGGTAATTTTTTCAAATCAATTTTAAATTGATTTTTTTTTAAATCAAATTAACCAAAGCTTTATCTACTTTATCGGGTGGTTTTTTTTCTCATAAAACAAGTACTTAGTTTATTAGTTAAATAATTTTCTTAATTTCACCTTCTCTGATGAAGGCATGCCATGCTGGACTGTCCTGTGCCAGTGTTTCTCATGACAATCAATTTCGAAATTCCTAAGAGAAACACTTTGATGGTCACTCGATCTACCTAACTCTCACCTGTGGGATACTAATGCATTGTTGCTGGAGTTGTGAAATGATCCAACTATTCTGCAGAGCAATTTAGAATTATGCCCAAAAGGTTATAAAACTGTACATGTCCTTTGATACAGCAATACTACTTCTAGGTCAGTATTACAAAGTGACCATAAAAATGGGAAAAGAACTCACGTGTATAAAAAATATTTATAGCAGCTCTTTTTGTGGTGGCAAAAAGTTGGAAATTGAGAGAATGCCTATCAATTAGAAAATGGTTTAACAAGTTGTGGTATATGAATGTAATGGAATATTATTATTCAATAAGAAAGGATGAGCAGGCAGATTTCAGAAAAACCTGGAAAGATTTACATGAACTGATGCTGAGCGAAGTGGGTAGAGCTAGAAGAACACAGTACACAGTAACAATAACACTGTGGGATGACCAACTTTGATAGACTTGGCTCTTCTCAGCAATCTAAGACAATTCCAAAAGACTCTTCATGGAAAATGCTATCCATACCCAGAGAAAGAACTATGGAATCTGAATGCAGGTGAAAGCAGACTACTTCCTGTTTTTAGTTGCTTTGGGGGTTTTCTGGCTGTTGTTTTTTTCTTGTGGTTTTTCCCTTTTGTTCTGATTCTTCTTTCACAACAAGACTAAAGTGAAAATCTGTTAATATGATTGCACATGCATAGACTAGATCAAATTGCATGCCATCTTGGGAAGAAGGGAAGGAAAGAAGGGGGAAAAATTTGAAACTCAAATTCTTATAAAAGTGAATACTGTAAATTAAAAGTAAATAAATAAATGAATTAAAAAAAATTTTTTTAAGAGAGAAACAGAAGCAGTATTGCTGAAGGAATACCATGGACCATAGGTGTCAAACACTTCTTAGAGAACAAAATCAAAATGTCATTGGGAAATGTCAAATAAAATAAATAAAAATGCAATACAACATTAAAAAAAAAAAGATCTGGGGTACAAGCCCAGGACTAAAGATAGCTACTGGCTATGGCATGGAGGAGGAATGGACCCAGAAATGTGGAACTGGTTACACCTTTCTAATGTAGTATAGCAATAAAGCAGCAGTAGGAAGGATTAGAGAAAGAGTGTAAAACATGTGCAACCTTAAAGTTCCTGTTTCTTCTTAGGAGTGTTTCTAAGGATCCCTCTTTCCTCAATCCCATTGTGGATTGGGACCTGTGAATCCAACCTGCCACCACTAGGGTCTGTCCAGACACAAGAAAGTTTGTTGTTGAGAAAGAAATATAAAATAACATGAATGAGGAAAGTGAACAATGAATGGGCCTAGCTACAGTAACCTTGTAGTCTCCCTTAGAGGAAGACCCACTTGGTCACCCTTATGCTTTGAGGTCTACAAATCTCATCCAATCCTAATAGTCTAGGAGAAGAAAGCAGGCAGCAAAGTCAAAATAGCATTGGGCACAGAAGAGGTGAGGGAAGTGACTGTAAGTGTATCACAAGGGGGAAAAAAGAGTGACTAGATAAAGACAGATCAAAAACTAATGAAGGAAAACAAGTCATTACAATGATTACTTTTCAGCAAAGGAAATCATCAAATCACTTAAGGAGGAAAATATTACAATAAATTATGCCAAGCTAATAGAAATGACAATGAAAAAACTCTATGAACCTCCAGAATAGTTCAGAAGAAAAATAAATGAGATAGCAAAGAAATTCCACCTCTCAAAGAAATCTCCATGTTGTAGTCAACAAGCTTTCTTAAACAACTACTACATACAAAAAATAAGAGAGGATTTAGAACAAAAGACAGATTCAATCTCTAAGAATAGATTGTTGCAGGGGGGAAAAGACAGAATGGGAAGTACAGATTGCTCATGTAGAGGGAAAATTAAGAGAACAAAAAGCAAAAAAATTGAGTAAGACTGAACACTCAGCAAACCAATAATGCTGAACTTTAAGAGGTTGTGCAAAAACAACTGAAGGATTCTAGGATTTCTAGAAAAACATGATGGGGGATGGGGAAACACCTGCATATCATATTTGAAAATATTACATGGGGTGCCTAGGTGGCGCAGTGAATAGAGCACCAGTCATGGAGTCAGGAAGACCTGAGTTCAAATCCAGCCGCAGACACTTAACACAAAACTAGCCACGTGACCTTGGGCAAGTTACTTAATCCCAAGTGCCCTGCCTTAACCCTGCAAAAAAAAAAAAATTACAGAAAACTGTACAGAAAGACTGGAAATCGAGGACAAAACTGATTACTAACTTAAGTGACAGGATACAAAATAGAGATGCAAAAGTCATAAGCATTTTTAAATAAGAGAAATTTAAAATAAAATGTAAGAAATAGTAATATATCAATATATTCAGAGGTTTATAAAAATATGACTAAAAACACTTCACTAACAAAAATAAAACAATTAACTGGAGAAATATCAAGCGTTCATAATTTGGCCACATGAATGTAATAAAAATGACAGTATTATCTAGTTTACAGATTTAAGGTTGAACCAATCAAATATCTAAAAGGAAAGAACTTTACAGAACTAGACAGGATAATATCACAATTCATCTGAACAATGCTTCTATTACTTTCCTACCACAATAAAGTGAAGCTAAGAATATTTTCCTATATATTGACCATTTGTTTCTGCCTTCAATTTCCTTGTGGAATACACCCATTAGTTGAAATCAATGGGTCAAAATGATGTGGTCTAGTCAATTTTTTGCCAACAGTTCAAAACAAACATATCTACCTATTAAACTGTAGATTAATATTCCTGTATTCCCACTACCTCTCAAAAATTTTCCTTTGTTTTTTAACAACACATTCAAAAGAACATTAAAGCTGCTTGATAGGAACTATTATTTTTGTCACTGTATTCCAAAGCTTTTTCAATGTGCTTGGCAACAGGGAGGTGCAGAATAAATATGCTCTTGACAAAAATCTTTGATAATTTGCAGGGTAGAAGATAAAACCTTTAGAGTTTCTTAAGTTTTGCATTTATCTTCTAATCAGAGATTTGAAATGTGCTTTCATATGATAATTTATGTTATGTGATTCTTTTTCTAAAAACTATTTGTTCATATCTTGACAACTTGTCTGTTAGATTACCCTCAGTATCATTTATTCATGTCAATCAAAATGAGATGAATATGAGGAATTCAGAAAAACACAGTTTTGCACGAAATGATGCAGAATGTAATAAAAAAAGATGAAATATACAATTACTACAACAACATAAATGGAAAAAATAATTAAAAGGATGTAGTAATTAAGTGGGAAAAAATATTTGTAGCAGGGAACAAATATCAAAATATACCACTCTCGGGACACAGAAAAGTAATCATTGGGAAATAATGTTTGTTGTTAGTTATGATTCACTATTAAACATATTTTTGCTTGTTTCTTTGTCATAAAGGTAGGTTTATGTTTTGTTTTTTGTTTTTTTTTTGGAAGTCAGAGATTATTCACCAAAATAGCTAGTATGTAATGAAAAGGTATCAATAAAAATTTTTTTAAAACTTTTCCAAGTCTTTTCCACCTTTTTACTGCTGTTCCCCTTACAGTTTCCTCCTTAAAAGCCCTTGAAATGACTTTGCTTAGTTGGATTTCTCATCAACCTTTCTTTTAATGGTTTTTTTTTCCCTCTCCACTGCTTCATGCTGTTTTATAAAGGCAGTATTTATTACTTTATAATCTTCCACCATCCTTTTTCATGAGATTTCACAAAGAAATTTATATTCTAAACTAATGGTACTCTTGGCAAACTCTTTTTAAATTAATTATTTGTGGAATACAGATCACTTTGCTTTACTTGTTATGGCAAATGATTTACATGAATTAAGCATCTATTTAAAATCATTCCTAAAAGCAAAGCAACTGACATAGCAACTGGAAGTCAGTAAGATCTGGGTTCAAGTATTTCCTCAATACATCCTGGCTATATAAACAAGTCAAAGTTAGGAGTATAAAATGTAGATGGATCTCCATTGATAACAGGACTTTATTCACTGGACAGTTTCCTATATTAATGACATCACAGATCCAGTAAAAAATTTTTTTATTGTAATCTGTGTCAATAACTGTTTGAAATAGGCTAGAATGCAGTAGTTTTAAATGCATGCCTTTTTTCATTTTTGCTTTCTCTACTACATTTTGTATTCATTTTGATCTTTGTTCTATTTATACCATTAGGCTGAATATACAAAAATAGCTGATTCAAGAAAGACTCACACATAGTAATAATAACTCATTTCTTCTCAGATAAAATGTACTTTCTTTTTAATGTTATTTCATCATCACCATATATCTAGCACCTTCCAATTATTTTCTAAAAGAAAATAATCACAATGTATAGGCATGAAACTTTAGGGCAGTCTACAATGTGTTAAGACTCTCCCATTCATTTTTGCTGACCTACATTTTCCAAAATTTTTCACCTTCCTCATCAATCTTCAACTGACTTTGAAGTTACTGAATAACAAAATAAAAGATCATTTAATCTGATGGGTTTCATGGAGTTCTTTGCAGAATGTCTCTACTTCATACTCTGAAATATAAATGAGCATTTAATTATCTTACTTACAAATACATATGAGAACTGTAAGATGATCTGACCAAGTATTCCATTAAATTATTTCTTGTTGTCTCTGGACACAAGATAAGACCAACTCCACCAACTATTTTGTTTCCCTCTCTCCAAGAAGAGTTTTTAAGCCGTCCTCAAATTTAGCTTTCTTCTCCTTTCTGAATTTATTTACATGAGAATATTAAGATTGAAAGATTTTAATTCTATAATATTCAACTGCTGGAACTGAACAAAAATCTCACTTTTAGAATAAAAACAATTACATTAATATTTATAAATGGTTTAAAAGTTATCAAATTCATGATCCACTCTCTCCTTCTCTGATCTGCTGTCACCATTATGGAAACAAAAGGGGCCATCACACAGAACTGAAGGCATTTTTATATTTTCTCTATTTTGTCTGTTGTCATGGTAAAAGGAATTTTTTTCCTAAACAATTATTTTTTAATATATGTGTATATAATAAAATAACACAAAATGAAAAAAATCTACCAACTTAATTTTTAAATTCTTTTGGTGACATAAAAATGAAAGCATTTAACTAACTCAAAGAATGAAACCTAATAGACATTATCCGCACAAAAAATTTCTTCAGATGTTAAAGATGAAGACATTCAGTAACATGCAGAACAGTTTTAAGTATACATGTTACTTACTTATCTTTTATTTCAAAGCGGTCATGAAGCCATCTTCTCATAGACAATTGTTCTTCTGGGACATCTTTTTTGTCTATGCGATCAATGTGAATGTGAACTTTTGGACATTCTTTACAGAGAAATTCTAAAAAAGAAAAAAAAAGACAAATGATACCCATTTCCATTTTAATATAATGAATGGAAAATTCAAGCTTTTTGGTTCCACATTGATACAGAATAGTGGAAATCTGGATATCTTATTTCTGCCATAACTTCAGAAGACATTATAATTAAACTGATGAGAGATTATATTTTTCACTTAAAAATAGGAAAATATAAAATTCCTAAAATGACAGTAAGATATTGAGTGAATCTATTTTCACAATGGTGGAGCAAGAAAGACCTTATGAAAGGAAGACAGTTGAAAAAACCAGGAACTAGGCTCTAAAGGAAAAGGAAGTTAGAATCCAGAAGGACCAATTCTTCTCCTCAGATACAAATCTTCTCTAGCTATTACTTTATAATACCATCCAAACAACACTGGGATATGCTTTTTGAAATCTTTTCAAGAGTTTAACTGATTTTCTAGAAACTATTTAATCTACTACTCTAAAATTTCCAAGGAAGATGAAGTATTATAATCTAATATAACTCACAATTATTATTTAAAAAACTACAATACCTAACACCTAAAACTTCTTAGACAGCTGATAATTAGATTGGCATATTTCCCAGGATAGTAGAGAAATCTGGAGTTATAGAACCATCATCTAGCTGTGTTGCTAAAGAAAGAGGAAAGAAGAGTTATGGGAATACCAGAATAGAAAGGGAAGCTGAGAAATGGGAAAATTCTTTAGGAAAAAAAATTTTTGACTTCTGAATTTTATTTAATTATTGTAATCTGTTAAGGTGGTTTGCCTAAAAGAGAACATGATGATAGAGCCCCCTGATGGATAAGTGTTTGAAGAGAAAGTACATTATAGGGATTACAGGTCAGTCCATTAACAAGTATTTATTAAGCATTTACAAAATACTAAAGCACTGTACTAAACCTTACAAATAGAAAGAAAGCCAAAAATATGAGCTATGCCATGAAGAAGCTTACAGCATACATGAGAGATGAACTTGGAGAGAAGGTACTAGTGGGAAAAGGTAGAGAAAAAGTAGAAAAGGCCTCATCCAAAAAGTAGGGTTTGAGTGCATTTTTAAAGAATCAGGGAGCAAAGATGAGGAGGCAGACAATAAAAATGGCATGGAGTTGGGTACTAGAGATGGGGGGCAGTAACATGTTTTAGGAAAATCACTTTGGCAAACTGAGTATGGAGATTGGTGTGGGTTAAGACTTGAGCCAGAGAGATTAACCAGACAAAACAGAATCCTGTACCGGGGTGGCACTGTAGAACAGAGATAGGGACATGTGCAAGCTATGTTGTAAAGGTAAAAATGGTTAAGACTTGGCAACAGATTGGATATCTATGGTTTGGGTATGAGTAAAGCCAAGGATGACAATAAGGCTGCAAGCTTGAGTGGAAGGGAATATGTAATAGTATTCATGAATAGTTGTAGTAATGTTAGGAAGAGGGGACAGAGCCAAGATAGTGGAGGAAAAGCAGGAAACTGAGTTCCCACTCCAACCACCTCCAATACCTGTAAAATATGACTCTAAACAAATTTTAGAGCTACAGAACCCACAAAGTGACAGAGAGAAACAAATCTCCCGCTGAAGGCAGCCTGGCAGGCCATCAGAAAGGGTCTATCACACCAAGCTGGGAGCTGAAAAAAGTCCTACGTGAGTTGCCTGGTCCCAGATCAGGGGTGGCCCCAACCAATACCACAGACAAGCCAGGGCAGACTTCAAGAGAGTTAAAACACCAGCAGCTGTGGCAGTTTCCAGACTTCTCAACCCAGAAATGCCAAAGAAAAAGTAAAATGTCAGTGGGAAACTCTGCTGGAACTGGGTGACAGAAGAGTATGGCGCAGCCCCTGACCTCAGGGTGAGAGGTAGCAGAAGTGTGGTGGCTCTAGCGGATGCCACCTGGCTGCCTCCAGAGCTCCTAGCCTGCGGACCTTAGTGGCACCAAGTGACCATTCAGAGGGTAATCACTCTTGCTTTGACCTGCCTGGATCTGGGTTGCTGTCTTGGCCGGTGGTCCTGGGGTGAGAACCACCAGGGTGCCAGAGGTTGTGGTGGCTGTAGAGAAAGTGCCCTTCTCAAACCTCTGACAACATTCGCAAAAACCCCAGCAATTTGGGACACAGTTCTCTCCACTTTGGAAGCAAAGTTCTACCCTGGCAAAGAGCTAAAAAGTCAAGTAACTACTGGCAAGATGAGCAAGCAGAGGAAGCTCAATCAGACCACAGAATCCTTTTTTGGGGACAAAAAGGATCAAAACATGGAACCAGAAGAAGTCGGTGAAGTCAAAACGCCAGTATCAAAAACTTCCAAAAAATATGAACTGGTAACATGCCATGAAGGAGTTCAAGAAAGATTCTGAAAATCAAGTTAGAGAAGTGGAGGAAAAATTGGGAAGAGAAATGAGAATGATGCAAGAAAATCATAAAAAGCAAGTCAACAGTGTGCTAAAGGAGACCCAAAAAAATACTGATGAAAATAACACCTTAAAAAATAGACTAACTCAAATGGTGAAAGAGGCCCAAAAAGCCAATAAGAAGAAGAATGCCTTAAAAACCTGAATTTGCCAGATGGAAAAGAAATTTCAAAAACTCATCGAAGAGAATAATTCTTTCAAAATTAGAGTAAATGGAAACTAATAACTTTATGAGAAATCAAGATACCATAAAGCAGACCCAAACAAATGAAAAAATAGAAGGCAAAGAGAAATATCTCACTGGAAAAACCACTGACCTGGAAATAAGATCCAGGAGAGACAATTTAAAAAGTACTGGCCTACCTGAAAGCCAGGATCAAAAAAAGAGCCTAGAAATCATGCTTCAAGAAACTCTCAAGGAAAATTCCCCTGATATTCTAGAACCAGAGGACAAAATAAAAATGGAAAGAATTCACCTATCACATCATGAAAAAGATCCCCAAAAGAAAACTCCTAGGAATATCATAGCCAAATTCCAGAGTTCCCAGGTCAAGGAGAAAATATTACAAGCTGTCAGGAAGAAACAATTTGAGTATGGTGGAAACACAAGATCAAGGAGTTTCTACACTAAGGGATCGAATGGCTTGGAATATGATATTCCAGAGGTCAAAAGAGCTAGGATTAAAACCAAGAATCACCTACCTAGCAAAACTAAGTATAATGCTTCAGGGGAAAATATGGTCATTCAATAAAATAGAGGACTATCAAGTATTCTTGATGAAAAAAAAAAGAGCTGAACAGAAAATCTGACTTTCAAATACAAGAAGGAAGAGAAGCACAAGAAGGTAAACAGGAAAAAGAAATCATAAGGAACTTATTAAAGTTGAACCATTTACTTTCCTACATGGACAAATGATAATTGTAACTCATAAGACTTTTCTTAG
>CM053585.1:142478502-142515550 GCA_028646515.1 Pseudochirops corinnae
CTCCTGTCTGTCTGTCTCTCTCTTGACTTCTAATAATGAACTCTTCAAGAGCTCAGGCTCTAGGCACACTCTCCTTCTTTGACAGAAATGACTATGGCTTATAAGTGACGGAAGAGCATATACACTGGCTTCAAAGAGTCTCTGGCTTTGTCTTTTTATTTTTGCTTTGTATCTCTTTTCCCTGAGAATATCTGGCAATCTTAAACTGCACATTCCTACTCTTGGTGGCAGCTTTGAAAGTTGGAGATATCAGGAGTTTTGGGGTCTTTGGGGGACAGATTTGCAGCAGTAGCAATTCCTTGCATTGGAGAGGATGTCCACTGGCAAGAGGAACCCAAGTCCTACCATAATTTGCTAGACTCCAAGAGTTACTTGAACCATCCCATGTGATAGTTCCTAACCTCATCAGCTATGATGAATCAACCAGGAACCAGCCGTAGTAATACAACATGGGGGGGGCGGGGTGGAGAGAAATTTAGGGTTAGGGTTGCTATTTGATGGGTATGAGGTAGTAGATATGAACTTCAGAATAGCTGTAATTTGCATTCTCTTATTAGTCATTTGGAGAATTTTTTCCCCCTGTATAATGGATAGTTTGGATTCCTTCAGAAGCAAAGACAAAAGAAGTCCCTGAACTCATGAAGCTTACGTTCTAATGGCAGAAATATTTTAAACATTTAAGTACATAAAATATTATATAAACAGAGTAGATAAAAGGTAAACCTGGGCAGAGCAACTGTTGTTTTTGGAAAGGTTTAGTGTGGTGCTGTTGTTCATTTGTGTCCTATTCTTCATGACCCCATTTAGGGTTTTCTTGGCAAAGATGGAGTGGTTTGCCATTTCTTTCTCCAGTGTGTCCCCATTTTACAGATGAAGAATTAAGGCAAATAGGGGTTAGGTGATTTGCTCAGGGTCACAAAGCTAGTAAGTGTCTGAGGCTGGAGTTGAATTCACTCTAGGGCTGGTGCTCTATTCACTGTACCACTTAGCTGCCTCTAGCTGTGGTGCTACCCTATGCTTTCTTCCCCATTAGTATGCCACTGCATTCTTCTGATTCAGGGCAGAGTTATTTAAATTTTCATTTCTCAAATTATTACTGATTTGGAGCATTTTTCATATGATTATTAATAGTTTGCATTTCTTCATTTAAGAACTGTATATTTATTTATATTTTCAGTCATTTATCTTTTGAGGAATGGCTCTTGTTACATATATATATATTTTTTAATATTTTAAATATTTGACCTTTATCAGAGAAATTTCCTGTGAAGCTTTCCCCCAGTTTTCCTTCTAATTCTAACTACCTTTATTTTGCTTGTGAAAAAGTTTTGTTTCACATAATAAAAATTGTCCATTTTCTCTTTTATGATCCCCTCTATGACTTATTTACATAAGAATTTTCCCTCTAGCAATGTTTATAATGAAACATATCTCCCCAGAATGTAATATACATTTTCAGGGATGGCCAATTTGTTGATTTGTTTTGCTGAAAAAATATTTGCTGCATATATTTATAAAATCAAACATTTTTTAAAATGTACAAAAGAAAAAAAGTACAGGAGACAGATAGAGGACTCATTACCTCATTAAACAAAAGCTTTAAGGTTTACAAAATGCTTTATATATGTTATCTCATTTGATTTTCATAAACTCTAACCTGATCCTGTGAGATAGGCTATTATCCTAATTTTACAAATAAGAGGTAGAGATTAAGTGACTTGCCCTGAGTCACAGAGCTAGAAATTGTCTGAGGCTGAACTTGAATTCTGCCTGATTCTAAGTCCAACGCTCTATCTGCTATACTCCCTAGTTGCTTATTGTTAAATTTAATACTTAAAAATACTGTATTTAACACAAGTCCACAGTTTCTTGTATAAATCTCTTTTTCTTTGTATATTGAGATGTTTAAGTTCACACACAAAAAGAAAATTTCTTACAATCTCACCTCTTTAGCACAAATATTCTAGGGATATATAGCTATCAATAATAGAATACTATTCTTTCTCATGGATAATGACAAGGTAACCATACATGGTGGGTATAAGTAAGCTGCAATATATTAAAATGAATTATTCACAAATAGTAGAAGAACATGTAGAGGACATGTATGATTGTGGAAGCATATAAAAACCACTTTAGTTAAACTAAACATATTAATAATATTTTCTTCTAAAGTCCTTTCCAGAAACCTGGAAAAGTCCCTTGGAAATGTGAATGAAAGGAAAGGGGAAAAATGGATTAAAGATGATAACCAAACTTAACTCCTTTAAACCATAGCCTCAGAACCTACCTGGAAGTCATTGGCCTTAGACTCACCTTTCTTTATGGAGAAAGGATTAAGATAATCTTTGGAAGGGAAGAGGCTTCTTTGTTTAACTCTAGTCATGAGGGAGTGGTTCAGGAGGTAGTTAGGTATCAATTTAGTTACTGTACGATTCTGAAAAGTTTTACCCAACCTCTATTTTTACACCTCCAAAGGTTACCTTGAAATCTTTAGGATGAGTGGTAGTGTCACAGAGTATTATGTACTGTTCTAGCTCCACATCTCTGTCTCCAAATTAGAAATGGCTTATAGAATAAAGATAAATTATTTCTGACAGATGCTACTAAAAGTACAGAGTACATTATTAGTAATATTAACTGGAGACCAGAAGAATTCTCCCCCTTCAGCCTTTACATTCATGATAATTGAAATTATTCTAAAGATTCTTGAGAAATAACTTTTTTTTAATGGAAATAATTCAAAGGACAAATGAAAAGTATTATTTCAATACAATTCATACTATTATAGATGTAAATATGACATATGTGATGGGTATAAGGAGAAGGGGAAAATGAGTTTAAATAGGTAATAATAGATCCTTCAGTGAATCAGTCAAAATTGGAATTGGTGTTTCTGACAACTGCACCCTGGCCTTGAATTTATGTTCTTTAAAAATGTTTGCTTTCAGGGCAGCTAGGTGGCATAGTGAATAGAACAGTGGCCCTGGAGTCAGGAGGGCATGAGTTCAAATTTGGCCTCTGACACTTGCCACACTTACTAGTTGTATGACCTTGGGCAAGTCACTTAACCCCAATTGTCTTGCCTTCCCCCCTCCCCCCCAAAAATATTTGCTTTCCTTTTTCACAAAAAAAAAAAATAATGCACATAGTATAAGAAGGGAAGCAGTCAACTGGGAGAAAAATATTTTTATCAAAGGGTTTGCTATATAAAATATGTTGTCAACTAACAAAAATAAATAAGACCAAAAGCCATTCAGCAATAGACTGATAGTCAAATAATATATGTAAATAATTCCCAAATGAAGAATTGCAAACTATTGTATTCACTTAATGCTTGTTGAATGACTGGCACACAGTAGCATTTAATGCTTACTGAATAAATGACTCAAAATTATCTATGTATGGGTTTTATCTAGCCCTTTTTCCTTGATCCCCAGGAAAATATAATGTCATTGGGAGTGAGGACTTTGTTATTTTACATATTTGTAATCCCAGTGACTTGTATGTTATTTGATGTTAATTATGTAACTGGGTAGGGGTATCAAAAAAGAAGAAAAGTTACTGCAAACAAACCTCAACCATTTTACAGTTTTGCTAAGGACTGCTTAAGGATGATCACACACCATGTAGAAGTTTGCTGTGTTTTTGTGGTGTGAGGCATGTCATGTTACTTTAATTAATCAACATTAATTAAGCTCCTACTATGTGCCAGGCACTGTGCTAAGCTGTAGGAATACTAAACGAGGGAAAAGGAAGTCCTTGTCCTCAAGGAGCTCACAGTCTAATGGGGCAGACAACAAATACAAACAAGCTATATACAGGATAAATAGGAAATACTTAACAGAGGAAAGGCACTAGAATTAAGAGTTGAAAAAGGTTTCCTTTAGAAGATCAGATTTCAGCTGGAATTTAAAGGAAACCAGGGAATCTAGTAGGCAAATAGAAGAGGGAGAACATTCCAAGTGTAGGGAACAACCAGAGAAAATTCTGGGAACTAAGAGATGGGATGTCATTTGTGTAATAGCAAGGAGACTAGTGTCACCAGACCAAAGAGTGCACGGTGGGGAATAAAGTATAAGAAGATGAGGAGGTAGTTAGGTTATGAAGAGCTCTGAATGCCAAATAGTTTTGTTGGGGTGCAGGGTTGGGAGAGCTGGTTCAGATTTTGAAAGAATTCAATCAGACCTTCTCTTTAGCCAAAGGGAACTTTATTGAGGCAAAAGCATATGGGCCTGAGACTTAGCAAAGAGCTAGCAAAGAGCTAAACAAAGGCAATGATATTGGAAAAGGACTAGACTTTTATAGCCAGAAAGCTACATAGCCTATAGGATGGTGATGTAATTTTAGGGTTTCTGATGGGAGTTGGAGATTTAGGGACCGGATAAGTACAAACAAGGTAAGGAAGGTGGTTGCTTGCAAGATAAGGAAAGGTTGTCATGACACAGGATGGGGAAATGAATAACACAGGTTGGGGAATTCAGAATAAGGGGAGTAAAAGCAATTCTTTTGGTACAGGTTGCATGGTATATTGAGATAAGGGAAAGGGGCACTAAGGTACCCTCAAGTTACAGGATGGGCTAAGACTAAGCCTCAAATCCCCCTCAGGGGTCCTGGGAAAGTAATCATTACTATTGACCCTTAGGGCACCTTTGTTTGCACATCAGTTTTTTTTTTTCCCTGCTCCCTGAGTTTCCCTGCATCTGAATTATCTCCAGTCATCCTGATCTATATCTTGCCATTGAACCCAGATGGCTCGAGAGGAGAAAGTGAGATTGGTGACTTTGCACATCTCTCACTTAAATCCAATTCACTTGCAAGTCAAGGCATCACGTTCCTGATGTCGTGGTCCTCCTTAAGAACAAAGGACAAACAATAACCTGTGAGTAGTCTGAGTAGCTCTTTCCTTCCTTTCTCTCTTCCTCTTTCCCTCCCTTCCTCTCTTCCTCTTTCCCTCCCTTCCTCTCATCCTTCCTCCCCTTCCCTTCTCTCCTTCCTCTGCTCAGTCCAAAGTAATGTAAATTTTGATACCTGAAACCCAAAAAGCTACCTTGGGGTTTATGGGCTAGATTCCTTTCTTAATGACCAAGTCTTAATCCCAATTCACTCTGGCGCTCACTGACTGGCCAACAAAAGGTCCCAGTCCAAGACCCACTTAGTGGTCATTGTTTGGGCCCTGATGGCTCAGAGTTAATGTAAATAGCAATTTTTTCTGTTTTGGTCAGAAACCCTAAGGGTCCTCCTCTTATAGATGAATTTTTTTTTTTTTTGATTAGGTAGAAGAGGCCATTCCTTGGCTCATTTCTTAGCTAGCCTTAATCACTGAATGGGCTTTGCTTCAGTCAAAGTATGAACTCAGAAAGACCTTAGCTTAAAAATGCCAAGGTCTTATGGGGACCATCTCCAGTAGTCCTGATCTACATTTTGCCACTGGCCCCAGATGGCTTTGGAGGAGAAAATGAGGCTGGTGACTTTGCACAGACCCTCCCTTACTTAAATCCAATTCATTTGCAAGTCTTGCCATCACCTTCCTGATGTTGGTCCTTTTTGAGAAGGACAAACAACAGCTTCTTTATCCTAGAGGCAATGGGGAGGCATTGGAGTTTACTGAGAGTGATTTGGTTGGACCTACAATGCAGGAAAATTACTTTAGTGGCTGAATGTAAGATGGGTTAGAGGGTAGAGAGACTTGAGGCAGACAAACCCATAGCAGGCTGGTGCAATTGTCCAAGAATGAAGTGATGAAGGCCTGTATCAGAATAGTGGCTGTGTTAGAGAAGAGAAGGGGGCATTTTAGAGAGATTTTGTAAAAGTGAAAGACCCTGGTAACAGATTGGATGCGGTTGGTGAGAGACAGTGAGGAAGCAGAATGACTCATACATTACAAAGCCATGGGGACTAGAATGGTATGGCACTCTACAGTAACAAGGAAGATAGGAGTATAGGAGGATTTAGGAGGAAAGAGAATGAGCTTTGTTTTGGACATGTTTAGTTTAAGATGTCTACTAGGCATCCAGTTCAAGATGTCTGAAAGGCAGTTGGAGATATAAGAATGGAAATCATCAGAGAGTCTGGGCAGAATATTAGATGTGAGAATCTTCAACATAGAGAAAATTGAATTTATGGGACTTGATGAAATCACCAAGTGAAGTAGTATAGAGTTGGAAGAGAAGAAGGTCCAGGACAGAACACTGTGAGATTCCCTGCTTTGACCAATGAGCCTAGGAGAATAAGTGAAGGTTCAGTCAGTGGCCAGTGAGGCTGTGTAATCAATGGGGAGCTAGATTTCAGTAATAGCTATTAGATGGAAGGAATGGGAAAGGAAAAGATAAACAATAAAGAGAAACTTGTTGAAACTTTGGGGTGGTACAGTTGAAGTGGACACCAATAAAGAAACAGATGGTGGAGGTGGGGAACAGGGTTTGAGATATGAAGGATTTGACCAGGTGTAAGAATGTTCATGAGTGGAGGCCTTCATTCTTCCAAAAGGAGGTTGGAGATTGGGTTGGAAGCAAGTACAATATGAGATGGAAGGGACAAGGTCAGATGCTTCACTACTCCTGTTGCATTTGAAGGGTGGAGATTAAAGCAAGAAAAGGCTAAGCTGGAGACCAAAGTTAAACTTGCTTAGTTGGAGAAAGAAGTCCTATTTCCCACCAATTTTCCCTTTATTCTTCCCTTAAGGGACAAATACAACCAATGAAAAGCCTGAGGTCACATGGAAGGATACTCATTTTTGCACTAGAGATTGTCCATATTCTGGGAGGAAGACAGGAATGATAGCAGAAGGTAGAAGTTGCTTTGAGTTGGCAGAGAGTTGTTAATTGGGGCAGGTAGAAGATGCATGTCCCAGCCTCTTGCCTCTTTCCTTCAGGGTACCTGATGTATCTAGAAGAAAACAGAAGGCCCTCTGTCAGAGGAAGATTTGGTTTCTCTTCTATGTGGGGCTAGTTATGGCTATGAGAAATAGTAAACCATGTCATGAGACCCCTTCCTTGACCCAAAGAGTTGATTCTCTAAATAAACCCATCAATGGCATCCCGAATGCCTCTAACTACCTATTCCTGGATTTAAAGCTCCAGTTCTCTTTGTGTATATATGTGCTGGGGTGTCATACTATGCTTCCTATGACCTTTGCTTAATTGTAAACAACCTTCCCTACATCATTTATCTTTTTGAAAATATTTCTTCAGTCTCTTGGCTTTACCAGAAACCTCTCTTTAGTAGACCACATTTACTGCAATATTCTCGACTGGAGGCTATTTCTTCTCTCACTTCCCTGATTTCCATGGTTAGAAAGAAGGTATGGGTATACTTCTTGTTCCCCCTAATACTGCTTTCAGTCCAGTTCTCTTTTGGCTCAGGAAAATTTCCTCAGAAACCTTTCCCATTTTGGAGGTCATCCATTTCATTCCACTCTTTCCCTATCCTTGTTGATGTTATATACAGACTTATAGGTCATTCTTCTAACTTCTTAGTGACTTGGTTCTGTATTCAACCCTGTCTTTAAATATGTGTATATTTTTATATATACACACATTACAAATATGTATATGTACACATGCACACACATTTATACATATATACATACATATATATTCATATATACATACCTACATATATATATTTGTATATGTATACATACATACATACATCTATATATAGTTTTTACATTTACAAAATTTCTCTTTCCTTCTTTGCCCCTACCCAAAAGTAATTACATATACCAAAGAATATTATACCCATACCTTATCATCCTTGACTATTGAGTACTGAATATTAATATGGACACCTGTCCCTGTTATAGGAATCTGAAGATCTTCCCTGCCCCTAGGCCCTTTGCTAAAGTGGCTACATGACTCTGAGAACCTTCCCTGATTTGAAAGTATACTCTGCCCCCTAATAGGTTGAATGTGGTCATGTGGAGCCTGTGGCGGAAGGCTTGTTTTTCTGGAATGTCCACACTTTGTAGCTTTGTGATTGGGCAGCAGGTCAAGAGGGCTGTGACATTCTCTGATCCAGGAGGCTATATATATGCCCTGATATGAGGTTTTGCTTTGGGGTTCACTTTGAGAAGAATTGTGTGATTTGGCCAGATAAGACTCTGGGAAGTCGTTGAGCCCCCCAGTTTTGAAAAACCCAAATGTTGGTGCTTCCCTCTCTAGTAACTGAATCGGTATGGATGTAATAGTTCAGATCGTTGGAAGCATGTTTGCTCATTTGTTTCTTTGATTGCTTGTAACTTCTGTTTTTATTCTGTTTGTATTCTCTGAAACTCAGGTGCTGACTTTTCCCCCTGAACTAAGGTAAATGATATTTGTTTGATTGATTAAAGTAAGATTGTTAACCCATTTTGAGTTGCTTTCCTTTAGAAAAGCAGATCTAAGAACCTGTGCTAGCAGCCATCCTGGGTATGCTAGGGTGCTTGTTGATACAATCCCCAAGAAAGTGGCTACAGAATTCCTCAATATTCAGCCACACAATAGCAGCTTGATTATAGTTTAAGATCTTACCATGTTTCAGAATAACACTTCCTTCAAAAACTTTTAATTTTGAAATTCCCCAATCCAACTATATCTTTTAACTTTTCCTTTCTCTTATTTACACTAAATCTACTCTACCCTTTTCTAGCCTCTTAATCCATTCTAATTCCTCCAGTTTAATTCCTCAATCTGCCTTCACCTTCCTTGACACCTAGGCTTGATACCCCCATTTTTAATATTCCACTAGCCACTGAAGTAGAATTCCTTTACCTTCTTTACCTACTAATTCTTTTACATATATGACTACCATCAAATTTCTCCCTTCCTTCTCCCAGGACGTCAAATGTTACTTAAGAAAATAATAAAATTGAGTTTTCACTCACTATAAATTTATGTTACATAGAACTGCAAATACTTTTATTTTACTCTTACTGAATTTCCTATTATTCGGTGTAGGAACTGTTTGAAACCTTTTCCTCTTTTCTCACATTGACTACATCTCTCTCCATCACATGCCAGATAATGATTTTATTTTCCATGAGAAGATACTGAATGTAAGATTGCTTCATGGTATCCTTCACTCCAGAAAATTGAGGCTCTTCATCATTATTCACTCTCATCTTTTCCTCTGGTAGCAGGAGTCATTCCTCATTATTCCACCTTTGCTTTTGATTCCATTCCTTCCTACCATTCCTTCCAGTAGTTATCCTATACTTTTTCTGAATGTTCAATCACCTATTTACATGTTTATGAAAATTTTGAGGGCTTTCCAATCTTAAAAAAGCCTTTCCCTGAAAATGTTTTACTCCATTCCTCTATGTTTCCACCTCCTTTCTCCCTTTCACTGCTAACCTTGAAAAAGTTTATATTAAATGACTCAGTTCTTCACTTTTCATTGTCTCATCACCTTGCAAGCTGGACTGTCTTCCCTATCATAAACTCTTTACTGAAACTACTCTCTCAAAGGTCATTGTTACTTCCCAAAACAGCAGCTTTTTCTCAGTTCTCCTCTTTGCCTCCCCTGTAGTATCTGGCAGTGTCAAATACTATATTATCCTATTGAACAATCTCTCTTCCTTTGTGTTCCTACATAGCACATTTTCTTGTTTTTCCTCTTACCTCTCTAACTTCTCCTTTTCTGCCTCTTTATTTCTTAAGATGAGAGTACCCTAAGGTTCAGTCCTTGGATCTTCTATTCTCTTATCCATTATACTCCCTTTGGCCATGCCATTTATTTTAAAAGCTCAACTATCATTTCTACTGGCCCAACTCATTTTGATCTCTCTCCTGGGCTCCAGACCTACATCTATGACTGCCTACAAGACATTACTTAGATGTCACACTGGCAACTCAAAACTTGACAGCACCAAACCAATCTTGTTCCCTCAAATCTTCTTCCTCTTCTTCTGCTTTCCCTATATTTACTGAAGATACAACTACTCATCAGTTCTCCTATACTCAAACCTTAGGCGTTAACTTTGATTTTTCACTTCTGTAATGTTTCAAATCCAATAAATTCAATTTAACATCTAAATGTCTTGCTCATTTTACTTCCATATTTCTAGAATCTGTTCCCAGCTCTCCATTCACATCTTCGTTCAGATCCTCATTACTTCCTGCCTGGATTACTGCAAAAGTCTCCATACTCGTCTTTCTGCTTCTTCCACTCTCCTCTCCAATCCATCCTTCAAATAGCTTCCAGAATAATCTTTGATGGTCACACTAATCCTCAACTTGAATAATGTTTCAGTGGCTCCCATAATTTCCTGACTAAAGGTCAGACCTTTTTTGCCTGGTGGCACCCTATAGTTCTAGCATTCTCTCATATTACTCTCTATAATTTATGCTCCAGCTAAACTAGAAAATTTATAAACAATCACATGTTGCAAATATAGCATTCCTCATCCATATATTATTAATACTGGAGAAGAATCCAAATATTTACCAAAGCTCATTTAAATACATTCTGCATTTCATCTCTGTGCTTTTGACCTGTTTCCTTGGCCTGGAATATCATTCTTTGCCTGTTCAAGTCCTCTATGTTTAAAAACTCAATTCAAATGTCAACCACTTCAAGATGCTTTCACTGACCACCTCCCTCTTTAACAACCCGTACCCTTAGACCTCACAAAGCATATTTTTGCATCTCTCTAATGGGCAAGAGTATCATCCTGTTACTAAAATGAGAGGCTGTAAAAGTTTATCCATACTTTGTACTACTCCCCAGCACTTAGTACAAAATTCTGCAACCAGGAAAAGCACAATGACTGGAATGAATTCCTGTCAGCCAAGGTGTCTTCTGTCTTTTGACAGAACCTGGAGACACTGAAAATGACAGGAAAGAAGAAGAAATTATTTATCTGATAATCCTTTTCCTTTCCTTACAGCCCTTTCTTTTCTTTTTCTCTCCCCCTCGACTTTTTCTCTATTTTAGTTCGGGTTCGTACCCAGACCCAGACTGAGTCATCACTATCTTCAACTATTGCTCAAAGCTGGAGCAGGAAACTCCACGGGCGAAGCTGCTGGCCTCTCTGGTCAGCCCCACGCATGCGCAGTTAGTCTGGTAGTCTGTAGCGCGAGGCGCATGGAGCACAGTCAGTTGCCCTCCAACCGGCGGCCCAGGCTCCGCCAATAAGAGGCCACTTTGTTGCCCGCAGGGCCCCTCCCTCGGCAGTACGGTGTCAGAGGAGGGTCATGAGCCATAACTCCTTCTGAGGTAACCCGAGGCTGGGTCTTTTGCAGCCTGGGTCAGGTCGCCGTGCCCTCACTGGGCCTAGCTTCTGTGTCCCTGTCTAGGGGGAGCAGGGAGCCGGGGGAACCGGGCTCCTGGACAGGGAGAAGTCCGCCCGCCGGCCATTAGGGCAGCCCATGCAGCTGAGGGGCTGCGGCGCCGGCGGCGGTGGTGGTGGTGGAGGAGGAGGCGGAGGTGGAGCAGGCGGCGGCGGCGGGCTCCGCGGCTCGGGAGTGGGCAAGGGGTGGGGGCCGGGCAGCCTGTGGCTAGGGACTCTCCTTTGGGCACGGTGATCCCTTGGCTGCGCGGAGGAAAGGAAGGAGAAGGAGCAGCAGCAGCAGCAGGAGGAAGCCAGGCCGCGGCGTCGCAAGCGAGTGAGCGCCGGAGCAGGAAGATGCTGCTGTCCCTGGTGCTCCACACGTACTCCATGCGCTATGTCCTCCCGGCCGCCGTGATGCTGGGTACGGCCCCCACCTACATCCTGGCCTGGCTGGGCTGGCGCCTCTTCTCCTTCTTCGTGCCGGGAGCACGCATCTATCAGGAGGTGGACGATCGCTTCTACAACATCTACCAGAGCATGGTACTCTTCTTCTTCGAAAACTACACTGGCGTCCAGGTGAGCACCCGCCTGTCCCTCGTCCTTCCGGCTTCCCTCTCCCTGTTCCGGAGAGTCCCCTTTTCTACTCCCGGTTTCCTCAATTCCCCACTTCCTCTGGGCCTCCGGCTGCCCCAGGACTCAGAGGACCTAGGTAGGGGTTGACATCCACTGATTCTACACGTGTTGGGGACAGAGACTGTATCCATAGCATAGGACAAGGGGTCGATTGTAATCTCTAGGCCCCAGTTTCTCTGGAAAGACGTTGAAAAAGGCCCCTTCCAATCTCACAGTCGTTGATCCTCTTAGATGCTTTTTGCAAGGCTGGCCCAGTTTTGGAACCAGAAATTCATCAGACATGGGTTGTGCGTTAAGGTTGGGGAAGATTCTCTGCAGATGCCCCAGTTCTGTCTAGCCTGTCCAGAGATTCTTGGGCTTTGTTAAGTAGTCCCACTGTTTTACCAAAAATAGGCCCTTATTG
Source organism: Pseudochirops corinnae (assembly GCA_028646515.1). Classification (NCBI taxonomy): domain Eukaryota; kingdom Metazoa; phylum Chordata; class Mammalia; order Diprotodontia; family Pseudocheiridae; genus Pseudochirops; species Pseudochirops corinnae. The sequence continues at coordinate 142,490,793 of CM053585.1, forward strand.
GTTAGGAGAGAGGAAGTGCTTCTGTGGTTGCCTTAAGTATAAATAATGGAAAACTAAAAAGTGTTAATTTTTTCCCCTACAAAATATTGAATATAGTTTATTAGTAGTATTCAAGTCCTTGTAAATACAAATGGGTCATGTAAATTGGTTACTTCTGGCTTTTTGCCATAGTTAGCTGGGAATTGCCAGTGTTGTGATATGCTTATCACAGAATTCAGGAGTATATTTCTGTTTCTTTCTAAAAATGGTCTGTAAAGGAGAGCAGATTAACCTTTTGGAAATGAAACACAACTTTTGTAAACAAAGACAGATTTTTCTTCAGTATTAGTAATCTTTGCGTGAAGGAATTAGTCTCTTTTTTGGCCAGTCTTCTTTTGATAGATTTGTGATTTTAAAAAATTTACTAATCGCAGAACGGTCATCCTTTCTCTTTCATGTTTACAGTTAAAATACAAATCTATACACAGAGAAACAATAAGATGTATCAGGAACTCTAACCCTAACTTTAATTTCAGCTGCATTGTTTTTGTACAACAAAAATAGGTGTTCTGATTTTTTCCCTGATTTTTATAATTTGAAAAATAGAGATAGCCTTTATTTAATACTACTTTGTTGAGCTTTATAGTGTAGATAATTTAGACTTTGATTTTTAGATGCTGTGTGCATTGTTTATTCTTCAACATGTAGTTGGAAAACTTATTTTAATTCGTTTTACTCACCAAGATAGTTTATGCCTAAGAGTGAGTGGTGAAATGTGGATTAGAATTTTCATTTTGTGACTCCTAGGCCTAGTTTTTTGTTTGTTTTTACTTTGAGAATAGCTATTTCTATTTATACAGTTGGCATTCAGCTACTGATGACTCTGCAAAGAAATTGCTAATTTTTATTAAGTTTTGCTAAAGCTAGGTTTGAGGAGGGAGAAGAGAGTTGAAAAGAGGATTAAAAAGAAAGAAATAGAGTCTAGTGGAAGCTAACCTCCATCTAACCAATAGCTGTTTAAGTGGTTCACAGGATAGAAGGGAGAAGCATTCTTTCAGACTGTTCTGTTAAATTACCTTAAAAATAGGTCTTATTGGAAGCTGTGGTTAGATGGCTTTTTGGCATGCCCTTGTAAATATATTTCAGTTTCTCTCTATACCACTTATAATAAGTTTAGGACTTTCTAGACTAATATAATTTTACTGCAAAATAGACAGTTTTGTTTCTTGTTCAATAAAAATAAATTTTGAAAATGATTGGTATCTCATGTATTTTTGTCCTATCTCTTAAACATTTCTACTTAAGAAAGTTTTTAAAAATATAAAAATTTTATTTATACTTTTATTCACTATTTTGAGGAATTCCATTCTGGATATTCTTCAGCACAACTTTTTAACGGCTATATTGAGAGCATGCCCAGAAATAGTAGAATAAAGCTTCATCTAATTCTAAGTAATTCAGAATTTGTGATCATTTTAGATCGGGGTTGAGTTGAGTAGTCCAGTTTGCTAGTGTATTTAGTTTGCATAGTAAATCATGCACATCCCTCCCCACCCCCAAAGTTCAATATTGTGAGAGTACTATAACTTGATGATTTAAGAATAAACATTTTAAAAATAGTTACTAATGAAACAGTGCTCTCAGTTTAAATAGTAATTAGCTTTATTTAATTTGGATAAGTGATAATTTACAGTAGGTATTATAAAAAGTGATGTTATTGGTTTCAGCAAAGTGCCTACTTTGTGAAAGAGGAGTCTGGGGGACCTGGATTCAAGTCCTAAATGGCGCATACTGGTTTTTTGATCCTAGGCAAGTCACTTAACTTTATAAATTCTAGAATAGTTTCAAATTGGTGCTGGTAAAGGGAGTTTTTTCATGAGGAACTCCTATACTTAGAAAATCACACGTCCGGCTGAAAAATGTAAACGACATTTAGGTTTTGAACCTCCCCTATGCAATACTTTTAACATCATTCCAGCTACCATGCATAATTGCAAATCTTAATTGTATTAAAAACTTATAATTTACTCTTTCCCCCACTAATTTGAGCTTTCTTTCATCTTTTCAACTTCCTTCCCTATCACTGATTTGAAATATTGAAATTCGATGTGTAGTTTAAGTATTTGGACCTTTCAGTGTCCAGATTGCTGAACAGGGTTGGGAATGTGATTTTGCTGGGTATATAACTTCCTTTGAAAAACAACTCAAAAGAACCAACCTTACTGATATAGGTAAGTGATTAGCATATCAACTGCACCTGGGTGTCTTGAAGTCATGAAGAATTGGATGACAAAAAGCATAGCAATTTAATGCCTTAGTTATATTTGCATAGTACTTTACAGTTCCCATTTTAAGATAGATTTACTCTATGCCTATTAGTAAAATACATAAGCCACCATTATGTAGTTTCTATCATTCTAAAAGAATAATTTGCGAAATTGCCTATCTTATTTTATATACTGTTTTGTATTGGCATGGTGTTTTATTAATAATATAAATACTTTACTTTGTAAATATAAATGAATACAAAATGTTTTCCTGCAAGCTTTTTGAGTTTAGGTACTTCAAGGACAATTTAAGCCTCATCTTATTGTAGGGATGGCAGGTGACATCCCTGGTCTCATAGCTAGTATGTTGGTGAATAAGTGGATAAAAAAAGCACTGAAGTAAACTCTTGTGATGTGCCATGCACATTGTTAAGGAGATAGAAATGATAAAAGCAGGCAGTCTCTTTTTTTCGGGAGCTTTTATTGTAATAGTGAGAGAATTTAATACATATTAGGGGAGTAATGGCATTAGAGTAATTTTAATTTGAAATGGTGAGTGGATCCTTGGAGTAGATTAACAAAGATGATGATGATAATGATGATAAACATTTATATAAAACCTGCTATGTATGTGCCTGGCACTTTGCAAGTATCTCATCTGATCTTAACCTTGTGAAGTAGGTACTATTATTATCCCCATCTTACAAACAAGGAGAGCGAGGCAGACAGAGATTTTTGTGACTTGCCCAAGGTCACACAGCTAGCAAGTGTTTGAGACAGGATTCAAACTCAAGTCTTCCTGATTCCAGGTTCAGTGCTCTATCCGTTGTTGTGCCACCTTGTTGCACCTAAGAGATTGACAGCTCTTTCCAAGTTCATTGAGCTAATAAGAGATGGAATTAGAATAAAAAAAAAAAACCACAAAACTTTTTTGGATATGTTGAGTTAAAAAACAGGTGGCTCTTTATGACAGTTGAAAGATACATGGGAATCAAAAGACTCGTATTTAGCTCTTTCTTCCCTTACTATTCCAGAGTTAATCCTTATTTAGAAATATAAAGGATATCAGTCGGTACATAATTGCACATACTAAAATGGTGGAATTTTAGTCATATGTTTTTTAAAAATTTTTCTTTTTTCCAGTTTATATCTTTTTAATGTTTTATTTTATTCTGAATTTAAGATATAAAACAAGCATTTCCATAACAGTGGAATAGAAAAAAAAAAGATGATTGCATGTGAAACTGCAAATCTATTTTGTACAACTAGCTATTCTTTTTAAATATATGATAAAGTTATCATTGTTGAGGAATGTTAATGTTGACAACATACAACTTTCTTCCACGCCTCCACTAGAGATGGCTACCATTAGACACAAATTTGTGTGTGTGTGTGTATGTGTGTATGTTTATGTGAATGTAAGAATGAAAATCATTCTATATATACTTCTATTAGTTCTTTCTCTGGGTGCAGATAGCATTAGTTTCACATTTATAGAAGTGATTGCCACTAACTACTATACATTTTTTAAAATGGCATAATAGGGTCACTTAAATCCAAATATACTTGCATTATTTTGGTGAAAAGCCATTTCCTAATTCTGCTTTTTGAAATAAAGGGAGTGTGGAAGGGAAATTTGCAGTTACTAAGAGGTCACTTGCTAAGTCTAGGATCTCCATCAAGGAGGTGCTCCTCTCTGACAATAAATATTTCAACAGCTGTTCATTCCTTGATTCTTGGTCTCAACTTGAATCAATTTTTTTTCTTCAAATAATTTAAAGGGAGGAGGGGGAAAGGGATATATTACTAAATAACTTATTTTTTCTCTCCATGGGTAGTTTTTAAACAATCTTGTTATGAAACTCTAGAAATTAATTCTTGTTTTTTCTGTAAGCTATTTTTGTAATTTTAAAAAAATTCCATTTTATTCCTTTTTAGAGCAGTAGCGATTCCTTTTCACCAAGCAAAATATTCTTGACCTATTTTTAAACTTCCTCCAAGGCTCTACTTAGATGCCATCTCTTACAAGAGATCTTTCCTGATCTCTCCCTAAGAAAAATTACTTTTTATATTCTTTGTATTTAAATATTGCATTCCTTCTCTAGAAATGAAAAAACAAAGAAAAAAAAGAAAGGCCAAATGCCTTTGAAGGCAAAGGAGTATTTCCATTTTGTTTCTGTATCCCTATTATGGAATACATCATCTTATAAGTGTCATAGGTGTGAAGAACTCTTGAATGGAAGCTTCCTTCACTATACACATGAGCAAATTAGTCTTCAAGTTCTAAGTTCAGACCTGGCCTTAGACATGTAATAGCTGTGTAACCTTGGATAAGTCATTTAACATCTGATTGCTTCAGTTTCCTCAATTGTAAAATGGAGATCATAGTATCACCTACTTCACAGAGTTGTTGTATCAAATGAGTGAATATTTGTAAATCACTTAGTACACTTCCTGGCTTGAAGTAAAGTGGGTGCTTAATACATGCTTATTCCTTTCACCTTCTCGTTAGGGGCACCAAGATGTTAAGTGACTTGTTCCAGGGTCACAGGACTAATAAATTATAAGAGGCAGGACTTAGTCTTCTTGACTCAAAGTTAGATTCTGTATTCACTGTGCCATGTTCCTTCTTGTCTAATATACTTAATAAAAGCTAATTAAATGAAATGATCCCCAAAATATTTTTACCATAAACTTCAAACTATTGAAGGAATTAAAGTTAGTTTCTTTTTGAAGTTGAAAATTTCTCTCAATTTTCAAAGAAAATGATTTGTTATATAGTGATTGATTTTTTTCCCCGCATTTACATAGAATTTTTAAGATGAAGAGAAGTAGGTCCATGAAGTTCATGATCTTCTGTGCTTGCCAGGTAAACCTGCTTTTAACAAATATTCTTGATTGTTTCATTGGATTCTAGTTTTTTCCCAGTTCAACCAATTTATACTCTTATAAACTAGAGAAAAGAAGAAAAGGTCACATTATAGTTTTAGCTTTCCTTTAACTTTCAGCCACAGCTTGTTACACTACAGTTTCACATCTGACTTATTTTAATATCAACAACTTAAAAGGGAACATAAAAACTTAAATTTAACTAAGACCCTATTATACCATATTTTTATCATAAAATTATTATTTAAAGTAAAAGAAGTATTTCAGGAACTATATTATGGCTTCATTCAGATATAGAATCTAGAGGCAGAAGAAATCTTTAGAAATTACATAGTTTTTCTTCTACCTCCTCCCATTTTACAGAGAAAGGAACTGAGGCTTAGAGATTTTAAATAACTTGGCAAGGGTACAAGATAGTAAATAACAGAACTGAGATTAAAACTGTCTACAGCTTTTTAATGCTCATTTCATAATTTGTATCTCACTTAAAGTTCTTCAAATATTAATGTGATTTTCAATGCTGTGGTTTTGAACATGAAGGGAATCAGTGGGCCCCTATAGTAATTTTCTTTTACATTTCCTCTGTCCTCCTTCTCATATGACAATTGATTTTATATTTTACTTTAAAACTAAAATTCATATAAAAACAAATTGAATTACCTAAGTGTATGCCTTAATTACAAAATAGTCTTTAAACATTGACCTGTAACAAGGGAGCAAAGAAAACAGAAAAATCTACTGTTTGAGATTTCTATAAATCTTTAGGGAAGTTGATACAGTGATTTAAACTTGAAACATAGTTTCAGATTCTTAAGGGAAATATTCAAAGCGTTTATGTCTAGAGTACATTTGTAACCCCTCCTCTGTATATGCCCTGAGGCTTCATAAAATAACACACTATGAATTTGTATTTGATACCTTTATCTCAATTGCATTGAGGAAAAGGGCATTATTTGCATGTAGTATTCCTTATGTTGAGAGACTGATAATTTTGTTCCTTTTTTTTCCTATTGCATTTCTTATTGTACTGATTTGAAAACAACAAATTTCATCCTTTGCTGTCCTGTAAAGGTCTTAAAAGGTGGTAGAATTATTTAATTTGGAAGACAATAATAGAACTTGATAACAACAAGTTGTAAATTTTTATTTACATCTTATTTAGCAAAATGACTTTCTTAAATAGGACATAACAGATCCAGTAGAACATAGTCACTTTATATAAACTGAGTGAGCTCACAAAGAGAAATGATATTGAATTATACTTTTTTATTTGATAAGAAATGTAAAATTTTGACAATTATTCTTCATATTACTCTAAATATTCTTCATAGGTTCCTTGTTAAGGACTTTATTTTACATGAATTAGGTGGAAAATTAACTCTTACTAAACAGTAATGTTTTAAAAAGACCTTCACAGAAAAAAAGCACCAAGAATGGTGGTTCTCATATCCTCAGGGATCCACAGAATATCTCATGGGTTTTCTGAAATAAAATTTCGTTGTTATATACATATTTAATTTGTTTGCATTATCCATAGATGTGACTATAGTGTTTATTGGACTGTGAAAAAGAATTGTGAAAGGTTGTACAATTGTAATCACAAATGATTCACCAATACTTCCAACTAGTAGGTAATAGTTGTCCATTGAGTATTAAAATGTCTAAGTAGCTTCCCTCATGAGTTGACTTAAAAATTACCATCAACACTGAAAAACCTTGGTGATTCTGTTAAATATATGAAATATAAAATAGGAATATTATGAATTTAAAATGTAGGGTAACATTTTAATGTATGTTTTATTATGTTAATTTTTATGCTTAGGCATGTGAATTTTTGTTTATATCTACATAGTTTTATGATCTTGGAAACATTAACCAAATTATGAAGGACTCCAACATTGTATATATTCTTCAATTTTATAAACTTTTTTTACCTGTGTGTTTCTTTTTGATCGATCTCATTTATCTTGTGAGATTTAATGATTCTACTTAATGGGAATAGCATTTTTAGGAGTAATAATAGTTTGTAATTTCTAATCTCTAGTGTGATATTTTCAGATATTACTACCATTATAACAAAAAAGTTTTCCTCATGCCTTATTTCTTAAGAATTATTTTGAAAGTAATGGACAAATAAACAATCATTTTGAGGGAGTAATCAGTCACAAATATCTTTTGAGAAAATGTCTCCCTGATAAAATTATTCGTGAGTATTTTCAGTCATGTTGGGTTTGGCTGCCATCCTCTGTTGCATAATAGCTGCAAAGTACTTCTGCAAAGACCAGATATGTTTGCATGTTGAGGAATCTGGAGAGAAAGAACAGCTTCCAGTAAGGGGGCTTTATTAAGAGCAGTAAATGACTTGATATAATTCATGAGCTTTTCTTAATCAATTAACTGAAATCTATTCTCTTTAATTTTTTTTTTTACTCTATGAAATGCAGGATGTTCACAAGATGTTGCTCACATACCTGTTTAGCAATGTTTTATGTGTTGAATTTTGCAGCTTGATCTAATCAAAGGATTTTGTTGTACAGTTTTGAGTTGTGTTCATATAAGAGAAAGGATTTAATTTGTAGGAAAAATACTAGTGAGTATTGTTGGAATCACACAACTTTAAGTGTACATAGAGAAATGAGTAATAGATTCTGCATTAGGGACTAGAGTTTAAATCCTGACTCATAATTTATCATTACTTGCACAGTTTTGACCATGTCATTTAACGCCTTTGTCCCTCAGTTTCTTCTCTTGTAAAATGAAGAGGTTGGTAGGACTAGATGATTTCTAACTTCTTTAGCTTTAATTTTATGATTCAGTTATACTTCTCATAGGTTGTTTTCTATTTTAAAATTAGAAATCCTAGGGAACCATAACTATTCCATTGGCTTCTATTTGGCTATTTAGGTGGTATAGAGGATAGAGTGCTGGGCCTGGAGTCAGGAAGACTTGGAGACACTTCCTAGCTTTGTATCCCTGGGCAAGTTAACCCTGTTTACCTCAGTTTCCTCATCGGTAAAATTAGCTGGTAAAGGAAATGGCAAATCACTCCAGTATCTCTGCCATGAAAACACTAAATGGGGTCATGAAGAATTGGATAACACTGAACAACAACATAGTTCCACCGAATTTCATATTGCTTTGCCCCCTAAAACTTTATAATCTTTTTTTCTGGACTGAAGAGTGGGTAGATTTTTATGTCTTTATGTAATTTTAATATCCAGCTGAATTTATTATGCCTAGGTTAAGGTCAAATGTTTTTAATGAAACTTTGTGTTTGCTTATTTGGGGATATGATGATCTTTTTAAGATGATGAATATATATATATATATATATATATATATATATATATATATACACATATATATACACACACACACACACACACACACACACACATAGAAATATATACATATATAGATATATATATGTGTATATATTTTTAAAAGCAATAATTAGAATGATATTGTTTCTGTTTCTGATGTAGTATAGTTTGTGAAGAATTTCTTAAACTTATTGAGTCTTCAAAGGCCATGGCTTCATACTCTAATCACTAAGCAGGAAAAGGAAATGAAATTTTCTTAAATTGTTTAAGCATTGCTTTTATAACCTGTGCAAAGTGTTCCATGGTGTCTAGGTATGTTTCTCAAGGGAGAAATTTGGATTGAATTAATTAGCCCCAAAGGTTTAAATGTGAATATCCTATCCAGAAAATTAAGCTATAAATACTAAAGTATGTCTTGGTTTATTGTTTCTGTATCTTGTTTCTCACCCGCTCTACACATACTTTTTCTCCAAGTATACTTAATTTTAGACCTAAAACTTTGTGTATTTTGTGCAGGAAACTCAATTTTTGTCTCTAAAGGTAGAGAAACATGTATCTTTGACTTTTATTTTCAATTAATGCCTCATTTTGTAGATTAAAAACCTACATTTATAGTATTTTTTCCTAGAATGTGTTAAAAGGAAAAGAATAGTTTGAACAATTATTTGTTGTTTTCTTGCTCTATATTTAGTACTAGGTACAGGAAGATTAAAAATCATAAGACTTGATCACTCCTTGCTTGTTTATAACTTTAAGAAACAATGCTTATAAAAAATTACAATAGTCATTAATAATGTTAACAGGTGGACTTCTTTTGACTTCTTTCTTTGGTGAAAAGACTTATGAAATGACCAAAAGGCAAACCTAGTGGAGAAGACAGTCATTATTGTTTTGGATAATCCATAGTTTACATAATTAATTATAGAGAAATGGATAGTTGGCTATAGCTCATAAATATATTTAAGTAACAAAGATTTTTCATATAATGGTATACAAGAAAAGTTTTAATGTTTCCTTTATGTTGAATTATTATAACAACAGAAATACATACATGCACATGTATGTATATATGTTTGATAATGAAAATATTCCTGAATCCCAAGTGGAGTTAAAAGTATTAATTTGATGTAAATGGAAGATTATATTTGAAAAGTTAGAGAAAGGACAAAATAATTACAGTGTTACATGTTTTTTAAAAGAGGATTTCAAATTTCGGAGTGAAAAGTCTTAAATTTGATTTCTAAAAAATTTAATCATTTAAAAAGGATATCATCTCATTTCATTAATGTCTTTTCATTTGTATTAATATATCACCTTGGTTTATTTAATGTTTAGCAAATTTACATTGAGTATTCTTGCAGATGATTCTTTTACTTTCTGTTTCCCTCCCCATAAGAAGTATAGTGGAAATAATAATTTGCGTTTAAGTAATATTTAAAAGATTTGCAAAATGCTATATGCATTCACATTTTATCCTCAAAAATAACCCTGTGAGAATAGGTACTGATGATATTGTTTCAATTTTATTGATGAGGAAACCAAGTTAGCCCCTAAGAAGTTAAGTGACCAGGCACATTGACCCATAAGTACTTAGTGTCAGATGCAGAATTAAGCCAAGTTTACTCCTGACTGCCAAGTCTGGCACCCTAAATTTACTTATTCTTAATAATATCTGTGTGAGGAGATGACAGTAGAAATAATTGTTTTGATCATTATTTCACCTTTCCACTTCTGACTTTCTATTTCTAAGTGCCGCTTGGTCTTATGGGCTGTGAGGGACCCCTAAGTTTAAATCACTCACTGTTGTTGTATGTGTACATTTCTATTCATGACATCTGGTATATACGTGCCTTTGTTAATACTTCATTATTTTTGTTATATCTTATTTTGTAGATAAAAGTGTTGAATGTTAATTTTTAAAGCTACACCACCAGAAAGTAATGTTTTCTTTTTTGTTGTTGTTTTATCTTTTAGATAATACTATATGGGGATTTGCCAAAACATAAAGAAAATATAATATATTTATCAAATCATCAGTGCACAGGTTTGTATTTTGTTTGTCTGAAACCTAGGTCTTTTTTTTTTAAGGTACATAAGTGATAAAAATAGGTCTACCAACCTTAACCTTTTAAGTGAACTATATAAAATATGTCCCTTGAGTATGGATGTACCTGAACTTACTCTTCTTATTGCACATGTTTTTGAAAAGTCAGGGACATTAAAACTCTTCCTCCTTTGTATTATAAATATTTGTGGCATATTAAATCACTACCAGTTAAGATGGGTCATCAAGAGGCCTTTTTAGGAAGGTATAAAAACTTGTTTGCCTAATTGCTTGGAAACGGTGTGATAGTTGATAAATTTCATGTTGGATTTGGATGAAAACCTTTTCACTATAGTATGTCTGCTTTGTTCATGACGAGGGTATTTCCCTGGAGTACTGTTTTACCCCCTCCTAATGAGTTGGGAAGAATATCATGTTTACTGTTTTACTGTTTCTGGGAGAAATATGTATGCATATATTCTTGTATAAAAATAATCTTACACTTTTATAGTGATATCATTTATAAGTACTTTGTATTATATAGGGAGAGGCAGATAGATGATATATACTGGTGATATGACCCTAGGCAAGTCAGTTAACCTTTCAGTGTGCTAGGCAGCTGTCTAAGATTATAAATGGTGGTGAGGGTGCTGAACTGCTTTGGTGGAGAGAATTTCCTCATTTGGGATTTCCCTGTCCCAATGAAATCACAGGCCTACACGCTATTTCCATCTCTAGCCTGGTTACACAAAAAATGGTGAAGTTGGCATTGCAGAAGATTGATATTTGTGGAAAATCTATATCTTGTAAATCTTTTTAAAAAAAAAATCTTAAAATTTTTATTGATGGTACTTTGTTTTTACATCACATTCAGCTCAGACTATATCATTTTATCATCTCCTAGTGAGTGAACCACTAACAACAAAATAAAAATAAAGAAAAAATAAAGAAGGAAATCAGTGCAGCAGAAGTCACCAACAAATCAATTGAGTCTTATAAAATAGGATATGTATTATTTCACTTTGAGTTCCCACACATCTTTAATGAAGAGAGGGAGATATATTTTCTTACCTCTTCAGGGATAAATTTGGTTATTATAATTACACAGTGTTCAGGGTTTTTTTTATGATTGTATTTAATTTTTTTATTGAAAACTTCCGTTTTGTATTTTACCAAAAATATTTGGGAAAGGATGGTTTGTTTTAGAGATGTAAGATTTTCGTAGTTCATATATGAACAGTCTTGTTTAAGATACTGTATAACCTTTGCAAAAATAAGATATTTTTAGTGCAATCTAAATTCATATGGAATACTTGCAGTTTGAGTTCAGTGACTAGAAATGGAAGAGGGCTTTGATACTAGATCCATTTGTCATCTTTCAAGGATAGTAATATTCTAATCATTGCAGATGAATTCCTCTCTAAGAACATGAGGAAAGAGATAGAGTAGGTTGCTATGGAAATTCTTCTTTTATTAAAGAATTGTTTAGAAGAGTTTTTAGTGTCTGCTTATAGAGAATTTTACTGTATTTAAAATCTACTTCATATTTGTTATAGTTTAATATAATTTTGTTTATGCACTTTGTCTTTGCTATTATAACTTAATATACTTTTTGTACGACTTTGGTGGCATAGCTCCAATTTCCATTTCATTCCCAATTTTCTTAGTTAAAATTTTTTTTTTGGACACTTGGGGCTCCAAAAAGTGTTGCCCGTAGCCACTGATGGGCCTGATTCTACTGATTGGTATGGAAGCTCTGACCTGTTCCATTTCCAACCTGGGCCAGTTCAACTCTTAGGCAGTCTGGTGTACCCCTTCCCTGATGCTCACTATATTGGTGTACCTTGTATAGATACCTTTGGCACCTGGACCAGAATGAAGGCAAGGGAAATAAAGGATGAAACTGAAGTTGCTTGGTTTTGCTCTATTTTGACAATTTTGATAGGCTAATAATTTGAAGTCCTAGGTTACAATGAAGATTTCGGGTTTATTTTAAGCTTAATATATCCATATTCTCTCTGACCCTGATTAATGTGGCCAGCAGGATCTATATGATTTTACTAGCATGACTATAACTGAAAATACCTATGTAACATGTTTAATAACTTCTTAAAAATGTGTCCTGTCTTTTGTTAAGTTTCTTCCTATACTTTACTTTTCTTTCTGTTAGTACAGTTATTATTATTAGAAACACATAATTACTAATTAGCATTCAGGTGATAGTTGATATTTTTGTTAGAGCACAGATATATAAGTAGAAGGTACTTAACTGCCTCAAGCAAATACCAGGCGGATTTATTTCCCTAAGTTATTCAAAGTCATTTCATCTATAAGACAGAAACCCATCTAACTCTAAGAAGGTATAAACTCTAAAACTAAAACCTATAGGATTAAAAGCCCCTCCCCCCTTTTTTTTTGCTTTCTGGAGGGGGAAGGTAGGGCAATTGGGGTTTGAGTGCCTTGCCCAAGGTCACAAAGCTAGTTTTTTCTGTGGTGTCTGAGGTCAGATTTGAATTCAGGTCCTTCTGACTCCAGGGCTGGTGCTCTATTCACTGCACCACCTAGCTGCCCCTAAAAGCCCTTTCTTAAGTTTTTCCCTATGTCCACTAGAGTTCTAAACACTTCATTATGATATTTTGCCTTTTAATCATAGACTGTTTAGTGTCTGGGTTTTAAATAAGAAGGAAGAATGCTTGTCTCTAGCTTCCCCAAAATTCCGTGGATATCTGAGGGAAAACAGTAGATCTTGATACCATTACCTTTTACATCAGAGTTATCTTTGACTTGTCCCTGTCCCTATACCATACCCAGTCAATTAACAAATTCTCTCCATTTTCAGCCCTTATTTCACTTCTCATTTCAGATCCCAGCCTTTCTCTATCCTTGTTCAGACATTTATCATCCGTTGTAATAACCTGCTAACCGCTCTTTCTACCTCCAATCTTTCCCTGTACTTTCATTCTTCCTAAAACTTCCAAAATCATCTTCCTAAAGTTATTTCCAAATTCAAAAACTTTTTCTGGCTCCCTATTGACTTTGAGACCAAATTTGAAGTCTTCAGATTGGCAGACTAATTATCTCCGTAGTCTAATTCCAATCTTCATGAAGTCAATATTACAGCCAAATTGAAATTACAGGACTGCTGACTATTTCCATATTGCATTTGCCTTCATTCCTATAATGCATTTCTTCCTCATTTCTACCACCTTTTTATGAAACCATTCTTGGTTCCCTATGGCTATAAGTTTTCTGTTCCTTAAATTTTCTTGGAGCACTTCCATCTAACTTGTCCTTTGCCATCTTTGTATTTTTGCCTTGTATTGTACATGTTATCTTAATCTTGCTGGTACAATGTGAGCTCATTGAGTTCTGGGACTGTGTTTTGTCTTTCTTTTCGTCCCCACTGCTTATTACAGTGCTTGGCAGGCATAAAACTATGAAGGCACATAGTAAGTACTTAATTAAAGCTTGTTGATTACTTGAATAAAATGCTAATTGAATTGAATTGCCTTTTCTACATGAATACTGATAGGCCCAAGAGAGGTGGTACTCTGAGAATTTAAGTGAACAGGAGTTACTGAAAGAGGTTGAAAATTCTTGCTGGCATCTTGGGGGACAGGTAGGGGTACATTTGTATTTTCATTTCTGGAAAAGAATCCTCAGATGCTTGTAGCATTCCCAATTTTGAACTAGTTTAAGGGGGGAGCATTAGAATTTCTAGTTACCTCACAATGTGGTGCCCATAACAAAACTCATTGAACCTTTTAACTATTATATCTTGTTTCTTTGCTAGTCTTGGACATGTTACTCCATCTGTATTTCTCAAAAATTATAGCTAAGTGTTCAAGTTATAATTTTAATCACATGCATGTTCATTCTGGTTTGACATGTAAAAATAGTTTTTATTTACTGTTACATGTGTGTATTCTATTATTAATCTTTCCAACTAAACCACTTCTCATATGTCCAGAATATCTTGTCCATTTATCACTTCTACTGGAATCAATAATTATTTAACTTTTGATATTTTTCTCCCTTGTCTTCTATGAAATTTCCCCAGCTCAACTTTGAACTCTTTGGTTCTTATTGTCTTTGATCATTTATGCTTACTTTCTATTCAGTCAGCCCTTATTTCTCTTCTTATGTTGGGAGAAAGCATGTACAAAGATGAGTATATTCAAAATCGAGTATATCCACCATAATTTGGGCATGGGAAAAACACTAATGACTGGAGGAATCGGAAAAGGCCTGGGGACATGCTGCTTGACCAGAATCTTAAAAGGATGATGTGGGTATGTTGAAGAGGAAGAAAATTCCAAGTATGGAAAACAGTCCAAAAAGGTACAGAGGTGGGAGAACATAGTGTTGTATAAAATAAGTATGCCAGTTTGGCTAGAATATAGGATATGCAAAATGGGGTTAAAAATGAAGTGACAGAACTTTTAAGTGCTAAACCTAACCCACTTGTGTTATCTTGCATGGCAAGTGCCTTAATCTTCACTCTGTGTTTTCATTTTCTCATTTGCAAAATGAGGATGATAATTATTACACTGCTTAATTAATTTAGGGTTGCTTTAGGAGAAACTTTTTCTAAATGTTAAAGCTCCATGTAGATATGAGTAATTATTATTATCATACCATTTTCCTGTATTGCTTCTATAAGAAAAAAAAAGCCAAAATTATTCAGGATGGAAGTGTTTTTTGAGTCCATGTTGGGAAATATTACTCAAAACATTTATTGATACCCTAAGTATAAACTATATTTGTAATGAATATTAATACAGAAAGACTTGGTGCATATCCATCTGGCAACTTTATCCAGAGCATAGCCAAGAACTCTAAGCAGCAAAAGTATTTTATAATAGAATTTATTCTACCCAACCCACCCCTCCCCCTCCTTATTCAAAGCCTATTTGCTTCAGAATTTGTTATTTAGAATTAGAATTTGTGTATGATGAGGATTTTGTTACCTGGTTTCTTAGGTATTATTGTTAAGTTCTGCACTGTTCTTGCAGTGACTTGGGGAAGAAACACTGTTAGGCACTGTTAGGCAGGCATACTGATGTCACTGAGAAGTGATAGCTATTTTTGTGGTGTCATGGAAGGAGGGAGGAAAAGTGTAAAAAGCAGACATGAAGTAAATCCTGCAGTCTTGAGCAATCTTAAGGGGCCCACATCTCTATACACTTCCACAGTTGCTGAGGGCATCAGTTTGTCAGCCCACAGTAAAAGAACTGATTAGTTAGGGCTTCAAGGTATCTGAGAAATCATTGAACCCAATGCCTTAATTTTTCAGGTTAGAGGAAAGATTAAGAGAAGTGAAATAACTAAATTGTCCAGGTTTACAGCCAATCAATGTCACAGCCAGATGAGACAGATTGCAGTGGGCTGTTCTTTTTTACATTTATGAGGTTGTTTACTTTATAGTTGTGACCCTAAGTCATCAAGAAAAGGTTAAATTATGTTTTGTGTATTCTGAATATATAGGCAGGGAAGTGTTTAGTTCTTTGTTGGTTTTGAATGAATTTTTGGTGCTTCAAGATGGGAGGTGGCTATATTGGGAGGAGAAAGGGAGAGATAGAATGGGGTAAATTATCTCACATAAAAGAGTCAAGAAAAAGGTTTCACAATGGAGGGGAAGAAGGGGGAGGTAAGAGGGAATGAGTGAACCTTCCTCTTATTGGATTTGGCTTAAGGAGGGAATAACATACACACTCAGTTGGGTGTCTTACCCCACAGGAAAGTAAGGGGGAAGGGGATAAGGTTTGTGTGTGGGGGGGAAGGTAAGAAGGGAGGGCACATTGGGTGAAGAGGTAGTCAGAAGCAAACACTTTTGAAAAGGGACAGAGTCAAAGGAGAAAATAGAATAAGTGGGAGGCAGGATAGGATGGAGGAAAATATAGTTAGTCTTTCACAGCTTGACTATTATGTATTTTCCATAACCACACATGTATCACCTATATTGAATTGCTTGCCTTGTCAATGAGGGTCGGGGGCGTGGGGAAGGAGGGAGAGAATTTGTAACTCAGAGTTTTAAAAGCAAATGTTAAAAAAATTGATTTTTACATGCCACTGAGAAATAAGATATACGGGCAGTGGGGTATAGAAATCTATCTTGCCCTACAAGAATGTAAGGGGAAAGCAGAGGGGGGTGATGGTGATAGAAGGGAAGGAGACTGGGGATAGGGGTAATCAGAATGTATGCCATGTTGCGGTGGTAGGGAGAAAAGAGATGGGGAGAAAATTTGGAGCTCAAAATCTTGTGGAAATGAATGTTGAAATCTAAAAATAAATGAATTAATTAATAAAGTAAAAAAATATGGTAGGTGGCAACATTTGTAGAGAGGAAGATAACTTTTAGCTATCATGAAAACTAAACAAATAATATCCTTAGAGCTGACAGTCATTTAAGAAATCATTTAACTCCATAGCAGAGCTAGAACTAGATTCTAAATTTCTGACTGACTTCAGTGTTTGTTCTACCCATCATGTTGTATTCCATTCTTTGAGGGATCTGGGATACACTGCCAACAACAACCTCAAAACAAAATTTCTTCCATCATATAGATGGAATATGAATCAAAGAGGTTCTAACTGGGCCCTGGGAATACCTGTTCATTCTCAGGGTTGTTGAGTGGGGAGTGATAGGGTGGGACAAACTTTGGTTATCAGGCAGGTAGGTATGCCTATCAAGATTGTACTATATTCTAAGTACTATGTTATGAAGTTATTACTTACTCTATAAGAGCCTGTGGATTTTCCCAGAGAGGAATTATATAAATTTGAGTGTCCAAAGGTACTTTAATGAACATTTGGTCCAACTCATGGGAAAGCAATCCCTACTAAAGTGTTCCCCTAAAGTGGTAAATAGAATCTTTGTCTTGTAGACGTTTTTGAACAGTTCTAATTGTTTTTTCTTGACATCAAACCTCAATTTGCCCTTTCTGTACCATTTACCCTATACTCTTGTTTCTGCCACTTAAAATCCAAGTGGAAAAAATCTAGTTCCTCTTCCTTATGACAGATCTTCAAATACTTGAAGACAGATTTTGTATCCCCCTGAGTCTTTTCTTCTTTAGGATAAATATGCCTAGTACTTTCAAACCTTCATTCATTCCAATGGCTGCCACATTTTTAAAGAAAATTTCTAAACTGACATCCATAGTCTTCTCTGTAATTCCATATTTCAAATTTGTAACGGGAAATTTCCACATGAATTTCCTATTCACAGGTCAATCTTAACATTGCCAACTCCACCATCTAAATATATTTTGCCCTTTTATAAATTCCAGATTGCTCTCAGTATTAGTATTCTGCCCAAAGCACACAGTCTCAGAATATTTTTGATTCTTTCCTGTCTTCTATCTCTTTCATCTTATTTATCACCAGGACCTGCTTTTTTTATGTAGTAGTTTTTGACTTTATGCTTCCCATTTCCTTAGTCTAGGACTTTGTGATCTTGTGCTAACATGGTTGCAACAGTTTCATAGTCTTCTTTTTTTCAGTCTATTTTTTTATTCAATTGTATGCCCAACTAATAGAAGTACCCTTTTCAAGCACAAATCATGTTTCCTCTCGTCTTTTTAAGAATCTGTTGCTTGTTTCAACAAATCCAGATTTTTCTCCTTGTCCTTCAAGGCCTTATATCAGTATGTACCTTTATTTTATACCATTTCTTCTTATTATTACCTTTCCTAGGCCTCTTTAAATGAAGTTAATTCAGTTGCCATTATCTGTATGTAACTTGAATATTTCCATTTCTGTACTTACATATTTGGCATTCTCTTAGAATACTATCCTCTCTTTTCTCTCTTTAAAAATTATTAAAAATAACTTCTCAAAAGTTTTCTATTATGGATTTCACCAGACCCTGTGCTTCTTTAACACTTTTTAAAAATCAACTGTAGTAAATTTTGATGTACTTGGTTTATATTTTGCTCTGTAAATGTATTTTCAGTTAGTTTGTATATAATATGTATATATAATAGACACACACACATATATTATACGTTCAACTGAGTATAAGCCTCTTGAGGGGAGGGACCATGTTTTTCCTGTGTGCTTCTGTACCACCTACCATGTGTCTGTGCACAACAAATTTTTTGTAAATCTAGGACAGGGGTAGAGAACCTGTGGCCTTGAGGCCTTTTGACTTGAGTCCCAAAGTGTTACAGAACAAATTCTTTTATTAATGGGATTTTTTCTGTGAAGAAGGCCTCAGGTTCCCCACCCCTGATCTAGGCTGTCTTTTCTGTAATGGATCCTAATTTGAATTTTTCAGTCAATAGGAGTTAGTTAAAAACAAAAAAACCCACAAAGTTTTATTACCTTTTTGTGTTATTCCCCATTTCCATATTAGAATTTTTTTTTTTTTTTTTACCATTTTTTTATATATATTTTTGCCCCTTAAATAAGTTTTATTTATGACTGGGTTTTTTTAATGACCATTTAATTCCTATGATATTTAAAAAAATGTAATAGAATTTTGCTTCCTTTAGGGACTAATTTTATAAGTTTATTACATCTAAAGTTGCTGTTTAATTATGTCTATTATCATATTGTGTTAAATTATGGTGGTAGATGGAACTTTTAGGGTAACTTTTGAAGCACTTTTGCACTAATGAGTTTGGGTTTGTTTTGGCAGTTGACTGGATTGTTGCTGACATTTTGGCAGTCAGGCAGAATGCTCTTGGACATGTACGCTATGTTCTGAAAAGTGGCTTAAAGTGGCTTCCATTGTATGGGTGGTATTTTTCTCAGGTAATTTTTTTTCATTTATTTTGTTAAGTTTTATAATATTATTGTAAGCCCCAGCATCTTATTCTAAACTGAACTACTTTTATGATAAGCTTCTTTCTAATGGTATATGTAGATGATTTGAAAGAATTTAAAATGTAGTAAGCTTAAAACTTTAAATTATATAAAAGGTAAAAGTAATTGTGAATGTATGATATTTCATGTAATATTACCTTAAGGAATAAAATGGTAAAGGAAAATAATGTTCTCTAGCATTATATATATCCCTTAGTAATTAGTCATTAATTCTTTATGATCTTTCACATAATTTTATAAATTGTAGCTGTCCTTATTTTTTAAAATTATTTGACATTTAAAGTATTCCCAAGTATGAAAGTGATCATATATGTAAAAATTATCATAAGGTATGGGTCATGTTTGTAGTAGAGGGTTATTTTAAAAATAGTTGAAGGATGTAGATATCAGATAATTCTGTGGTTTAGTCTTTAAGATGTCAGACTAGAAAGGTTTTGCGTTATTACCATGAATAATAGATACTCTTATTAGTTTGTGGCATCCATAAATTTAATTATCTGTCATACTTATTTTGAATTTAATTTTATACATATTTTTCATTCCTTGTGCTATGCTGTATTTTCCTTTTTACTGCTCTGTTTACATCTCCCCAAATTTCTTAAAATTAAAACCTATATTATCTCAATGGCAAATAAATGCAATTATGTGTTAAGTGTGGGCTGTTGACTTCATCAGACTGGCAAAAGGGGGTCCATGACAAAAAAGATTCACAACTCCTGCTTTAATATTACTAGGTTATAAACCAGATACCAAATATGTACTGATAGAGAAACTTTCCTCTTGAGATACCCCTATACCAGTGAATGGTCAAAGGTTTGCACCAAAAAAAAAAGTGTATATGTGTCCCTTTACTATATTTATATTTTATACTGTATTTATATTTTAAGAAAAATAATTACTGACTTTGTGACAGGTTCATATTGTTATATCTTATTTAACAACAAATTGTTGTTCTTATTTTTGTTTGATAATAAATACCTATTATTTTCATTCACCCTTAGTGATAAAACCAAAACTCATTTTATGAAAAGTTCTTAATATAATGGATATGTAAATAGAATTTTGTCCTGAGATTTATGATTCTAAGTTCTTTGTGACCTGCTTTATATATATAGAATTTGACTAAAAAATTTTTTTCTTACCAGAAGTAGGAATCAAATAAGGGAAATAAGAGAGACTGGTGAGGAGGTCTTTCAAGACAAATCAAATTGGCCTGTACAGTTTTATCTAAAGATTTATCTTAAGATTTTAGGACAAAACTCTCAAAGGTCAACAAGAAGCCTCAATAATAATTCACTAATTTTATTTTATATCTGCTTTGCAAATAATGCCTACTATTATACCAGTTTTACTCACTACTTTCATATTACAAGTTATTTTGTATCTCCTTACTCACTGGTTTTTAGCTTCTAAGTACAAACCTCCCATTCTTTCTATTTACCTTTTATACTATTATATCATCAGGGAGTATAGAGATTATGATGTGGAATCAAAGAATGTCAAAATTAAAGGGACATTAATGACACTCAGCCATTGCCCCAATTTCATTTATGGAAACTCGAGTCTGCAAATAATACAGTTTAACTTATATAGATTTTTCAATGAAATTTAAAGTTAATGTAATTTTTAGTAGCCTATTGCTTGTAGGTATGTTAATTTTTTTAAAAAGATGATGAGGGTTAATTAATAGATGCTGGTATAGTTGTAAATTCTTTGTTATTTTTGATCCAAACTTTCATTACTGTGAGGTTTTCCTCTTTTCCTTACACTTATTAGTGACAATATCTTGTATTTATATAGTGTTTATGGTAAAAAAAAATGTGTATGTGTGTATATGTATGTGTATATGTATGAGTATATATATATATACATGTATATACACTCACATATGCATATATATATACACATATATATATATATAGACACACTTAAGACAACTCTATGAGGTAGAAAATATCATACTTAGCTGTGAAGATAACAATAGCTACTTACATTTATTTTGGGGGGTTTTTTTTGGGTTAACAATCTTACTTTAATCAATCAAAGAAACATCATTTACCTAGTTCAGGGGAAAAAGTCAGCACCCTGAACTTCAGAGAATGCAAACAGAATACAAACACAAGTTAACAAGCAGAAGTTCCAAGCAGACAAAGAAACAGATCAGCAGACGGCTTCCAACCAACTGACCATTACATCCATACCTATTCAGTTACCAAAGAGGGAAGCACCAACATCTGGGTTTTTCAAAGCCAGGGGGCTCAATGGCTTCCCAGAGTCTCTTCTGGCCAAATCACACAACTCTTCTCAAAGTGAGCCCCCGCTAGTTATATTTAAATTGACTTCTACTAAGTTCTTTTTAGGAATCTCATTTAATTCTCAAAACAATCCTGTGAAATAGGTATAGTATAGGTATTATTTATTAGCCAACTAGCATTTATTCAACACTATGTACCAAACATTATGCTAAGTAGTGAGGTTATAGAGAAGGGCAAGAAAGAGCCCCTGCTCTCAAAGGGGGTGCTATCAGTATAATGGGAGAGACAGCATACATACAACTACAAAACAAACAAGATATATAGATATTTATCTATGTACACATACATACATGATAAATTAGGGATAGTCTCAGAAGGAAGGTGGGACATTAGCAGAGACTTAGAGGAAGCCAGGGAAGCTAGAAGGGAGAGATGAGGAAGGAGAATATTCTGGGCATGGGGGACAAAAATTCTGTCTAGAATTGGAATGTTTTGTCTGAGGAACAGCAAGACCAGCATCAGTGGGTGGTAGAGTATGCTAAGGGGAGTAAAGCATAAGGAGACTGGAAAGGTAGGAGAGGGCCAGGGTATAAAGGGCTCTAAAAACCAAATATAGGATTTCATATTTAATTCTGGATATAATAGGGAGCTCTTGGAGTTGATTGAATAGACGGATGACATTGGGCAGCTGGGTAGCACAGTGGATAGGGTGCTAGAATAAGATCTGGATAAGATCTGGATAATTAATCCAGATAAGATCTGGATAAATAATAATAAGATCTGGATCTTATCAGGAAGATCTGAGTTCCAGTCCAGCTCTGACACTTACTAGCTGTGTGACCCTGGGCAAGTCACTTAACCCTGTTTAGCTTAGTTTCCTCATCTGTAAAATAGGCTGGAGAAGGAAATTGCAAACCACTCCATTATCTTTGCCAAAAAAACCCCAAGGGGATCATGAAGAGTTGGTGACAACTGAAAAATGACTAAGCAACAATGTCTTTATACTTGTCCTTTAGAAAGTTCAGTTTTGACGGCTGAATGCTGTATGGAATGGAGTGGGGAGATTTGAGATGGGTAGAGCAACAGGTTTTTGCAATAATCCAGTTAGGGCCTGTCACGAGCATGATGACAGTGTCAAAAGAGAGAATGGGACATACACAAAAGATGTAATAATAATTTAGGTAGAAATAACCCAGATTTGACAACTGAATTGGATTATGGGGAGGAGAGAGTGAAGAGTTAAAGATAATGCTGAAATTTTGAATTTGTGTGACTGAGAGGATGATGGTGCTCAAGAAAGAAATAAGGAAGTTAGGAAAAGGGGGATGGTTTGAGGGAAAAGATAACAATTGCTGACCTCCCACTGCTCATTAACAACCAGAAGCTGTGGGAGTAAATCCTCATAACAAACAAATATATGAATCATGTAAAATAAATCCAAATAGCCATATTCAAAAATCTATGTCTCTTTATCTCGTATCTATTATCTCTCTGTCAGGAGGTGGGTAACATGTTTCATCACAGGTCCTCTGGAGACTTGGATGTTCATTGCATTGATTAGAGTTCTTAAATATTTTAAAAGTAGTTTTTCTTTCTAATTTTGGTATCCTCATATAAATTGTTATTCTTATACTGCTCATTACATTCTTTTTAAAAAATTAATTAATTTATTTTTTTGTTTATATCATTCATTTCCACGAGATTTTGAGTTACAAATTTTCTCCCCATCTTTCCCCTACCCAACACCTCAAAACAGTCATCCCACTGTATAATCCCTCCCCCAATCTGCTCTCTCCTATGTCCTTCCCCTTGCCCCTCTGACTTCCAGTAGGGCAGGACGGATCTCCCTACCACAGTGCCTGTATATCTTAATTCCCAGTTGGATGTAGTTAATAATAATAATAATGATATATATACACATATATATTTTTAACGTTTGATTATAGGACTTTAAATTCTAGATTCTTTCCCTTGCTCCCTTGTCACCCACCCCCACTGGAAGGACAAGCAATTCAATACAGGCTGTACATGTGTAATTACACAGAACATCTCCACAGTGGGCATATTGTGAGAGACTGATTATATCTCCCTCCTTCCTATCCCACCCCCGCCCTTGTTCTATTCTCTACCCTGTCCCTGTTCCTGTCCCTTTACAGAATGTGTACTTCCAGCAACCCTCCCCCCTTACCTTGCCCTCCCCTCCGTCATCCCACCTCTTATCCGCATTCCCCCCTACTCTCTTGTGTGGCAAGATACCCAGTTTAGAGTTTATGTCATTCCTTCCCTAAGCCAAATTCAATGAGAGTAAGGTTGACCCTTTCCCTTTTGCCTTCCTGTTTTCCCCTCCATTGTAACAGTTATCCCTTGCCTCTTCTATATGAGAAGATTAATGTCATTCTGTCTCTTCCTGTCTCCTCTCATTTTAATCCTCTCCCACCTCAGAATTTCACCTTTTAGAGTATTGTCCCTTCCTATTCAATTGATCCTGTGCCCTCTATGTACTTATGTATATACATATACTCAGATATGTGTTCGTATGCATATATAAACCCTGCTGTATAGACATTTGTGTGTGTATATGTATATGTACATTTGTATTCCCTTCACCTATCCTCATACTGAGAAAAGTTTCAGAAGTTACAATTATTGTTTTTCCATGTTGGTGTGTAAATAGTTCAACTTCGATAAGTTCCTTATGATTTCTTTTCCATGTTTACCTTCTCATGCTTCTTGTATTTGAGTGTCAGATTTTGTTTTCAGTTCTGATTGTTTCAGCAAGAATGTTTGAAAGTCCTCCACCTCACTTAATGACCCTATTTTCCCCTGGAACATTATACTCAATTTTGCTGGGTGAGTGATTCTTGTTTATAATCCTAGCTCCCTTGATCTCCAGAATATTATATTCCAGGCCCTTCTATCCCTTAATGTAGAAGCTGCTAGATCTTGGGTTATCCTAATTGTGTTTCCACAGTATTCAAATTGTTTCTTCTTGGCAGTTTGTAATATTTTCTTCCTGATCTGGGGACTCCGGAACCTGACTATAGCATTCCTAGGAGTTTTCTTTTGGGGATCTTTTTCAAGAGATGATAGGTGAATTCTTTCAAGTTCTGTTTTGCCCTCTGATTCTAAAATATCAGGGCAATTTTCCTTGAGAATTTCTTGAAGGATG
>CM053585.1:142516050-142564263 GCA_028646515.1 Pseudochirops corinnae
AGTTGTTTTGATTTGCATTTCTCGAATCAATAGTGATTTAGAGCATTTTTCCATATGCTTAAAGATATCTTTAATTTCTGCCTCTGAAAATTGCCTGTTCATATCCTTTGACCATTTATCAATTGGGGTATTTTTTGTATATTTAAATGTTTGTGTATGATTAAGCTGATAGTAAAAAAGAAATCTAATAATTTAATCTGGGGGTAGTATGTAGTACACACAGCAAAGAATGCTAGACTGAAGTCAGGAATAAAGTCTGAGTGCTCATTCCAAGGCTTGCTAGCTGTCTCCCTACATATAAGTCACATTATTTGTTTTCCTCAGCTTTCCAATCTGTACAATGTAGGCTAATACTTCCATGACCTACTTACAAAGTGTGGATAAAATTTTAAGGAGTTATATTAATGCATTATTATTATCACTGGAATGAATTCAAGTGGATAGAGGTTAGTGATTGGCAGGTTACTCTAACCGTCCAGGTGAAAAGTAATGGTGAACTAAATTAAGCTGGTATACATGGGTAATACAAAGAATGGACATCAACATAGATACTGAAGACACTGAGCCTTTTGGCAAGGGACAGGCTGGATAGGAAGAATGTAAACCAGCCTAGATCCAAACTCTACCTTGTATCATTTTAAAACCTTTAAAACTACTCTTATAATAGTAAATGGTATAGTTTGAATTGAATTAATTGGTGGTAACAAACATACAAAATTATCTTACAAAATAACAACTGGTACCCAAATTGGTCATTCTGTCTTTCAAAGGACACATATCTCTAAGTATATCTCTAAATTACAGAGAAAATGCTTTCCTCCTTTTAACATTGGAGAGGACAGTAAATCAAGTGTATCCCAAGTGCTTCCTGCTCAATATAACATATAACTCAGACACAGATTTGTTCGAGGGCCCTTCACATTACAAAATCCAGATTTTACCTCCCAAAATAATGCATTACTAAACTAATCTGTTAAATGCTCACATTTTGCCTACATCCAAATTACTTTAAAATGTGCCACTGTGGAACAATTTCCTTCAGAAACTTACTTTCACTGTACTCTGCTTTGCTGTTTTAAGCACTGCTGCTCTGGAATGATTCTATCTCACTTTAGACACAAGCACTAAATCAGAAAAAATCAGCACAGGCCAGTGTTTTTGAGATAACTAGCTTTTATTGTAAAATGGTGCAAGGATGTATCTAGAATTACTGATAGTCATCCTTTCTGCCCCAAGACTTTCTAAAAGTGTTTTTTCTGATACAGGATTAGTTTTGGATTTGGGCATGGAGAATTTCAGTAGCCCAGCCTCCTAGTTGCCTGAAGATAAGTTTAAAGATTGCTTTGATGCTAAACTGAGGTATGATCTTGGGACTTAATATATGTCAGTTCATGTCTTTTTAGATAATTAACAAAATATGTTACATACAAACTTAATAAGAGTGAAAACCCCGAATAGTGTGGTTTTTACTAAGGGAAAATACTGTTGGGCAAAATACTGAAAAAGATAAAACTTTAATGCTGCCTTTACCATATGAAACTATTAACCTCAAGGAGCACACAAAGTAGGCATAGCAGCATCTAGTAATGAAGCTGTTATTTGTTTATTGTTGTTGTTCTAACTGCTATCTAACTGCTAAGGAAGCTGATTCTTAAGTTTCCTAGAGAGAAAACCTATTAGTCAGACTTTTTACTTATTTCAAATGTAATGACAGGAATTCCTGAAAGGACTATTTGCTTTAATGAAACTTCTATATAAGGTGGAGAGAGCTGGAATTATTACACTACAGATTAGCCATTCAAAGCTATTTATTCTGGAGTGGGGCAGGGGAGGAGAAGAACATCTTTGTCATAAATTTAATTCTCCATGGTTCATGTCAGAAGGCAAGGTTTTTTCATTAAATGAATGAGATAATATCCAACTGCCAAATCTGACCCATACATATTTTCTCCTTTAATACCAGGTTTCTGTGATAATTGGGATTAATTGATGACAATCTTCATGCCTAAAAGTATTTACTGTGGCTAAGGTTCCATGTTATGTGATAGGAATACAAAGATATCCATGGAATAGGCACTACTCTTAAGGAGCTAACATTTTAATAGGGGATAATTGTGGTGCATTAGGAAGCTTTCTTGAGCAGTAGTTTGAAAATCGATTGAAGAGGGGATAGATTGGAAGCAGGAATACCATTTAAAATGAAGAAGGAAACCTGGATTTTTTTTAATTATTGGGGAAATACAAAAACATTTCTATTTAACAGCATAGCATATTTCAAAATTTGAGCTTTGAAATTGTAACCAATTTGACTCAAAGTACTAAGAAATATTAATTTTTAATTGATCATTTTATATAACACCATTTATTCAAAAATCTCAAAGATAAGTGATTATCTAGGGCATATATATATATATATATATATATATATATATATATATATATATATATCTCTGAGCTGGGGCAAATCATCTAACCTCTCTCTCTCTTCTAGGCAACTCTGCCTCTGTAGGTTTCAGAGAAAGTACTGACTTGCTTTTGGTAAAGGGAGTTTCCTCATGGGGGAGTTCCCTACACAACTCCCTATTCTTGTTACGATTGTTGAGGTCCTTTCCAATTCCGTATTTTTTAAAAATTTGATTCTGTGTCTTTGGCCAGCAAAGTGGATGAAAACGTCTTTATTTAAGGTATTACCCTTGGAATTCATAGACCTCTTGAATATCTATTTATCTGGCATTATACACCCCACCGTATCTGAAACAGAACCATTATCAATGAGGGTAGGGAAATAATTAAATCAGAAAGAAGGCAAATGTTGCCTTATTTGTCTGCCTACATTATGAGTAAAATACTGAGTGTGTTTCAAACCTTTTCAAATCAAATGTTTTAACCTTGGCTTCTGGAAAGAAGTCACCCTCAATAGATAGGCTGATGAGAATTAAAGTTAAAAGCATTCAGTGAATTATAGAGAGAAGTAAACAGCATTCAAGAGCCATTGCATTTCAAATTACAGGAACACTAAATCATGATATCTTGAGACTAGAAATGTAACCTAGCTCATTCTCCTCTGTCTAAGGATACACTAAAATAATTTCAGACTGATAGTTAATTATCCTAGAAATATTCACATGAGGCTCTGCCCATATATTTGTGTGTGAGTGTGTGTGTGTTTATATACTGGTAAACACACACGTATAGAGATAAAGGAGGAACGTAAGAAGACAGGGAAGGAACACAGGACTGGATTTTTGTTGTAATCTATTGACAGAAAACATGTTGGGGGAGAGGGGTGGGAGAAAGATCCATTATAGTGTCCATAAAATTTGGTTAAGTATTAATTTGCATTTATTATTTTCTGTTACCAGATGGAGCTAATGTACCTTTAATGGCAAGGTGGTGACTAAGTTGGTTTGGGGGGCAGCAGGTGAATTAAGTTCTTTTCAGAGACTATTGCAAACTGCTGCATAAGCAACTTGAGGTGGTGGGAAATGAACCATAGGTGCTTTTTAGTCAGCAATGCATGAGCATATAGATGAAATGATCCAAACAGATTGCTGGTATACAACTGTTTTTTATTCAATTGATTGGTTTAGACACTCATCAACTTCTGCTGTTTTCTGGAAATTAATACTCTTGAATAGGCCATTAAACTGAAAACTGACCTAATAGCTTCAGGGTTCTTGCAGTGGGACTGTCTTTTAGGTAATGAAACTGCCCTATAACAAAGTGCTTCTGGTATTTTTAAAGCTGCTGTTGGCTGTGGTCCAAGACTAATCTGCTATCTAATGAATTCTATTCTCTATCAAACAGTGTTCTTCTAAAGAAGTTTCAGTATATGCTCCCAGGGGTTTCCTAAGGAGTCTTTTGGGACCTACATGCCTAAATTTCTTCCCAAGTCATTATCAAACATGGTATGGTCTCCCTAAGGTCAAAACCTGTGGTTAACAATGATGCATTTAAAAAGGCACAAGGGATGACTAAAGAAACAGGAGACTGTGTAAATACTCATTCATTTAAAAGGAATCCATTGACCACCTGCCCAGTGCCCTTTTCAGTCTTTCAAAGCTACTTTTGACAGTTACTTCATGGTGCCACATAATTGAATTTTCCACATAAACAGAGCTTAGCCATTTAAGAACCCCAAATTTTATTTTAATGATTTTAATGTTTTATTCTAAAATACATTCTGCATACCTAGATTTTCTTAGAATAAACTAAACAAAATTTAATCTTTATTTGATGTTACAGAGTCATTATAATACACAACAGCTGTACTATGCTATACCATAATTTAAGTCTATTCCGCTTTCAAGGAGAGGTTATGGACTCTCACATATCCAGAGAACAGTGTCTGTTCTTCACAGTTTATCCCAATACCCCTTTCCTTCTATCACAGCACAGCATTTTTAAAACTGGAAGAGCACTTAAGGATCATTAATTTAAGCACTTCATTTTAATCATAAGGAAACAGTCACAGAAATGAAGTAATCTGTCTGGCTACAAGTAGGTAGTTTGCTGAGAAACCATGAAATAAGATTGTTAAAAATTTTGTGTTAAATAAGAGTTAATAAGACTCTGATTGGAGATGTAAAGAGTTCAAGTTATGGCTTTGTGACAACTATTTGGGTACTCAGAGGTCTTTTTTATTTATTTCTTTATTAGGGCTTATATTTTCAGAAGGCTTGGGTTACCAGAAGTCTGACCTCCAGGGAAACGAGGTTTTATTACATAGTGAACCATTGGCTATTTGTGGACCATTTTAAATATTAATAGTTTTAGTTTCAGATGAGTCCTTAGAGATTAACTATTCCAAAATCTTCATTCTATAGATAAGGAAAATGAGATCCATAGTAATGAAAGGACTTGTCCAAGGTGAGACAAGTATAAGAAACATACATCTAAGAAGTAACATAGCCTGGAAAAGAAGAAAGAATCTTGGACTTGGAGTAAGAAAACCAACATTCCAATTCTGACTTTGTCACTTAACGCCTGTATAATCTTAGACAAGTCTCTTAACCTCTCTGGCACTCAAACTTCCTATTAAGTAAAAGGGCTATACCAAATGACTGGAGCAGCTAGATCAGTGGTTTTCAACCTTCCTAATGCCACGACCCTTTAATACTCATATGTGGGCATATCTGCATGGACCCACCTGGAGATGGATAGAGGAGCGGTGTCTGGGTTCCTAAGACCATTGGAAATATGTGTTTTCCAATGGTCTCAGGCAACCCCTGTGACAGGGTCGTTCGACCCCCAAAGGGGTCACGACCCACAGGTTGAGAACCACTGAGCTAGATGGAACAGTGGATAGAGACTCATATGCCAGAGTTCAAATCTGGCCTCAGACACTTACTAGCTGTGTGACCCTGGACAAATCATTTAACCCTGTTTCTCACAGTTGCTCAAGTATAAAATGAGCTGGAAAAGGAAATGGCAAAGCACTCCAGTATCTTTGCCAAGAAAACCCTCAAATGTGGTCATGAAGAGTCAGACACCACTGAAAAATGACTGAACAATGAGTAGATGACTATTAAGGATATTTTGTAGTTCCATATCAATGATCCTGCTTTACTTTACAATTTTAGATACTTTGACATTAAAACATATTTTAAAAGAGTACTCTTACTCTTAAAATTTGACAGGGAAAAACTCAAAGATAATGTCTTCCCCCTATTATTTGTATCTAAAACAATTATGAATACACTCAGAAAATCTTCTGATAATATTTGCAAATCAGAATTTAAATAGCATATTATTAGTCAATTTTACTTTTGAGAACAGTTCTTGGTATCTCAACCCAAAATAACTATATGGGGTCTGTTAGTAAAAGGCAATTTTCACAAATACTTTCACTAATACCAATATTGAATCTTTGAAAAATGATGAAAATCATTAAGGAGCTCTTTAGTGAAATTTCCATTACAGATAGTAAGGTTAGTCTTTAAACTGAAGGATGACTTATTCATTTATTCATTCATTCATTTCACCAAGATGTTCCATGTACACAATAAATTTATTGTAAATCCTATCAGAACATTCAGAAGTCCACATGTAATTCGGTTATATTTAATTCAATAAATGTTTCTTAAGCACCTACTATGTTCAAAGTACTGTCTATATACACACAGGGTTTGGATTAAGCCTCAATATTATATGGTTGATTGTTGGGAAATGACTTCATGATTCTCTTGTTGCCATATTTAGGATAAAGAATCCTTAACCTACAACTTTCAACCCTAAGAGAGCAATAAAAGACCTAAGACTGAGCTACAAAGTTAGGGCCCGGCTTACTGGAACTGCTTTAGGGAAAAGGGGGTGAATTTTAGTCCTGGGGAACAAAAGGTCACATACCATTTCAGTATAAAAATGTTAAAATACAATTTCTAAAAAGGTACTGGGGGAAGGAAATCAGGGGACATTTTTTTTTAAGTTTCATTACCATGTAACTTCTGGTAAAGTTACTGGTAAACTTTACTGTAAAGACTTTAAGCTAAGGCTTGAGAGACAATTCTAATCCCAATGAGCAGCCAAAATTCTAATATCCTTAGGTCTCAAGGGATACTTAATAAATTTTCTAAGCCATAATTTTAAAGAGATTAAATATACCACTTTAAGACTGAAAATAATGAAAATTATAGGACTTTTGGCAGTCCTAAGATCTTACCAACAATACCACTGATAAATTTAAACTAACCTATAGGATTTAATGCTAAAACCTCGAGGAGTACTTTAAACTACTAAAGATGAAGTACTGTAGTGATCATAATGTTGTTTCCATATTTGATATCCCTTATTCATCCAACTAGGTCAATCTGAGAATACATTTTCAAAGTATCTCATTGCACGGTTGGTCAAAGTAATCACACTCACATTAAAAAAAATCCCTTGAAATCATTCCAGTAGTGAACAAAATACAAGTCTGCTAGTAGAAAAGAAAAAGAAAAACACCAATTTTGAATGACATGCTTTTCATAACTTGTGACAGTGAAGTGAAGAGGGACAGGAATTTTCCACTAGCACTCTTTGAAAAATACAGACATGATATTAGAGAGAGCAGGAGACAGTGTAAACTGCCAGGAACTGAAATGGATTATGGGAAAGTTAGCCAAGTCCCAATGGTTTTTACCACAAGCATGTTAGAGGCATACATTGAAGATCCACTTTCTCAATTTCTACAATATTCCAGCAAGTTCAGGAATTTTGTACATGGTAATAATTGTGAAATTACTATGATCAAAAAAGTGAGCATTCCAGTATATTAGCTGAAAATCAGATCTATAAATTATATTTATTTAGTGAAAATATACTTGTAAAAATGGTCTGTTCCCTATCCTTATCACTATTTTCAAAATTATGTCAGTGGCAGGGTATATACAGATCCATAAAGCATTGTACATAGTACTTTGATGTTGTTTCTGTGTGATTTTAGGAAAGATGGGATCAGTACTGTAATAAACTTATAAAAGTTGGTAGCTAAGAGGAAATATAATGCCATCCAGTGCACCTGCCAGCAATGTAGATTTTTTAAAAACTGTTTTAGGGGCAGTTAAGTGGCACAGTAACTAGAGCATCAGCCCTGAAGTCAGGAGGACCTGAGTTCAAATCTGACCTCAGACACTTGAACACTTACTGTGTGACCTTGGGCAAGTCCACTTAACCCCAATTGCCTTGCCTGCCCCCTCAAAAAAAACCAAACAAACAACAACAAAAACTGTTTTAAAAGTTGTGAGAAAAATACTCTACCACATTTCCTAATGAAGCACTCATATTGTACTAGGCCTTTCTAATTTACCAATCTAGTGAAAATAGATTTTATGAACATGATACTTAAAAGGAACAGACCTTATGAAATAGAAGAAATAACAGCTTCAGAGAACAAACCAACCAAACAAAAAATACTCTATAAATAAAAACATTGTGGATCCCTTCCACATATACACACACAAACTGGTTGAAATCAAGATTCAAATAACTCGATTTTATTATGTTCCTATTATTCTAGCTGTTGTCATATTTAACATTTTATCTGTAAAACTAGGGGGTCGAACTTGCTTTGTGAAGTTATTTTCTTGTAACTGTTCTGACATATGAGGCATCTGTGATCTAAATTTTGCAATGGAAGTTGTTTCTCGAAAGTCGACATTTTTGCATTAGTATAAATCAAGATATAATTCTGTAGATATTCCCATCCAATTTACTTCTGTTAGAGGCTTTTTAATATCCATTCCAATGAACAACAGACGTTCCAACTGCTAACAGCAGAGCTCACTGTCCTCTTTGATTTGATGCTTCTGAACTACAGCAAGTGTAATTCATGACTTAGGCATTTATTTATATAATATTTATTTTTAGACTAATGGGAACTTCCTAAATCCTTTCTTTGCCTTCCAAGAGCAAATGCCGTTTATTCTTGATCCGGAAAGAACAGTGTTTCAGAAGGTTAGATTACTAATTTACCTAATTTAATACTTTTAACCCGCTTCAGGCAGCTAGAATGATTCACTCCTCGTCTATCCGCACATAACCACTTCAATAGACTTCTCCAAAACAATTTCTTTAGGCATGATTTTAGATAACCAAGGATGGAAGTTGGAGACAAGAGTCAATATGATCAACCACATTTACATTAACTTAGGGGACAGATTCACATCTCATTTTAACTGTAATCCATTACATTACAGAAAAATTTTAGTTAACAAAGCACATTAACAAACCATATCAGTCCCCATGGAGAAAAAAAACACCAACATTTATCAACCAAAATAGTAATTCTCTTGAGGGAAAAGGACTAGTGAGAAACATTCACCAAGGGAGTGGTATTTAGCATTTGCAATTAGGTACCACATAGTCAGACATAAAACATGACATTTCAACTACTTCTGGAAAAGTTTTTACAATTTTAATAATCCTCGAAGCTAGCTAATGTAGAATGAAAATCCTTTTTATAGCAAACTACATAATGCCTTTCGCTCTTAGTATAGTTTATTCTTAGCATAAAAATAGTATACAATATACAAATGTACGATTCCTTACATTCTTAGTATAATATCCCTGCTTTTATTAGAGAAGACTTCAACTTAATCTTAGGAACACAGAACCAAAGATCTAGAGCTAAAAGAAACTTCAGAGGCTGTTTAATTCAACCTCTTCCCTACAGGGAGGCCCATATGGGTTAAGCAACTTATCTAATGATACTCATTTAAAAACCTGTGGGTTTTTAAATAAACCGTCCATCTTCTTAAACTGAAGTCTTACGCAAAAAATACCTCAAGATAAGGATTCTCTTCTCAGTTCTCTCTTTGGCAAGCTTTTCAATAACCAGGATTTCCGTTGTCATCTCTATGCAGATGCCTCCCAATTCTTTATATGTAGCCATAATTTTTCATTAGTTCCATTTTTATTAACTGCCTACTAAATATAATGTCTCATAGACATTTCAATTTAACGTGTCCAAAAGAGAACTCAAAATTTTCTCTAAAACCAAACTCTCCTCCAAACTTCCCCATTTCCTATTGTTAATGGTTCCACCATCCTTTCAGTCATCCAGGTTTGCAATTATGAATCATTCCTGACTCTTCCTTCTTCCTTATCTCTTATATTTAATCAGTTTTTAATTCTATGGATCATGAAAAAGGTTTTTTTAAAAAATTATAACTAGATTTCAATATCATTGCTTTCTTTTGTAATTTTAGTATTTTTTATGCATTTAAAAATATAATTCTGGGAAGGGGTCCATAAGCTTCACAAAACTGCCAAAGAAATTTTGTCTCAGGTATAAAACAAGGTTAACAAAAAATAGATGTATAGTTTAGCCTGACTCTTGAACCTACTGATTTAACATTCGTACAAGAGAAGAATCTAACTAGTAAAAGAATAGTTATGTTTACTGAATTTGTAAATTAAAAAATGACTACTTGCTTCCCTAACTCAAATTATGCTTTTTCAAAACTCTTTAAAATGTGCCCGTATAATTAATAGTTTTTCATTTCATGAGCATAAATGTATTCCCCTAAAAAAATTGCATTTCAAACACATTTTATAAATCCGTTGGAAACTTCTGGCATCTACAATGCACATGAGAATTCAGTTCAATAGGACAACTCGACAAGCACTTATTGTCTACCCACTGTGTAAAACACTCTCTAGGTGTCTGGGATACAAAGACAAAAATGAAAACAAAAAAAAGTCCCTGCTCTCAAAGAACTAATTCTTTAAAGTCTACATGTCTTAGAGGATTGAATTTTGTAAACAACCTCAAGGAATATGAAAAGCTTGCAGTTTTGAATATGTGAGAGAGTAGGAACTAGAAGTATATCTAGTCAAATCAGAGTTTCTCATATGAAAGAAGGTAAACTTCCCCTTAAATATGGTAGAGCAAACAGATGAACTTAAACTCACATAAAATTAATGTCAAAGTATCATTACTCCACTCTTCTTTAGGAAGGCTAAAGTAATGATATCCTTGTCAAAATGTTTTCCCTAATACTTAGTAAATATTTATCACTAACAATTTGGGTTTTACTGGAAGGCTATTAAATATATTACAATGGGGATTCCTTTTGTCTGTAGGTAGGAAGAAATGGCTACTGAAGCTCCTTCAATCCTCAAATTTAGTGATTCTATAATAATGTGAGTATAGGGATATAGCCACAAGATTTTTCTCTTTATTTGGGCCATTAAACTGACACAAGCTCACCTGTAATTTGGGATTGTAGCTTGAAACCCAAGGCCAGAGTCACAATGGGGTACAAGAAAGAGAGAATAAGTAATTTTGTGCAAATTTAATGCCAATACTGGAAAAACAATTTAAAAAGTATGTCCTCCTAATGATGGCCAGTATTTAGCTTTATGTACAAAAGGAAAAATAAATGTTATCACTGTTTTCATTAAAATTAACCCTGAAAAGTAATGTGCTTTGAATATTATATCTATTCCAATGACTATCCATTAGAATTTTTTCCACCTTTTTGTCTGCTAACAGAAAGAGGAGATAAAGAAACAAAAGTTTGGCTAAAAGTCTGTTCTGGTACAGCAGTGCTCAGTAGGGCACGCAAAAGCCTAATTTTGTAGCTTTCTCAAGCATTCCCATCTGCATTCTCAAGGGTTTTCTTTCTTTCTCTCTCCCCCCGCCCCCTTTTGAGAAACAACAGAAACTTCCTGCCCTCTGTATCAAGGGCAACAAACTAGTTTGAGAATATCTCCCAGACAAAAATCATGTAATTTTTCTGTAAGCTTTTATCCCCTACCCTCCATCCCCCTCAACAGTTTATTCAGCAAATAGTATACTTGGTAGGTTTTTCCAGTATCCTTTCTGTTAAAACTGTGTCTAATGTTTTTGCATATGTTTACAAACACAGTATAAGGGTGTAACAGAATGGAATATAATTAGTATTTGGTATCTGGATGTTTAATCTTAAAATGACCCTAAAAGTACTTGGAACAAGTGGATCTACTTAAAACTTATTAATACCCTTTATCCTTCTGTTCCCTTGTCTCAAAAATCATAGTAAAGATGTAAGATCACTAAACACAAGAAAAAAAGTAAAACGACTGATGTTTTTATGTATGTCATTAACATATTTTTATAAGCATCTAGAGTCAGCCTGCATGAGTAGCTATCTGGCTTCTAATTCTTGATCTAATTAGATGTTTGACCTTGAACAAGTCATTAAACTTCTCTGAATTTCTTCATCTATAATTCAGGGACTTGTATTATTATAAATTCTAAGGGTCCTTGGAGTTTTAAATTTCTGGGTCCAAGGAAGAGATGCATTTACCATATTGGTAATACTGGCTCACATATAAAGGCTGTACCCACTCTCTCTCCTCTCTATCTCCCTCCCCCCACCATCTCCACCATATACCTTCTCCAATTCTGGCTTAAATAAAACCTAAGTGTGGCTTACAATCACTTTCACTGGAGTTCAGGGTAAGAGACATGGGTCAAGTATGGAATTTGAAGCTAGTCCTTACTGGCTCATTTCCCACTTTCCTTATATCTAAATGTAGGTCTGTGAATTGTTAATTGTGCTAACTGCTGCCTCAAGTCTTAGGGCCCTTCTCTGCATACCTTGGACCATACACGGCAATCCATTCCAGTCTCCTCTCACCACAAATGTCCAACTTTACTTTAAAAAACTGAACATTTTACACGATGATTTTACACAATATTACTTTCAATATAATTGTTGTTCAGTTGTTTCAGTTGTGTCCAACTCTTTGTGACCTTGTTTGGGTTTTTCTTGGCAAAGATATTGCAGTAGTTTGCCATTTCTTCTCCAATTCATTTTAGAGATGAGGAAACTGAGGAAAACTGAGTTAAATGACTTGCCCAGGGTCACACAGCTACGTAAGTGTCTGAGGCCAGATTTGAATTCAGGTCTTCCTGACTCCAGGTCTGATGTTCTATCTACTGTGCCATCTAGCTGTCCATATGTGATCTAAATAATACATCTCAGTGTCTGCTTTATATCAGATCACTTTCTTCTTAATATACAGCAGAGGTTCCTAATTTTCCATAGTTATGAACTTTTCCTATGGTCTTTGTATCTTAAATATCAACTCCTTTCCCCCTTCCCATAAAGGGTACTCATTGTCCATTCCAGACTAGACAACACCTCTGTCACATAAAGGCAAAATTCCCTGTGTATAATTGTCTCTTCTCATAATATTGTACCTGGAAGCTTGATCTATGTTGTTCATTTGCCAAACAACATTTCCTGCCTGGATGGGACATTCTAAAAACCCAAACCACTTATCTACTTCCATCTATAAAGTCATTTCCTTCCTATAAAAAGTCATTTCCTTCCTTTAAAACTCTTTATAATGCCATATTGTCCATAAAGTCTCCTCGACCCTCCCTACCCTCCACTAGTAAATTCCATATAGGGTTGGATGCCCTCCACAAAGATTATATAAACTCAGATACTGCAGGCATTCATGAAATTCCATATTCCCAACCCATCTAGGCTTTCCCCCCCAGACATGTTACTGGTTTAAAAATCGGGGAGGGGGAATGAGTAGGAAGAATTATGCAGTCATATAGCTCCCATAGTATAACTGTAGCAAAATGAACTCTGGCAGTCTCAGTAACAACCATAATTTACCTCTTTAAAGGGTACTTAACTATCAGAGTCAGTAGTAGAAAGCAAATTAGTTAGATTTAGTTATCAGCTAACCATTGAACAGGTCTTTGGAGATGCCTTTGAGAATGTCAAATGGCCATCATAACCATGTAAATACAATAGCATTATGCTTATTATATCCCTTAGATATTTTCAGTTTGGCCTCAGAGCACAGAATGGGAACTGAAAGGTAGAAGTTTTGGAAATGAAGATTTAGGTTAGATATAAGGTCAACTTTCCTAACTATTAGAGCTATCCAAAAGTGAGAGGCGGTGAAGTCTCCCTGCTGGAGACTTTCAAGTAGAGGCTGAATGGCTAATTGTCAACAAAGTGATAGAGGGTGTTCTTGGTTAGATGTGGTTTGACAGACCTAAAATAAAATGCAAACTGAATAAAACTCAACAAGTATTTATTAAGTACCAGCTATGTGCTAGGTACTCTAGAAGCTGAGGATCCAAATATATCGAATATAATAATCCTGACCATAAGCAGCTTACAACAAAAACATATATAACTATACACAGTATAAGTATAAAGTAAATAAATACAAATTAATAACGATAGCATTTGTGTAATGACTAAAGGTGTGTAAAGTGAGTCATAAATAATTATTGCTAACATTTAGGTAGTTTACTATGTGCTAGTTACCATACTAAGCAGTTTACAATTATTGTCCCTTCGGTCCTCAGAACAACTGTGGAAGATACAATTAAGGAAACTGAGGCAAAAAGAGGTTAAGGAACTTTCTTAGGGTCACACAGTTAGTTGATAAATGTCTGAGGCTAGATTTAGTTTCAGATCTTTCTGACTCCTGGTCCAGAGCTTTAATCATTGTGTCACCTTGCTTCCTAGTTAAACACAAGGCAATCTATGAGAGCAGTTATAGCTGAGGGGATCAGGAAACGCTTTAGAAAGTGGTAACTCAGCTTCACTGAAAAAGAAAAGAGTAATTCTCTGAAGCACAAGTAAGGAGGGAGGGCATTAGAAGTAAATGGACAATCCACAAGAAGATACTAAGATGTATGGAAAAGAGGACAGTTGATTTGGATTCCAGAGTGTAGGGGAGGGGCCAGAAAAGATAGTCTGAGACTCTATTATGTAGTATTGTAAAGAGAGGAATTTATGCTTGATGGCAGATACTACTAGACATCTGTTTCTTAAATTTCTTGTATTTTCAGATCTATGCTTGAGGGAAATCACCTTTGCATGAACTGGGGTGTAGAGAATCTTGATGCAGGGAGATCAATTAGGAAGCTGCTGCAATAATCTAGGCAAGAATTAGGGTGATACCTATATGAATAGAAAGAAGGGGATAAATGAGAGAGATGTTATGGAGGTAAGAAAAGCAAGATTTGGCAACTGATTAGGTATGTGGGGTGAGGAGAGTAAGGAACTGAGGATGACACTAAGGGTATGAACCTGAACAACCTGAAGAATCGTGGAGCCTTCTATAGAAATGGAGAAGTTTAGAAAAAGAGAGGGTTTGGGTAAGGAAAGAAAATTAGTCTATTGAAATGTCTCTGGGATATCTGATATAACCAACAGGCAATTAGTGATTCAGGGTTGAAGCTCAGGGGAGAGAATGGGCCTGAATGTATTGACAGTTAAACCCATGGGCACTCATTAGGTTAGTGAGAAATACAGAGAAAAAAGTAGGAGACTTGGGACACAGCGTTGGGGAGTAGACAAACTTAGTAGGCTTTATATGGATTATGTATGAACCAGCAAAGTATACTGAGGAGACAGGTAGGAGGAGAACCATGAGAAAATAGTTTTAAAAAACCAGAAAGATGAGAATATCCAGGAGGAGAGAGTAATCAACAGTATCAAATGAAGCAGAGAGTTTGAGAAGACTGACGACAGAAAAAAGATTATTGAATTTGTTAAGTATGAGATCGTTGGTGGCTTTGGAGAGAGCATTTTCAGCTGAATGATAAGGTCAGAAGCCTGATTTCAGTGTTGAAGTGTGTTAAAAAGTGTTGAAGAATGAGAAAGGAAGAAGAAGAGGTGAGTATAGATGGTTTTTTTCTAAAATTTTGGCTGAGGAAAGGAAGAGAGATCTAAGGTAATAGCTTAAGGATATTATAGCGTCCAGTGAAGGTTTTTTGTTTTGTTTTGTTTTGTTTTTAAAGGAAAAGAGATTTGTGCAGATTTGAAAGCATCAGAGAAGGAATCAGTAAACAAGGAGAAACTGAAGGTCCTAGTGAGGGGATCAAAGTCAGAGAGGCAGACCTTGGCAAGGAGAAGAGCCACCATTTTTTTGGAGATGGAGGAAAGGAGACAGTGGCAGATGATATCAAGAGGTTTTGAGATAAAGAGGAAGGGAGAAAAGGGAGCTTATAGCATATGGCCTCCATTTTCTTAAGAATGTAAGAGGCCAATCCATAGCTAAAGAAAAGGGGGAAAGATTTAGAAGCATTAAGGAAGGAAAAGAAAGTTTGAATAGATTCTGTGATGAGTGAAACAGGAAGTTAATTAGGAAAGAATGATAGGACTGCTTTGTTGCAGTAAAGCCTCAGATGGCATTGGATAACAAATTTATAACATACTCAGGCAGCATGTTAATGACTTCTTATAGATCTATTCAGTAGCGCCTGTGTAAGGATAGAGGACACAGATGGTGAAATAACCCAGGACTGAGGTTTGGCAGTAACTTTATAAATATATGAATGTGGTGTCCTGAAAAAAGTCTAGAAGCTAGAAAACA
Source organism: Pseudochirops corinnae (assembly GCA_028646515.1). Classification (NCBI taxonomy): domain Eukaryota; kingdom Metazoa; phylum Chordata; class Mammalia; order Diprotodontia; family Pseudocheiridae; genus Pseudochirops; species Pseudochirops corinnae. The sequence continues at coordinate 142,531,879 of CM053585.1, forward strand.
AAGTTTCTAGAAGGAGAAGTGTGGAAGAGTTGGGTTTGAGCCCAATCTATGTAACACTGACTAGCTGTACGATATTGGACAACTCACTTCACCTTTCTGAGATTCAATTTCACCATTTCCTACTAAGTTATAGAGAGTTTGTGAACTGGTGAACTGTATTACATTCTGTGACACCTTGTGTAAGTCACGTAACCTATGTTTACCTCTGTTTTCTCAGCTCTTAAATGGGGAAAATAACAGCAGTAAAAATGTTTGTGAGGATCAAATGAGATACTATTTGTAAAGTGCTTATTACCGCAGTTCCTGGCATGTAGGGATGTTGTATATTGCTTATTCTCTTCCCTTCCCCTATTAATGAATTATTATGGAACCTTCAAACAATTAAATATCAATAAAAATTCATTCATGTGTTGTTAATGGGAAAATGGTAAAAAATTATAAGATAAACGTTTTATAAACTATTTCTTCACAAGATTTCAGAATGAGTACTCACTTGAGTACTAGATGGTTTATATGTGAATAATAGATGATTTGCTTAGCAATGGAGCCATTATCAGAAGTTGAAGCATCTGGGAAAATCCAGTTACCCTGAACTAAAGTTTTTCTGAAGATTCATTTTCCCAGCAATCATTAGACGATCTGTCCATGTTTGATGTGTCTTTGTTCCCCTATTTTAACTGTCACTTGGGTAGGGGTTCCCTTAGAGATGAGAGATCATTATGGTGTAAGCATCAAAAAGAAGACTGAGACAAAACTTACCCTCCATCCTTGCATAATTCTAAATAGACAATAAAGACAAAGAATTATTCACAAGAAACACAATGGGCAAATCTATCTAGTATCTAGTTCATTCCATTTCAATCTCCGTATCTATAATCAAATACTGGTTAAATATAAAACTATTTAGTCAGTAAAATTTCCAGGTCAGAGAAAGTAGCTGGGTAAGGAAGAAGAAAGCTCAATTTTGCCACTTTCCACATGGTTGACCTCAAAAAAGTTTCAGACTTTCCTCACAAGGAATAACAAAGAATATTAGAAGTCAAAAGCATTTATTTAGAATATCCTTGGTCCTAAAAATCTTAATTCCAACTTGCAAATAGCATTTTAAGCAGTATTGTGATCAAGGATAAAAGGATATTGATATAGAGTAGCTAAATATATTTAGTAAGTGAAAACAAATAATGGAAATGGTAAGTCTAGAGTGGTATGTAGCTTAAACAAATGCAAAAATCAGAATCATGGGTTAAATTCCAACACTGACTAGAAACTATATTCCTTAGTTGTTAGATGTCATTAAACTTCTCTGGGATCCAGTTTCTGGATCTGTAAAATGTAGGGTTTGAACAAGATGGTCCCTAAAGGACCAGAGTCCCTTCTTTATAGCTCTAAATTCTATGATTTTAAGAAAAACAAATCTTTCATCCAAAACTGCATCAATTTCACAACTGTCTAAACTTCCTAGTCCTATGAATCCTTAGTAAGTAGGCACATGGAACAGTCAGATCTTGGGAGCCAAAGGCTGCCTGCTACCATTAATGCTACTACTTGGAAAAGTTTCAGGTATAGTTGACAATCACTACTACTCTAAAAATTCAGAAAAGCTGGAGGAGGAAAAAAAATGCTGCTTTGTATTTGCCGTAGTTATACATATATTTTTCCATTTTCATAGTTTCAGCAAGATATTCATAGTTATTGTTTCTCTGTATTATTTTTCTCTCTCCTAGTCACCTGCCTGAATGGGTTTCCTATCAGACTAAGTGGAAGAGTGCCTCAGCTCTCTTATGAGGCTTTCAAAGAATCTTTTTCTGAAAGGTCTATTACTGATGTTGATGGCCATGGCAGCCTACAGGAGAAAAACTGTGACCTTAAATCTAAAGTCCTACCATTATCAAAGAAATATCACCACAAGATTTCCCTTCTTTACCTTACCTGGTCAATTCAGTGGTAAGAGGAACCATGAAAGTGACAATGGCACAAAGCATCTTTCTAAGTGCTCCTAGGAACAACAATTCACATTTACTGAGGCATTGGAGGGATTAAAAAAAAATTCTGGTCACACAGAAAGTCAGTGGTCAATTAGTTTACCTCTCTATATATTGTTCCATATAGTTGATCAATTTTGGGTTTTTTTTTTTTTTTTGTATAACTGGTTAAAAATTGGAACCTAACTTAGTGTCCAGTGAAAGAGGGATCTTATAACTTTTTCCTTTCATTTGAATCCCTAGGCACCACCACTAAAATGTCTGTGACTTCAGATGATGAATTAGATACTTTCACTTAAACTATAAATTCTTTGAGGGAAGGGGCTATTTATTATACTTATTTTATATTTCCCACAGTGTGTAGTTCAGGCCCCAACTTATAAAGGGTATTTCTACAGACCTGCTAATTGAGTCACATATTATGAACATAAATCTCTGGAATTATGATGGAAGTCAAGAGGAAAGCATGAATCCACATTTTTTATTGCAGGAACAAATATAATGCATACAATAAGAAGAATGTATAATACATTTAGATCATGTTTTGTTCATTATAATATATACATAGCAAAGAATTTCTCTTGAGCAGATGAGCATTGTCTACTGAAGAAATGTTTTTATCAGGGGAAGTGCTTTTCTTTCTATAAAACCCCAATTTGAATCTGAGATATGTTGTTTCTAATTTTACATGGTAAAGAAGATGTTTCTCAAGGAATTCTTAGAGGGTTTTTTAATTTGTCAATAACATAGACAAAACTAATTAATAGAAACACATCAGAAAGTTAAAATTTGTTTAGATAGAAACTGTCACTCAGCATCATGAGTTGGTAAGACAGAAATATTAAACACTCAAAGTTGAAGATAAATTTCACTTAAATAACTCTTCATGTTTTTCTTTCTCTTGCCAATTATAAGATTACTTTTTTTGCAGAAACACTAATGATAATAATCTTGGCCACAAAGAAGATAGATGGAGAAATGCTGTAATGTGACTAATCTGGCACTGATGTTTTGGCAAATCAAGTTATTTTTTTTTCCTGTCAAATTTGATAATTCAGAACATTTGGAAGAAAAAATGAGGGAGAATTTTTTATTTAAATAAAACATTTTCTATGTTGTTCAAAAAATACTTTACTGTGGTATTTAAAAAATCTGTTTGTTTGTTTTTTTAATCCATTTCCAGACTTCATTTCCTAATAATATAAAATGTATTTTTACGGTACTCTTACTATAGCAAGAACAAAAAGCATTAGACAGTGAATTAGTTAAGATGTTAGCTATAGACTTGTTTCAAACTATAATCTGGTGACTGTGACTTCAATTACAGGAAAAATTATAAAATATATGGTTTTAGAAGGAATATTGAGGAAGTAATAGAAAAGGAAGTAGGCATAACTAAGAGACTGTGAGACTTCATGAAAAACGGGTCATATGAGACTGATTTCCTTCTTTTTTTCTAACAAGATTATAAAATTGGTAGATTGGAAGAATGCCATAGATATAATTTTTAATGTGCTGTTCTTGTGTTCAAGATGGAGAGAAGAGGGCTAGATAAAATCTAGATGAAAGCTGATAAAACTAAAGAATCAATATGTTGATGTAAGTTTGGAGGTGGATCTCCAATGGAAGGGATATGTTCCTGGCAGTGTTGTTCAAAACTTCTGAAAAAGAAATTATTTTTGTTCAACACTTTTATTAGCTATTCCTTTGTGAGCAGTTAAGCTAATTACCCTCTAGTCTAGAAGACAATCTACTCAACCTGGTAATCTGTAGGGTAAGCACTAGTGTAAATCAATTCCTAGGCATTGTTGACTTAACATAGGGCAGAGTTTGACAGTGTGAAGACAGTGAGGGTTGAAGTTGTTTTTTTTTTTTTTCACGTAATGAATTTTGTTTCAACAAAACAACTCCTCTCCACTTCCAATAAAATAGCTGAAAACAGCTTAACAAAATAATATTAAAAAAAGAATTTAGATTGATTGAACATGGAACTGCCCACATTTGAAAAAAGAAAGTAAGACTGTGTATTTTAACTTTGAAAAGTTTCAACATTTTCTATGGAATTTAGTCTGGGTTTTGTTGGAATTTAATGTTGTCTTCATTTACATAATTGTAGTAAGCTTATATATATTGTTCTTTTGAATCCATTTGTCTTTTACTTTGCATTACTTCATAAATGCTCCTAAATTTCTCTCCACACGTTTTGTTTATGGGGTAATAACTTTCCATTACTTCATAGATTAGAGATAGGAAATGGATGTGATGTCATCAATAAAGGAGACCCTGGATGAGGAAACTCAATCTACCAATGCAGGCTGACTCTTTATAATTTAGAGTTGTAAGGAGGTGCCCAGAGGATAGAGAGGTTAGGTGAGTTGCCTAAGGTCATACAGCTAATGTGTGATCACTTACCAGAGGTGGTATGTTAACAGGAGTCTTCCTGAATAAAAAGGCAGCTCTCTATCCATTACACCATGAGGGCTCATATACTATAATTTATTGTGCAATTCTTCTCCAATCAATGGGAACATAGTTGGTTTTCACTTTTTGCTATTACAAATATTTTTATAGTTATGTCATGAGTATTTTTGTACAGATATTTTTTTTGGTGGGGGCAGAGTGGAAGAAGGAAGTCAAAATCCTGTTTAGTTAATTGTATACAAGATTTTGACAACTTTGTATTATAAAATTCAAATTCCATTGAATTAACCAAATCTTTAAGTACTTACCATTTGAAAGATACTATACTAGGTCTTGGGAGAAAAATGGCTCTCCTTCCTTTAAGTTTACATTTTACTGAGTCACTCAGCAGTGATTGCCCAGGGAGCTTTTACCTCTGTATCTTAGCACTCCATGTACACAATTATAAGATATGAAGGTGACCTGAGTTTCTCAAAGGCTACATTAGAAGAGTATAAGCTCTGCCAGTTTCCTATCAAGTTGGAAAAGCTGAGCACAGGCCTAGTGATGAACTGCATGTCTATTGTTCGAGAATAAGCCCAGCAAAATTCATTGGATTTGCAGGAGGTTGACGAATTTTTTAGCCACAACAACTCTGGAAGGAGGAATCGAAGAAAGGAAGGAAGGAAGAAAGAAAGGAAGGAAGGAAACATTTATGAAGTGTCTATTACATGCCAAGCACTGATAAGCAATTTACATTTATTATCTCATTTGATTGTCACAACCCTGTGAGGTTAGGTGCTATTATGTACCCATAGTACAGTTAAGAAACTGAGGCAGAGGCTAAATGACTTGCATAGGGTCACACAACTAGTATCTGAAGCCAGACCTGAACTCAGGTCTTCCTGATTCTAGACTTAGCACTCTATCCACTGTTACTACCTAGCTATCTCTATGCTTTCCCCATTTAATTCCACTTTTTGGAATCCCTTGTTACTGAAAATTTCAGACCATCCCATTTGTCAGTATTCTTCTCTACTGTAATTTTCCTTGTGTCTACTTTATACTTACTTATCTATGAATATGTTCTATTTCCTCAGTAGAATTTAAGGTCCTTGAGGGCAGGGACTGTTCCCCTTTTTTTGTCTTTCTATCCCCCAAGCTTCGAAGAGCCACTGGGACATAGGAGACATTTAACAGATACTTACTGAATTAAATACTGAGATATACAACACGTAAAACAGATGGGTAAAACACGTGCTAATTTGAGGGAAGCAAGAGCACTAACATATGGGGGTATCAAGTAAGGTTTCCCCTCCAGAGGTGGTACCTGATTTGAACCTTGAGGGCAGCTAAGGATTGTAAGAGGAGATGGTAAAGATAGTGTGCAGCTAAAATGCAGGAAGTAGCCTTTAAAAAGTCAGAGACCAGAGTTATCACCATAAGTTTAGGAAGTAGTAACTAAGCTATTCTAACTAGAATCAGTATAATAAAACAAGCAATATGAGTAAATCTAGAAAGCCAGGAATCCGATTAGCATATAAATTCATTTTTGAAATTTTATGGAGGATGGTAGATTATTAGCATTTCATGTACATTCCATATTCAATAAAAAAAAATCTCATTAAGAAATTTGTGGTAATTGTGGGTTTTTTTCAATGAAAAATTTTTTTTTCACCCTCCCACCTTCTCTCCCATTTGGAAAAAAGAAAAAAAAAACTGTTGTAAGAAACATTCATATTTAATTAAAATAAATTCTTGATTAGCCATGTGCAATCTCCATTTTGTATTAGTGGCTTTGCTTGGTTTCTGCTTCACTGAAAGTCATGCCTCTCCCAGAATAAAATGATCACCTGAAATGGCATGACCATACAGACCAACTCAGCTTGTGATATTCAGTACTCTCTCAACTCCCTCACTTTCCTCTCTCTTCTGACTGGAGGATGGAGCAATAAATTCTTCCCAAAGACTTTCTTTATGGAGAGCTCAGAACTTTCCAGGTAACATTCCATTTTCCATCAGTTACTCTGCTTGGTTTCTACTATATGGAATATCATCCCCCCCTCTCCTCTACACACACACACACACACACACACACACACACACACACACACACACACACACACACACACGAGATCTCCCTCCTACTCTCCCAAGATCTCCCTCCTACTCTCCCTCCCCTTCTCTTTTCAGTTTCTGTTTGTATATTGCTGTTTTCCATTAAATTGTCAACTTCTAGAGGGCAGGTACTCTTTTTAAAATTTAGCATTTAGCACAGTGTCTGGCACACAGTAAGCACTTAAAAGATGTTTACTGATTTAAATGTTCAAAAAATAAATGTCTCACTCTTCAACTTGAGTCTATCAGCCCTCTGTGAGGAAGGGAGTACCATACTTCATGGTTGGTCTAACATCATGGTTGGTCATTGCGTGGATCAGAGTTCTTATGGCTTTCCAAGTTGTTTCATTTTACAATGGTGTTCAAATCTTTTTAACACCAGTATTCTTAATGTGAGAAAGTCTGTCTATAAATCATGCAATATCATAACGTCCAATGAAAGTTGTAGGTCAATCAAAAAGTAAGAAAGGTACACCATAGGTGAGTAACACTTAAGTAACACTTCATGTTACTTAAAAAATGAGTAGGAAAAGCTATATAAAAGCTATCAGGGAATATATGAGCAGAAAAAAACGTAGACAGGTTATATAGTGAAAATAAGGGGCAACTGAGGTAATTTACAAGTTCCACTAGTAGCTATGCTATGTTAAGAGATCTAAAGAATACTACCCTCACCTCAACTTTGTAAGAAACCTCTGTTTTGGATAAATCCATGGACATGACTTTTACGGAATGAAAAGGCATGAGTAGGCTGTAAATCTGAACAGACGGACATAGTGTCCATGTCAGTGAAATCACAGGTACATTTAAGTATTAAAGTAGGTCTAGAATTTAATACAATATTTGGCACATTGTTAGGTATTTCGTAATTATTTCTTGAATTCATTTAAAAGCAACCAAGTATTTAGAAGGAAGAGAAACATTTACAGTAGGACAGTGGAATCTAATGAAGTAGGGAGGTCTCTGACTTAAATCTTTTCCCTAGAGAGAAAAGAAATCTCAATGGGCTGATTCTGGGTTTTTGTTTTGTTTTGTTTCATTCATGAAAATGGAAAAAACGGAAACAGAGATCTAACCCCAGGACAAGAGCCTGCCTAGTACAGAGGCAATACATAGGGTAAGGAGACAGGAAGTATGTGAGAAAAGATTAAGTAAAACATCATCAATCCCAGCCAGATTATCCTTTGCTGGAATAAACAGGCTTCACTGTTTACAAAGGAGTAAGCTGACCCAAAGACAGGGAGAGAGTTGGTCAAGGTCACTAACGCTAGTTAGTAGCAGAGATGGGATTAGAAACTAGGTCTCTAGATCCAAAGTCTCAGCAAAATGTTTTCTCCTACATCTTAAATGTATTGTTCTTTGACCTTATTTTCAGGACAATTATCAAGCTATCTATTTTTCTTAAGGTCATAGCATCAAAGTTGGCCTAAGGGGAAAAATATATAATTTTTGAAACCCCTTATAGCAATCAGATGTTAAATGTGATTTTTCAATTTGTTAGAAACAGAACTAAGCACAATTTCAATAGTTCAGTTTAATTTTAAACAACTCATGCCTCAAAAGAGTAGGTGCCTATATATATGTGAATACACGCACGCACACACACACACACACATAACCTGAATGAAAAAGCATTTATTAAACATTTACTATATGCCAAAAACTGTTAGGTATCAAGATGTATGCAAATTAAATGAGAGACTGTCCTTATCAAGGAGTTTACATTGTAATAGGGAAAGCCAACACATATAGGGGACTGGTGACCAGAGAAGGTCATTTTGGTCTCAGAGATGGTAAACAGAAACACAGGGCAGTTGATTAACAAACTCTTTCCAGAAGCAAAGTTAACATTAATTTGGGTAAGTATGCACACAGGAGGCACGGCAGGAAGATGGCCAAGGCATGGTCGGAGGTTTGGAGCTGGTAAGAAAACAGTTGGTTGTAGCCAGTCAGTACAGAATGGCCCCAATCAGGGAATTTGAGCAGTAGTAAAAGCTTTAGGGCAGGAAGATGATTCCTGGGTTGAATCACGAGTCTAGAGCTAGGGTTTTTTTGTTGTTGTTGCTTAAAACCCGAAGAATATTTTGGTTGTCACATAGATGTATGAACAGAATAGATGGTTATTTTAATTTAAGAAGCCACCATGAGGTGAATACAACCAACCAAATATATTTTTGTTATCACAAAACCTGGAAACACATAGTAAATTTCCAAAGTGTTGGATCCTTTTGGTTTTCCAACTTGGAAAACAAAAATTGTGATCTTGTGATCAACAAACTGTTCTTTTTGTTTCTAAAAATAAGTAGTGAGTTCCCAAGAAGACTTCAAGTAGAGGCTGGATGACCATTCAGGAGGGGTGGTAGAGAAGAGAGCCATGTGTTCATCAGGATTGGACTAGAAGACGTCTGAGGTTCCCCCTAAACATTCAATTTTATGATTTAATGACTTGAAATGCTTATACCAAAACAGTACAACTGAAAAAGAACTTCCAAAGGCAAGAATTCAAACTACAGTAAATCAAAAGACCTTTGTAATGACTGAAGAATAGCATAATACGATGACAGTGGTTCTGGTTCTAGATTGCTATTCTTTTTCTCAAGGAAGGCTCTGCTATTTCAACCTGTATCATCTTGATCAGGTCTTATCCCTTCTGTGGGTCTCAATTTCCTCATTAGGACAACAAGGCAGTTGGATTCTTTGACCTTGGAGGCACCTTCTAGTTCCAAATCTATGATCCTATAATAAGTGTTTAAGAACAAGATTTATGATTGTGTGAACTCTAAGGCTGAAATGAAAAAAAGAATCTGACTGCCTTAATGCTTTTTCTACTACAGCTTGAGAATTATATCCAGGACAACATGAAGAAAGAAATGGTGGAGATGCAACAGAATGCTGTACAGAATCAGACTGCAGTAATGATTGAAATAGGAACAAATCTGTTAAATCAAACAGCTGAGCAGACACGCAAACTAACAGATGTTGAAGCCCAAGTAAGAAAATTCTAATCACAAATGCCTCAGTTGCTGTAAAAATATTATTGCTTAGATGATACTGCACAGCTTTATATTAATTCAGACTAGTTAAGATTAGACAAAAATCAGAAAAAAGTTTAAATGGATTCATATGTAAATTAGTAAACTATGATTACATGGCTATTTTATGACAAAAAATGTATCTTTATTTTGCATAATTTGAATGACCATTTATTTAAAACAGGTTTTCTAAATAATACTCATTTTTTATTTGTTTAATAAATATACACATATAAATTGCACTCTAATATACTTCACCCATCATCACGTTTTCTGTATTACGTGGTTGTGACGTAATAGTGGTAAGAAAGGATAGATCCAACAGGAGTTTTTGAGATTTTCTATTTTGCCTTATTTAATCTTCATTGGCCATAAACTTCAAATCTGACCGAAGTCCAGAAATTGGAAATTCTCTCCATCTTATCCAATTGCTATGGCCAGTTTATTAATAGGCAGGCTAGAATGAATTTGATCAAAGATTTGCATCTAAGACATAATGCTGAAATAGTATACAAAATGAACATGATAAATTTTTTTAAAAGGTTTTTTTTTTAAAGAAGGGAAGTCCTCAAGTATCAGATAGTATCCTTAAGGATGAAAAGGCAACCATTCATATCTAAGACAGGGAAAGATATTTTAGGCTTAAGTCTCTAAGAAAAAATCTAAAGATCACTTCTGATAGTTCACTTTGAATGAGCAACTATTAGGATTGTGAAGAAAGTCACTGTTCACTAATCTACTTGAATTCTTCGAGACCCTAAATAATCATTAGATTCAGTGGAATTTCAGGAATTAGATGATGTAAAAGTAATTGGAAATACAGCATTGCTTAGTTGGTAAAGGGTCAGCCTTGGAGTGAGGAGAAGTTTAACTTCTCTTATCTCTGACACATACTGGACAATTTACCTCACCTTTCAGAGCCCTAGACAACTAAGACTGTAAACTGCAGAGTAAGGCTGTCTTAATTGGTAAAGAGAATTTTTCCCATCCAGAGTTCTCTGTATCAAGAAATTATAGGTATTATTTTTTTAATCATTGATAAGGATGCCATACCAAGATTTTTTGAAATCTTAGCTTACTACATAAGTGAGAAATTTCCTGATGCCCTGGGAAAGACTCCCCATCACCATTCTGTCTTTATTCTATATTTACACATGTTGTGTACAAATTACATGCCACCTTCTCCCCCCACAGCTACACACAAAATGCAAGCTACTTGAAGGAGGGATGGTTTCAATTGTTATATTCCCAGCATTTAGCACAATGCCCAACACACGGCTGGTGCTTAATAAATGCTGATTGATACTATGGCATTTACAGGAAACATTTTGTTAGAATCAGAAAATTGGTTGAAAGAAAGGGGTGGGAGGATATTTTGGGGAGGACTAATAGCGAAGTCTTAGAAACTTGTGCCAGGTTTAATTTTATTTTGAGAAGTTTTACAAATGCTTTAAGAAAGGAAATGTACAATGAAATCTCCAAGTTCGCAGACATTATTAAATTATCTTGAGATCACAGATTACTGGATCACAGATTTAGAGCTGGAAAGAATCCTGGAGGCCATCTGCCCTACACTCTTCATTTTTAGCAAGAAAGAACTGAGGCCCAGTGGAATCCAACATTTGCTCAAGGTCACACAGGAAGTAACAGGGATTCACACTTAGGTCCTCTTCCTTCAAATTCAAATCTGTCCACTGTACCGCGCTTTTGATTACGAAAAGCAGAAATGCTGGTACACCGAAATGGAGAAACTATTTCAATGTGGGTAAGCTTAAGGTAATACATTTAAAGACAATTCATCAAAATAACAGAACAGCATGAATTACCTCTTCACCAGAGATTGGAAGAGAGAGCGAGCCATGAGGTAGAAGGGAAAGGAAAGGAATAAGAATTTATATAGCATCTACTATGCATCAAATACTACCCTAGGTACTTTAGAAATAATGTCTCATTTGATCCTCATAACAACCCTGTGGGTTAGGTGCTATTATCATTCCCCATTTTACAGATGAGGAAGTGGAGGCAAACATAGGTTAAGTGAGTTGCCAAGAGTCATATGGCTAGTTAAGTGTTTGAGGCTAAATTTGAATTCAGATCTTTCTGACTTACCTGCTGCAACACGTAGACGTCTAGTTAAACACAAAGCAGTATGAGAATGAGAGCACTAACAGCTGAGCAGGTCAGGAAAGGTTATGTATTATATACTCAAATAATGAGCAAAAATGATTCATTATGAAAATTCTTGAATAGCTGACATCTCTAAAGAAATATTAACAGAAATCATTTATCTATTACTGATGTGAATTTTTTTATGTATCATTCAGATAGGGCAAAGTGAATAAATCCCAATTCCAATTTCTTGATCTTGTACCCAAACAGCCATATTTTATAGAATTTGAAACTTGTAAGAAAATAATGTGATTTCCTATTTCCCTTTAAAAATCTACAAGGTAAAATGTTTAGGCCCAAATTAGAAATAGACTAAATCTACATTCCAGGTGTCAATAACAAAAGCAAAACCATTGTGTTAGAATGGCTTTATTCATTCACAATAAGGCTTTTATGGTATCAACTTGATTCCTTTTTGCTTTGAAGTACACACCATCCCTGAAACCGACATTGTCTCTCAGTGACTAGGCTAAGAGTTAGCTAACAACATAAAGGTATAAACCAAACAATTGCTCTTTCAAGGACGGATTCTTTGGCAACAATTCTGAATTACACTTAAGTGTGAAATCACGTCCTGAATGACCATTAACTGGGAGGATGTGAGTAACCAATTCTTCCTGCCAAAAGCAGCCAAATGCTGATGAATTAAAGAGTCTGCAGAGATATTTGAATACAATGAGAAAAGTGATATTGTCTAGAGAATATACATCTGAACTTCCCACAAAGCAGAAAAAAATCTACTGTATATAGCAATTTTATTGTTTCCTAATTGTTGGGGATTTTATTTTTTTTAATTAAAAAAAAGAAGTTGGCTAAAGAAACACAAATGAGGAAATACTTTAAATGAAATGCTGACTACATGTTGCATATTATATACTTTGCAATAAATGAAACTCTCATCCCTTTAAATTAGGCTTAATTTTTAAAAAGAAGCATTCGCCATCCCATTCAAATGTAAACTTTTCCTACATTCTAAATATTTCCATTTACACTGGACATATTTATTGAAGATATTTTTGCTCTTTTCTACAGTAAAAGAAAAACCACAAATATAACAGGACAAAACTCAGAAATATTTGGCCATGATAACAATAATAACTAGCATTTATATAGCACTTTAAGATTTATGATTTGCTTTATAAATACAGTCTAATTTTATCCTCACAATAACTCAGTGAGATAGACACTACTATTATCTCCATTTTACAAATGAGGAAACTGTGGTTAACAGAGGTTAAATAGGGAGAATTTCAGCACCTACTTTGTAAGGTTGCACATATAGGTGCTATATAAACGCTTAGTCCTTTTACCTTCCGTTCCATAAAATGACTTGCCCAGGGTAACATAAAAAGTGTTTGAGACTGGATTTGAACTTAGTCTTTCTGACTCCAGGTCTACCACCTATCTGCCATAACATCATGAATAAAACAAACTAATAAAACATTTCTTTAGACAATGCAGAGAAGCTATTATTATTTAATATGCTCTATTGAAAGATTACATTAAACCACTGCAATGATTCAGTACTGGAATAATTAAAAAATAAACAATATTTTACACGAAAAACTATGGATAAATATGTATTCTTTCAAGTGACATTTTCTCATTTCTAGGGAAAAAATTAATAAGAGGGCAGTTAGTTATTTAGAATTTTCAAGAGAATTCAGCATTTTATTTTTGTTCATCTAGGTATTGAATCAGACAACCCGACTTGAACTTCAGCTTTTGGAACATTCCCTTTCCACAAATAAATTGGAGAAACAGATCTTAGATCAGACCAGTGAAATAACTAAACTTCAAGACAAAAACAGGTAATGAAATAAACTGTGGGTTTTTTAAACAATATTTTAGAATTTAAAGTTCAATTCAATTGGACTCACAATTTATTGAATACCTACTATGGTAAGGATTTGAACTAGACATTGGGATAGATAGATAGATAGATGGATGGATGGATGGATGGATGGATAGATTTGACAGATCCTCATCCCAGAAATCCTACAATTTAATTGGGGACATAATATATAATATATATAGGATAGGATAGGACAGATGGGATAACTATGATGTAGATACAATACATGGCAGCTAGTGTAGATAGAATACTGGATCTGAAGATCGGAAATCCTGAATTCAAATGTGGGCTCAGACACTTCCTTAGTTGTGTGATTCCGGATCAGCTACTTAACTTTTTTTCTTTTTTTGGCTCATTTTCCTCATCTTAAAATGGGGATGACAATAGCACCTACCTGTTGTGAAGACCAAATGAAACATTTGTGAAGTACTTAGTACGGTTCCAGGCACACAAAAGTTGCCACGTAAATGCTAGCTGTTATTATCATTATTATTTTTATACAGAAGAAAAGTTATTAAGTAAACAGGAGGGCCCAAGAAGGAATGAGTAACAGGATCACTTTTTCCTGGAAAAGCTAGGGAGGACTTTATTTAGGAAGTAACACATGAGTTGGGTTTGGATCAACCGAAAGAATGCAAATTGTATGTATCTGTGTGTGGGCCCCTTGTAAGCATGAAAAGGAGATGGTGCAAGTTAAAGTAAAGAGATGAAAGTGGGAAAGAATGGCGGAAAATAATCCAACTTCTCTGAAATGTGGAGTAAGTGAAAAGACTGACTATTAGAAAGGATGAGTAGGCAGAGAATGAAGCCAGTTTGTTGAAGAGCCTTGAATATCAAAATCAGAAGTTCATAATTCAGTAAGAAGCTGGATAGCAATGGGGACAACAAACTGAAGAAAGGATATAGTAGAAGCAAGAAGTCCAATTAGGAGATTACTAGAACAATTGAAGTGAAAGATATTGCCTTGAACTGTGGTTTTTATAACCAGAGCAAAAAAGAAAGAGAACTATGAGAACTGGTATAGAGGTAGAATCAAAAGAACTTCAATTAAAATAACAACAAACAGCATTTATCAGGGGAAGGGAAGGAGGTATATATATGTATATACATACATATATGTATAATCTATCATGTGCTGGGCACTATACTGTACTTTTTACAAATATTTTCATATTTAATCCTCATAACCCTGTGAGGTAGGTATTATAATTATACTCATTATACAGTTGAGGAAACCGAGCCAAAGAGAGGTGAAGTGACTTGCTCAGGGTCACACAGATAGTAAGTGTCTGAGGTCATATCTGAACTCGGGTCTTCCGGATTCCAGGGCCAGCACTCTACCCAAGGATCACTAGCTGCCTTAGAGCACAAGTGAGGAATCAAAAATATACACCAGTAAACAAATACAAAGTAGATGCAAAGAAATTTCAAAAGGGAGAGAGGACCAAGAACTAGATGAGTGGGTAGAGATCAGGTCTGATGTAGGTTGTGGCACATGAGAAGTACTTTGAAGGAAGCTAGGGACTCTGACAGGCAGAGATGAGGAGGAAGTATATCCCCGATACCGGACACTACTTGTGCAAAGGCCAGAAGTGAGAGATGGTACACTGTGTACCAGGAACAGCTAGAAGGTAAGTTCGTGTAGAATGCAGAATGGAAAATACATAAATGAATCAACAAACATTTACTAAATGCATACTTCTTACCAAGCCTTGTGCTAGGCGCCAGTGATACAAAATTGAAATTGTCCCTGCCCTATACCGATCGGTGCAATGATAAGAACAATGCTGACTGGATCTACACCAGATTTATATTATATAATTTCAGACGTAACCTCATTGCTATTATTATAATATTTTTACTCTTCCCTGGTTGACCATCACATTCCCTACAACCAACATTCTAAACCTTCTCTTTTCTTCAGAAGCCTCTTACCAAACCATCTTTGGGTTTCCCCACCCCAGCAGATGATCTCACCTAATTTTCTGAAAGAGGACATCAGATACAGACTCCCACTTCCTATTTTTTCCCCTATTAAAAAAATATGAGGCAGCATGGTACAATGTTGTACTGGTTCTAGTGTCAGAGAAATTTGGTTCAAATACTGCCCGTGACTTGCCCATAGGGTGCTATGGGTAAGTCACTTGTCCTCCCTGGGCCTCAGCTTCCTCATTTGCAAAATGAGGGGACTGGACTAGAAGATCAATGTTTCTTAAACTGTGAAGTTGTGACCCACAGTTTAAGAAGTGCTAAAGGCAGCATGAGTGGAAAAAGTTTAAGAAGCCCTAGACTAGATGACCTCTGAGGCTTCTTCCAACTCTAGATCTATAATTCCATGAACCTTAGAATCCCTGTTAAGGAAGCTTGATGGCACAGTGGATGAGGCTGTGCCTGGAGTCAGGAAGACATGAGTTCAAATTCAGTCTCAAATACTTACTAGCTATGTGACCCTGGACAAGTCACTTAATCTCTGTCTACCTTAGTTTTCTAAACTGTAAAAAGGGGAATAACAACAGCAACTACCTTGCAGGACTGCTGTGAGTATCAAATGAGATAATACTTGTAAAGTGTTTAGTACAGCGCCTGGCACAATAGGTATTGTGTAAATGCTCATTCCCTTCCCTTCCCAAAATCAAGTCCTTTTTACTTGAATGCTTCATTCTGTCTTGTCTATTCTTAAAACATTCCCTCATCATTGACCATAACATTCATCAATCATAACATCTCTCATCCTCCATAACATCTTCATCTCTCCTTATCGACTGGCTCTTTCCCCATGTCTTTAAGTATACTTAGGGTTTTCACGATGAAAACAAACCAAAACTCCTCAAAAAATTCCTTCACTTGAAACTGCTAGCTCTTAAAGCTATCATCCTATCTCTCATATTAGAGTCAAACTCCTAGAAAAAAGGCCTTCTACATTCATTATGTCCATTTCCTCAAGTCCAACTAACTTTTCAACTCCTGGAAATCTGGTTTCCAGTCACAGCCTTTGACTGAAACAGCTTTTTCCAAGGTTACTAACAATCTTAGAACTGATAAATCCAGTGATGATTTCTTAGTTCTCATCCTTCCTAACCTCTCCACAGCTTCTGAAACTATCAACCACTATCACCTCTTGAATATTTTTCTCTTCTCTGAAGTTTCTTAATGCTGTTCTCTTGGTTTTTCTTTGTTCTTTCTTACTCTGCTAACTGTAGGTAGCCCTCAAGTCTCTGTCCCTGACTCTCTGCTCTCTCTCTCTCTACCCTCTCTTACTGATTTCATCAGGTATTATAGGTTCAATTATTATTTTTCTGTTGTTAACTCTCAGATTTATATAATTGGACCTAATCTCTCTAGGCCTTTGTTACAAACTAAGTGCTTGCTGTATACTCTCACTTTCTCAAACTCTACATTCCAAAATGGAACTCACTGTCTTTTCCTCTAAATGCTCTGTTCACCCAATCATACTTCCCATTCCTGTTGTGCTATCATCTTTCTACTCTTTCAGTTTTATAAGCTCAGCATCATCCTTGACTGTCCTCCCTCTACTTTATCACCCATATACAATTAGTTGCCAAGTCTCGTTTATTCTGTGTTCAAAATATTTCTCACATTTGTTTCCTTCCTTCACTTCCCATGGTAACCATTCTAGCTCAGGCCCTCAGAGTCCCTCCCTTTGAGTGTGGCAATAGTTTTTTCAATTGACTTCTCTATTTTTAATGTCTTTCCATCCTCCAAAAAGCTACCCCCAAAGAATCTTCCTACAGACAGGCCAGATATTACCATTTCCCGGCTCAAGAAACTTCAGTGACTCTTTATTGACTCTAGGATACAACACAAATATAAATTTCTTATCTTGACATTTAAACCCTCTCCCAACTTTGAGTCCAACTTACCTCCCTAGATTTATTTCACATTACTTCCCTTCCTATACTATATGTTCCAATCAAATTGGCCTAATTGTTTCTTTGCCAGACTCAATATTCCATGCCTCACCTCCATGTCCTTGAACTGGCTGTTCCACATGTTTGACAGGAGGCAAGTCAGGAGGATAGAGTGTCATAGAAGCCAAGGAAGAAGGATATCAAAGAGGAGAAAGTGATCATCAGTGTTGAAAGCTACAAAAAGATCAAGAAGTATAAGGACTGAAAGAAAGCAACTAGATTTTAACCATTAAGAGATGATTAGCTTCAGAAGAGTGATGGGTTTAGCAGCTAGGTTTTAAGGACTTCAAGAGTAAATGAATAGTGAGGAAATCGAGGTAGGTTTAAATAATTTTAATTTCCTTATAATTATGAATATGTGTTGATAAACTTATCCCTATCAAAGAAATCTGGTGGGCAATTAGGGAAAAATATTTCTTTTTCTTTCCCAAATTGTCTCCAGAAGGTTAATAAGATATGATCCCAAAATTCTGACAAAGGTTGACAAAGATTTATTTGTCATTTATTTGTCAAAGACCCAGAAAAAAAGTTTTGAATTTGAATATACTATAATTTCTATTTTTGTTGTAATAAAAGGTGACTTACAAATTAATCTAAAAGTCACAGTAATATAGGATTTTCTCTTCCCTCAAAAGCAAAATTTGCAAGCAAACCTTCCTCACATTTGTAATAAACTTTAAAGTAAAAAAAAAAAAAAGAGTTGGATTCGAGGTCTGACACAACGTTCATTTTTATAGTTTTTGATTCTGCATTCTGAATATTTTATCAATTGCCTTTGTACAAATAGGATTTTATCCTGGGATTAAGATAAATGTTCAGTTTTCAAATGTCACAGTTTAGAATGACAGACTGAAAGCAAAAGGGACCTTTGTTGCTTTCCTTCCCCCTACAGTTGCTAGAGAATGCTTAATTGCTGAAAAATGTAGGAATTAAAAAAAAAAACATAGAAAGCAGAACTTACAATTAAAGGTCAGAGTATCCAATATTCCTATTACATCCTATTTCTGAAGAATTTCTGACAACCACACTTACCAAGCCTTTGTGTGTATTCCGGGGAAACAATTAACATTCTTAAAAGTTCAGTAGACACATGAACAATACTCACTGGGAAACATGCAGTCTATTTTAACTAACAGGAAACATTTCCAGTTTAAAATTAAGTTTACTTTTAATTAATAGTCTTTGTTAAAGCAAGTAAATAAACCAAATTATTCTGAAACCAAGCAATGTCTTGAGGTCCACTTGAATAATGTCGTTTGTGAAAGGCACAGAGATATGCTATCATGTAACTGTTAGTTTTGTTTTGGAAAAATAAGATATCCATCCCTTGAAACAATAAAGAGTACACAGATCTAAAATTATAGTGTAGTTTTAGCTATATTTTAAAAATGTAACAATTCTTTAAGCAACAAGGTAAGTCACAAAATCACAAGCTGAAAGATTAAATGTGAGTTTCTGCATGATGGCATTCTCTGGAAGAAGAAGGGAGACAGAGGCTTAAAATCCTACCTACTTTTAAAGACAGATCAAATTCCACCTCTTCTATGAAGGCTTCCCTGACTATCTTAAACAGGCACCTCCCCATCCCTTGCCCATCTCAAGACACACACACACACACACACACACACACACACACACACACACACCCTCTCTCTTTCCTCAGAACTCTAAACTTAGCAATTATTGTATACCGAGGTTAATTTTTCATTATCATGCCTAGCTCACCAATTACATTAGAAGCCCCTTGAAAGCAGGTGTGTGTCTTGCAATTCTTGGCATCTCTCCACACTGCCTTGCACATGTGAAATATTCAATAAATATCTGCTGATTAATTCAATATATTATTAGAATTAAAATTAATCTCTGTATGTTTATGTGTGTATGTATATATAGTACTTGGCTTTGGTGATGGCTAGAAAACACTAACACTGGTTTTCTCTTAAAAGTTTCCTAGAAAAAAAAGTCCTTGATATGGAAGACAAGCATACAGTTCAGCTACAGTCAATAAAAGATGAAAAAGATCAGCTTCAAGTGTTAGTATCCAGACAAAATTCCATAATTGAGGAACTGGAAAAACAGTTACTGACAGCCACAGCAAATAACTCAGTTCTTCAAAAGCAGCAACACGATCTGATGGAGACTGTCCATAGCTTGCTAACTATGATAACAGCACCAAACTGTAAGTGTTGTTACTAAGAACTTTGCCATCTTAGTAGTCATTAATCACTGATGCTCTCAACATGTTAAAACATGGTGGCTTATCTTTTCAACAAAATATTTTTTTCTATATGTTCAATCGCAAAATCTCTTTGGGATTCAATACTTGACTATAGAGAACACAGAAAAGACATGTATACATCTGTCTTTACATATACATATGTATATATGTGTATATGTATGTGTATATATGTATATGTATATGTGTATATATATATATATGCATATATATATATATTCCTGATATAAATATATTCTGGGGCCTTACTATAAAACACTGCCCTTGGGGTAGTCCTATAGATTATACTACTTTTAGCTAGTGCCCTGTTATAAATATGTAACTAAATCTCCTTAAAGGAAATTCTAGATGGACCCTCCTTGTACCTACGTCTTTTCCATATTTAATGGGATTTCGTAATAATATCCCAGAGTTAATTATGAGGTGTCATCAATACGGCTAGCTGACATTGAGTGACAGTTGTCAAAAATCTTTTTTGAGATTCCCATGAAAATGTTTTAAATATGTAACTTTTCTTGAAAGATTAAAAAGTAGCAATATGTTTTTTCCTGCGACTGAAGCAAATGCTTTTCATTTCAAGCAGGAACATAAAAATCAGAAGAGGCTGTCAATATATGACTGGGACTTTAGAGTTTCTGGCCGTTGGAGGAAATAATTTACCTTCCAAATGCCTCTTAACTGCATTCATTTAATTTTTTTTCTATAGCCAAGAACTCCTTTGTGGCTAAAGAAGAGCAAATCATCTTTAGAGACTGTGCTGAGGCTTTCCGAGCAGGCCTTACCACTAATGGCATCTACACATTAACTTTTCCTAATTCTACTGATGAGGTGAAGGTAAGCTACTTCCCTCCTCATCTGCATTTTAACTTCCCTAGCTTTAAAGAGCCATTTTAGAAGATGATCGCCTAATACAACCTGCAACTTTCTCTAACTTCAAATTCCACCTGACTGCCATGTTGTGCAAATCTCACTTCATCAGTTTCAGTAAAATAGTCATTGTGCGCTCGATCTAGTGTATCAAATAATGTTTGAAAAGTAAGATTTATTGATTACTTTTATTTCTACATTCCATTCATTTCTGCAAATAATCCTACCAAATGTATACTTTTGGCAAAGCACTGGGCTAGATGCTATGTTCTTACAAAGATTAAACCATATACAATTTGTGCCCTCTATCTAGCAAATCTAACAAAAGGACACCACCACACCATACAAATACCCATAACACAAAAGGATATGAATTAAGTACATAAAAGAGGTATAACAGCTGTCCTGAGAGGGAAAGGATCATGACTGGGAGAATCTCAAAAAACTTCCTGGAGGATGTGGTATTTGAGCTTGGCATTAAAGGATAAAGAATGCCTCAACACGTGAAGATGGGGATGGTGGCAGAGGAAACATTGCACCAAATCTTTGAAGTAGATATGTTGAGTCTGATATTATTATCTTTGTGGC
This sequence comes from Pseudochirops corinnae, assembly GCA_028646515.1. NCBI lineage: Eukaryota > Metazoa > Chordata > Mammalia > Diprotodontia > Pseudocheiridae > Pseudochirops > Pseudochirops corinnae. The sequence goes on from CM053585.1 coordinate 142,553,055, forward strand.
AACTTTGAAAAGTTGAATTCCTTTACTTGTTCTAGACTTTCAATTTTGCCTTTTTCCCTGTTTCTCCCAGACTTTAGTAGGTCTCTCTTATCTAGAAACTAGAACATCAATCTATCCATCAAAAAAGTATTAAATGTTCACTGTGTGCCAGGTACTGTGCTGAGCAACAGGAATACGAAGAAGGGTAAATGACAATCCTTGTCCTCAAGGAGCTCACATTTAACAGTCGAGGACTAGGACTGGGATCACAGGTAAAGGGAACTCTAGTATGAAGAAACCCATAGGAATATAGTCAGTTTAGTTCTATTATCTATTTCTCCCTTGAATCTAAAAGCTTAAAAGTTGGAAGGAACATATATTTCCATTTTTATTTCTGAACTGAATTTTAGGGTGTATGGATCAGAACATGTTTTTGAAGCTAATTTATGCCAGTGGGGGCAAATTAAAAAAAATTTACTTGAAAATTATGTTATGTTGGCTTGTGAACTATTTATTTTAAGAAGCCATGATCAAGGTTTGTTTTTTTCCCAACTAATATTTCAATCCCCAAGCCCCTTTTCTATTAAGGTTTGCTATTCTAAGCATTTTTTTCATGAGATACCAACTGAAGTGCTGATAACAGAGTTCAAAGCCTGAAGAAATACTGCTGAGAGCTTCCATGATTTCTATTAGGATAGAGTATACTGTGCAAAGGATATAGTGCACAATTAATTACCTTTTGCTTTACATGGGACCATATTAGCAAATACTGAATATATATTTAGATATCTAATATTTATGTAACACTTCAATTTTTATGTCATCATATCATACCTTATCAGACACATAGAGACCAAATTAAAAGAGTCCCATGGAATGGGCTTTTGCTCCTCATTTTTGTTCAAGAACTCAAGGGCAGTCAATAGGAGGCTTTGCAAAAGCATTCTTCCCCAACCCCAGGAGAGTCACCAATCACTACTGGGCTAGATTTTTGCCTTTTTTTGATGATGACTGTCATCAAAAAACAAATATGAGACCAGATAAGAGAATAAATTGATCACTTTGGAAAACGTGCTTATTCTTTCAGACTCCATATGAAAAATCAGAGAGGAAAAAAAGGCCTTTCATTATTATAGAAAATTTTTTTTGGCAATAATCTTGTGCTACCCTCAAGGGTTACTGTCTTATTTAGGTATAATACAATTGGGCATTGATAGTACTTGGATTGCAAGAGATGTTTGTAGTTAATATGTGTAAAATTCTATAGGTAATAAATGTGTACATATATAGTTTCAGTGGGAGCTTACATAGGCAGGAGTGAGAGATATTTTAAAGTACAGGTTGTTGGGATAGGAACATAGGACAGTGTTAACAGAAAGTTATGTGGGTGGAGAGTAAATTTAAGTCATATATATGGTATAGTAGTGGAAAGAACACTGGATTTAGAGTCAAAAGACCTAAGTTCAGAGCCTCACTATGATATTTAGTGTACATGTGACTTTGGGCAAGTCATTTAACCTCTATACCCAAGCTGTACAATAACCATAAATCTAAATGTCAGGCTATGTATTTCATTCAGTCTCTGAATGACAGTTTCTAATGAAGTACAAATATTTGTAAGAGGATAAATTTATTAGAGCAGTAAAAGTTTTTCCATTTGTCAAGATAAAGGAATTAGATTAGATGATTGCTACAACTCCTTCCACTTCTAAATCTTCCGATTTTAAGGAATATTTTGACTTTCGTTTGCAATATTCATACATGTTTCTACACAAAGAGAAATCCTACAATCATGTACATCCCATACCTAGCTGCTCATTTTGGTTGTTCATGATCTTTCTCAGAAATATGGTGCTCCCACTTACTAGCATCATTACATTGAATTCATGTCTGTTTTTGTTTCTTAATTAATTGTTTATAGATTATGCATAAAATTTAACACAATCATCAATTGCTAAAAGAAAATCCAAGTTTTACTATTACTATAAGCAGGAATAACAGATCCTTGAACCATGCAATAGAATGTTAATCAAATGCATTAAGCGTCCTCAGATTTGTTGTAATCCAAGAAGCTAATGCCTTTATTGGCACTAAGTGAGGCCTCCTGCATTTCTGATCCAGATAGAATCTACTGAAATGTTTCCACTTAATGCATCTATTCCTTCTGGCTATGCAAACTATTTTATTTGAAAATTTTTTCCTGTGAAATTTACATAAGCCAGTTAACTGTAACCCTCATAATCTACTTTTTGTAAATCCCTCTTTAAAAAAAAATCTGACCAGGTCAGTCACAAAACATAATTTCCACAGTTCTATTATCAATGGAGTTAAAAACAACAGATATGGTTCAAAATTACTTATGTACTGACATTAGAATGCCATTCAATGTGAGGAAAGCAAACCTCACATAAAGTCCTAGAATAATAAGAAGGTTCCTTTTCATTTTGCCTTTTATAGCTTTTTAGCACTTATCTAATATAGACATACTGCAATGTCATAAAAAATTACTCTGAGTGCAAAGCTCTGACAGTTATAAGGTACTAGAGAACTCAAGTCAACATACTTTGGTGGTCTGTCAGAATAAGGACTGTCCTAAGGTCAAAAAGCAGGCCAATTAGAGGAATTTTTATTCAAAGATGGGCAGGGCGATATTTTTCTTCAATATAGACTATCAACTTTGTAGGTTCTGCCATTTCAACAAATTCAACAGTAAACCTAATAATAGCTTTCAATAGCACTTCACATATATTATCTCATTGGAAACACTCACTATGTACAAAGTCCAAAGTAACAGGCCAGGTGAGTAGCAAGAGAGTGTAAGGAAAAAACAGTCACTGAGGCTGTAGATTCGGATCTATCACATATGGGGGCATACACTTGAGTCACTTCCCCTTTCTGAGACTTTTTCTTCATTTGAAAAATGAGGATTGGCCTGGATAGGCAGTGTGAGATAGAGAATTTCTTAATTGTTTATTATGTGTCAGAGACATGTGAAGTGCCAGGCATAGAAATACAAGCAAACAGTCTCTGGCATCAAGGAGCTTACAATCTAATGGAGAAAGATAACACATAGGAAAGGAGCTAGAAAGTAGCGAACACAACACGGTGGCATGGGGTAGAGATGGCTGAGGTCTGATTCTGGAAAGATAAAGTCAAAACTTGCCAATCAGAGAGCAGAGACTCAAGGGCAGAGCCCATACTTGAGGTGGGTAGAAATGAGGATGATAGCTGAAGTGAATGACTCTTAGGGTCACTTACAACTTCTCTCTTCACAACTTCCTTGTCACTGCCAGCTAGCATAACATCTTGTTATCATCTCTGATTCCTCATTCTTGCTTAACTCATGTATGCAATCCTTTGCTAAGTCTTATCATTTCTACTGTGACAGCACTTATCCTATAGGCCCCTTTCTCTCTTTTCATATAGATACCACTTGGTCAAGCCTTCATCTTCTCTCACTTGGACTACTGTATATAGCCTCTTGATTGATCTTACTGCCCCAAGTCTCTACTTACTCTAATATCTTTTTCACTCAGTTACTAAAATGATTTTCCTGAAGCATAAGTCTCATCATGCGATCTCCTGCTCAATAAACTCCAAAGCTTCTCTATTATCTCGAGAATCAAATAACTCCTGTTTGGCTCCTCTGCTCCATATACTCTATGATCCAGCTGTATGGTCAGTTAGTCAAACATTTATTAAGCATATTCTATATGCCAGGCACTGTACTCAGCTCAGTGGATATGTAGAAAGGCAAAAGACAATGCATGCTTTCAGGACCTCACAGAAATATACCAGATAAACTGAAGACAATCAGGAGGGAAAGCACTAGAGTAAGGGGGCATCAGGAAAGGTTTCTTGTAGAAGATGGGATTTTTAGCCAGGACTTGAAGAAAACTAAGGAGGGCAGGAGGTGGAGATGAGGAAGGAGAATATTCCAGAAATGGAGAAGAGCCAATGAAAATACCCTAAATTTGAAGGTTGTGTGTCTTGGTGAGGAACAGCAAGGAAACCAGTGTCCTTGGATCAGGGTACATGGGGAGGGGAGCAGGTGGTGAAGGGCTTTGAATACTAAATAGAGGACTTCATATTGGATGCCAGAGGTGTTTGATAGGGAATCACTGGAGTTTTTCTGAGTGGGGGTGGTGGTGATGGTGATGATGATGTGATCAGAGCTGAATATTAGAAAGATTAATTTGACAGCTGAATGGAGAACAGACTACAATGGGAAGAGACCTGAGGCAGGGAGATCAACAAGGCGGCCACAGCAATAGTCCAGGCATGAGGTGTTCAGAGTGGCAGCTGTATCAGAGGAGCGAAAGGAATGCATACAAAAGATGTAAAGAAGATAAAATTGACAGGATTTGGCAACAGATTGAACATGGAGGATAATCTACTTGTTATTTTTCACAGGAGACTCTCTACCTCTCATCTCTGGGTCTTTTCACTATCTATCTATCCTTCATGACCAGAATGCTCTCCCTTTTCATTGCTGCCTCTTAGTTTTCTTCAAAACTCAATTCAAATCACACTTCTTGGTCCTCACAACTGCTCTTGTCTTCCCAGCTGAGATTACCTGCCTTCTATTCTGTTTGCAGCTAGGTGGCACAGTGGAGAGAGTGGCAGGTCTGGAATCAAAAAGACTCCTCTTCCTGAATTCAACTCTGGCCTCAGATACTAGTTGTGTGACTGTTTACCTCAGTTTCTTCATCTGTAAAATGAGCTAGAGAAGGGAATGGCAAACCACTTCAGTATCTTTGTCAAGAAAACCCCAAATGGGGCCACCAAGAGTTGTATATGACCAAAACGACTGAACATCAACTCCGTTGGCACTTTGTATATATTTAGTTACTTACAGTTTTTTAAATTTATGTTATCTCACTCCATTAAAAATGTGAAATTCTTGAGGGCAAAGACCATTCTTTGTATCTCTAAGTTTTAGTTTAGCACAGTACTCAGCAGGTAGCAGGTGCTTAATAAACGCTTGCTGACAGACTTTAAGACAATCATAAGATAAATGTTGTACTTGACTCCAAAAAGTTAATTATTATCTTGTAGGTTAAGGAGTATGTGCAAATAACTATTATGAAGGCTATCCATTAATTAGAGGTGATACAGCTTTGAACCTGAGTAACTTAGAAATGATGAGGAGCTTTTTCTTTAACTTCATTCTTTATGCCAAAATAATTTTCATTGAATAAAGGATAGAATATGTAAAATTCCAACCTCAAGCCATTAAAAATTTAAACCAAAAAAAAAGTACTTATAAATGCTTCTGAATCCTAACTTTAATGTGTACTCCTTTGTATGCTGTTGTGAAATTATATTACATTCTGGAAACCTTTTTTATTTTATGATAATGCCCTTATTGAAAATCTTATTTTCAGAACTTAGTTTTTTCATAATAAAATTTCAACAGTTGAAATTGAGCATGAATGTTTATTCCATAAAAGAATGTTTTTTATGTTAAGAATAAATCTGCAGTGCACTGCAATATTTTAAAAGTAGGAATGAGAGTAAGAGTATTGTCATGGAATAAATTAAGACAAGAAGAAAAGAACACTGTTAGTGCCTCGCTGGGAACAAAGCAGCCAGAGTCCTGAATCAAAGGTCTGTGGGATAGAGGTGACACAGAAATATATCCGGGGACTAAGAAACTCCCTGATCCTGGTCATTCCCCTGAGCTAAGGACAATGACTTACATTCCACAATGGTGAATTCTGGAGGATTACAGAGTTCTAGGTTTCAGAGCAGGACAATAAATTCCCACCACAGAACTGTGGCCTGAAGTGAAGGCAAATCCTTTTCCATATAAACTACAGAGATCACTAGCAGTTAGGCATTGCACTTTCACGTCCAAAGAGTCTCCACTAAGTGGAGAAAAGATTAGACACTTCTCCAGCTGCTCTGAAGATAGTCACGGAAGGCAGGTGGACTGAAGGTCCAAGGACACTGTAATATTTTCTACAGTTTTCATAGTCATCAAGACCTTATTCTCTTTGTTCCCCAGAACAGCTCAGCACAAATTTTTACTTGACCAAAAGTACTTAAAATTCCTCCCCCCCCCCACTTTAAAAAAAATTATTAATGGGGCAGCTAGGTGGTACAGTGGATAGAGTATCAGTCCTGGAGTCAGGAAGACCTGAGTTCAAATATGACCTCAGACATTTACTAGCTGTGTGATCTTGGGCAAGTCACTTAACCTCTATTGCCTCAAAAATAAATTATTAATAAAAGAGAGGGTACTATATAGGTCTTTAAATCTGTATCATAGCATAAAATAAGTTTATACTTCCTGTTGGCAGGCATATTGTGACATGGAAGCAAATGGAGGTGGATGGACAGTTATTCAGAGGCGAGAAGATGGCAGCACTGATTTTCAACGAACTTGGAAAGAATATAAAATGGTATGAGGGTTCAGTTTATCTTGCATTATTTTTCTTAATGAAAACTACTTTTCAAGATCTACATATCTTAGGGAAGAGAACTTATCCTAAATTATCAAACATTTCTTGCCCTTTTAAAAAAAATGGGTGAATTCATCCTACAATTTTCTGATTAAATCTATTTCTGAATTAAAGAAGGCTAATATAATGAAAACATGTAGCTAAGTGGAGACTAGTACATGGAATGTTTGTTTTAAAGGGAAGATTCATCATTTTTAAAAAATTTAACTATTTCATGAGCTTTTACTTTTGTAATTTTGATGCAGTTATTTATTTTCGTATTTCTTCAGGCAAGTTCTCCCCCCAAGTTCTAATCATTCCAATGCTGCTAGTTCTTTTGTAATGTTTCTGTTCCTTAAACTTGTCTCTGGTGAAATCTATTTCCTTAGTGTTATAGGTCCTAAATCTATATGGAGGAAACTATTTCTGTTGAAAGAATCAGTGATTACAACTTAAACTGATGAACTACTAATTCTAAAATAGTGCAAGAAAACAAATTAAGTAATTTAAAAATATGACTTAAATTATAGGGATTTGGTGATCCTGCTGGAGAATATTGGCTAGGAAATGAGCTTGTTTCCCAATTGACTAATCAACAACGCTATGTGCTTAAAATACATCTTAAAGACTGGGAAGGAAATGAGGCCTATTCATTATATGAACACTTCTATCTTTCAAGTGAAGAACTCAACTATAGGTAAGCGTATTGTATATAAGTAAGGCATTTTATAAGATGACTGTTAAATCAACTTTAAAATGTTTGATATATGATACTCATTAAATATTACAGGCCATTATCAAAAAAAAAGAAACTATTAGAAATAGGCAAACAATTTACCTGTTAAAGACTTTTATTTGATCAGTAATTTACTGTATCAATTAACAGAATAAGATGCACTTACATGTTGTTTTTTCATTTATTGTAAATAGTATGTTTTTAAGATTTAAAGTTCGTATGGACCTAGAAGAGTGGATAGAATGTTGGGCCTAGGGTCAGGAAGACCTGAGTTCAAATGTAGCCTTGAATATTTATTAGGCGTGTGATCCTGAGCAAGTCACTTAACTGCTGTCTACCTCAGTTTCCTTAATTATAAAATGGGGATAATAATAGCACCTGTCTCCAAGGGTTGTTATAGGGATTAAATGAGATATTTGTAAAGTACTTAACCCAGTGGCTGGCATATAATAGACTTTAGCAGGTCCTTATTTCTCTACTTCCTTTCCTCCTTTCTTTCTTTTGTTTTTCCCTTCCTTCCCCTTCCTAGGTTTTACAGAAGGGCAAACTTAGTCTCAGAATGATGAAGTGATTTGCCCAGGGCCCCCTAGGAAGTAAAATGACACAACTAGGATCTGAACCCAGGTCCTCTAATTCCAAAGCCAATTCTCTTTCCACCTCAATACATTGCTTTATTCTGATCTTAGTTATCAATGTTTAGTTTTTATTAGTATCATAACAGCAATAAATATATAAACCAACATCCATTCTTTTGTCCCCAAATCCAAATTCTTTGGATATGAATCCATTTTCTTCCTTTATTTTATTTGAAAAATACAGAAATTAAATCTCCATAAAAGTCTTTCCTTTACACTTTGTCCCTTTAAGATAGTTTTGTCATGACAGACTAAAGAAAACTAATGGAGCCTTTATCAAATTATGCACTTTCACGATCTTCACCTTCAGAAGCTTTAAAACAAAAATAATTTTATGAGATTACCTATGGATTGGCTGAATAACATAATGTCACTCGGAGGGGGGTATAAAAAGTGTATAAGGTCACTACTGTGGAAGGCTGGAACAAGCCACTATAGCCTCATTAACATGTTGTCATTCAGTCTTTTCAGACTCATTGTGTCCCCATTTGGAGTTTTCTTGGCAAACATACTAGAATGGCTTGCCATTTCCTTCTTCCGCTAATTTTACAAATGAAGAAACTGAGGTAAACAGGGTTGAGTGACTTGCCCAGGGTCACACAACTAGTAAGTATCTGATGCCAGATTTGAACTCAAGAAGATGAGTCTTCCTTACCACAAGCCTGGTCTTCTATCCACCATTCCACCTAGCTGCCCATTAACAACTTGGGTTATATAATACAAAATGTTCATTCCTTTTTCAGATATACTAATAAGAGTTCATATTTATATTGTACTTTAAAAACTTTCCTCACAACAATCCAATGATAGGAGTATCTTTTTTTATAGATTGGGAAACTGAAATTCAAGAGAGGTGAACTGACTTGTCCATGGCCACACACTTAATAAAAGTATCGAGACTTGGGTTTAAATCTAAATCTTCTAACTCCAAGTCCTGTGTTATTTGTGTCATACCAAACTGCAGCAACACTGCATTTGATGGGGTGCCAAGCAGCTAGGGATTGATTCATGGATTTTCAGTTGTACCTAGAGCACACTGTACTAACTGCCTTCGACACACTTGAAGCTTATTAAGTAGAATTTAAGTTCTTTCATCTTTGGTGGATGGTTCTCAAGAATTTTGTATCAAGAAATTTTAACAGCCAGTAAACAGGATGGAAGGAAAGAAGAGATGGAAGGAAACAAGCATTTCTTAAGTACATGTTGTGCTAGACACTGTGCTAAGCTGTGTTAGGGATGGGTGATCTTGTGAGCTCTTTGAGATTGGGCAATATTTCATTCTTTGTATCTGCATCGCCTCCACATAGTAAAGTATCCGGCACATTGTCAATGATAAGTAAAGAATTGCTGATGGAATCTCAAAAAAACGGGGAAAATATAAATAATGAGATGATCTGGTGCATTCCCAGGAGAATTACAAAGCATCTGAAAGTAACAGTTCTCACAGAATGTAAAGAGAAAGTCAGACAAACACATATACGTGAGAAATATCAAAAGAACAGCTAGAAATTAAGATACACAGGTGCATAGAGATGTATCTATGTATTGGGACTAAAGAAAAGAAAATGAAGAAAAGAAAAAGAAAATCCTATAATGTAGGATTTTGAGGTGGCGAGGGGGAAGAATTAACAGATAGAACTTAATAAGGAGAGCATTTCAGAAAAAGAGAATGGGCTACAGAGTGGCTTAAGAGTCAGTAGAATATAGGCTCCTTAGTGGGAGGAAACGTATCAATTTTGTCTTTGTATCCCAAATGTAGAAGAGCCAACATAGCATTATACTGTGCTGACCTCAGGAAGAAAGGGGTTCAAATTCTGTGCCTAACACTTTCTAGTTTTAGGATCATTGTAAGTCATTTAACCTCTGAGTGTCCCAGAACAACTTTCTTAGTTGCCAATATGCATAAGTGGAAGGCAGTTCCAGAATGAATCTTCCCCATGTTAAAGAAATTATGGTTTGAATTGATCCCTACCCATAAAAAAAGGGAAATTCCCAGTGCCCAACACATAACAGGTGTTTACTAAATATTTATTAAATTGAAGACTTGAAACCTGGAGAATATGTCCCGATGTGGCAAATGTATTGCCTAACTGTTAGACTTACTATTAAATTTCAAGATAAGTGGTCAGAAACAGCATCATTTTGAGCAGAGAAATGCAAACTTCTATAAAAAATCTTCCAGTACCTCTACATACCCATCTCTCATTATTCCCTGACTCACATCTTCCACACTTAATGGAAAGACCGAATCTGAACAGGTACACAAATAAACGGAACTTCCAGAAAAAACATTCTAGGCCCAAGGCTGACTTTGAGAAGTTGGCTTAGGTCCAGTCTTCCCCTTGTTTTATAAGCTAATAAAAACTATACAATTGTTAGTACAGTGCATCTTGTAACCAGGGAAGTCAAATGTGCAATTCTGTTTCAGAAACAGCATTTGAACTAAGAGTTACTGAGTAGCTCCTTAAAAAAGTGGCAGTGAAGAGCCAGAAGGCTCTTTTCTTTAGGAAAAAAAAAAAAGATTATTTCTTTAGAGGGACTGGTGATTGGAGGAAAAAAAGGTGCTCTAATCTTATCCTAGCCTCACATTTACTCTAACATGGTTCAAAACTCTACCGCATTTTAAGTTATAAATAGCATACTATTGTCTCAACTCCAAGTTAAATATGTTTTTCATCTGGAAACACTTAGAATCTACAGCAGTGCACATCTTTAAAAAAAACACATACAAAAATTAAGGAATTAAAATGTTTGTAGAGGAATCCTTGATAAATGGGTCATTACCCCCTGCTCATTGACATTATTAAAAATAATTCTACTACACTAAGATATTTGTAAATAGATACTTCCTTTTGATATGAAATCAACGTTTGAATGGGCCATAAAAAACAATAGGTTTAAACCCTAGTTTAATTTACTTGGCAATTAGAATGAGATACTGTATAATTTTAAGAATTTGTTATTGGGTTAAGTTATGATACCAGTGTTAAGATGAACTTTATTGTGGCTAAAACAGAGCTTTCTTTTGCATAACTGCAAAGTAGCAAAGCAACAAAGTACTGAATATCATTTTCCCCCCTTTTTCATTTGCCTCCAATGTTAGAAAAGAAATAGATCAGAATAAATAAACCAGAATGAGTATTATCATTTCTGATAATGAAGAAAAAAATTTGTGTCTAAATCCTCAAATTTAGCCAAAATGTATACAAAATCTGAGATTTAATCAATGCTAGCATCAACTATTCTCTGTCACTTTTCAATACAATACACCAAACAGATTTCAATTTAAACCAGTTTCAAGAAACTTCTAAGATTCAGAAGAGATAAACAGAAAATTTACAGATCTTATTCATTGTAGGAATTAAAATTATATAGTATTTATAAGAGTTGCTAATGAACAGATACCTTAATAA
>CM053585.1:142580959-142619340 GCA_028646515.1 Pseudochirops corinnae
AAGAGGGAAGTGGGAAATTGGGAAAGAATATTTTCAACCAGTGTCTCTGATAAAGGCCTCATTTCTTAAATATACAGGGAATTAAGTAAAATTTATAAGAATACAAGTCATTCCCCAATTGATAAATGGTCAAAGGATATGAACAGGCAATTTTCAGAGGCAGAAATTAAAGATATCTTTAAGCATATGGAAAAATGCTCTAAATCACTATTAATTCAAGAAATGCAAATCAAAACAACTCTGAGGTACCACATCTAGATGGACTTCTAACTAAAGAAGAGGTTTTGAATGTCATTAGGCTCCTTTTCTGTGACAAAGTGCCTGATGCTGATTCTATTCCAGCTGAAATTTAAGAGGCATCAACTGGTTAATAGTTAAACAAGTTGTGGTACATAGTTACAATGGAATACTACTGTGCTGTAAAATATAATGAACAGATCGATTTTAGAAAAACTTGCATGAAAAAAATGAAGAGTGAAATGAGCAGAACCAAGAGAATACTACATAGAACAGGACTTCTAAAACTTTTTCTACTTGTGGACCCTTTTTGAGTTTCAGCAGCATTCATTAGCACTGCATGACCTGAGATCATTTACAGAGCAAAGTGCACATGCTTTGTGTTCAGAACAAAGGTTGCAAAGAAACTGCATGAAGAAACGTGGGTAAGTGCTAGCAGAAACACTTGGATTCATTACATGTTTGATTTTGAATTAATTTTTGGTTGCACATTCAGAGTTTTACTGCTGCCAAAATTTTGCAACCCCATATGGGGTCACAACCCACACTTTTAAGAAGCAATAGAGTAACAGCAATATTGTTTTAAGAGTAACTGTGAAAGACTAAGATACTCTGAGTACTATAAATACTCAAATCAATTACAAGGACCTATGAAGGAAGATGCTATCCACCTCCACAGAAATAACTAATAAATAAAAATATGCATAATATGGCTTTACATAAATACACATATATCTTTGTCAAATTGTTGCCTTATGTAGTATGGGATAGGGAGGGAGGGAGACAGTTCCGAACTTAAAATATAACAAAAAAATTAAATTAAAAAACATTCAAGCAGAATATTGTAAAAGTATATGCTCTCTTGCTATAATATTCCCATGATAGCAACATTTATAATTCCCACAGTTCACACTTGATTCCTAGAAAGTCATCAGGATATCAGTCTATGCTTCCCATTTCAGAAAGTTCTACTTTGTTTTCCTTCTCCTTTAACAGCAACTAATTGACCTCTTTCAGAACACTTAGCTTCCCTTTCCTACAATCATACTTTCTTCTACACTCTCCCTTAGGCTTAGAATTTTCTACTTAAATTCTCCATGCTATTTCTCTTATCACTATTAATATTTGTTCTGTAAGTATTACAAAGATACAGTTATGGATATTGAGAAGAAGCATTTCCAAACTAAAATATAAAAACAATAACCTCTTACCTCAGGATGAAGTCTTAAAAGTTATTTGAAACCAGAAACTACATGATGAATAATATACAATCTTCAGTCAGTCCAGCTAGAATTCATGTTTCAAAAACATGAATTTGTTCCAATATGATTGATATGTTAATGAACATTCTGAGCATAATGTAATTTCTAGGTTCCCATCTTTTTGATGGGTCACTCATGAAGTCTTTTGAGCATTGTGCCCCTAATCCCATTTCCCCCAAAAGCACTATGGCTTTTATTGCATGATTTTACATCGCAGGAGGTTATGTTATAGTGAAACTCTCATTATTCTGGATGTTTGAAGGATATAAATATAAACAAAAATATGATGATGTTGATGATGAGTAACTGTCTCAATTCTCTATTTTTTCTTTAGGATATTCAAGAACACAAAAGTTTTTCATAAAGATCTCCATATAAAAGACTTTCTTTAACAGAATAATATTTTAATTCTAGTTTAACTAAACAACATTTTAAATCTTTATATCAGAGCATTAGCTTAAGCTATTACTATGCTGGAAATGCCAATATCCATATTTTAAAATTTCACTGTAAAGACCTCTTATCTTGGGGATAACAAGTGCTTTGTCTATTAGTACACCTATTGGGGACTTAATACTGAAGAATAGCTATGGTGATAGAGCTATTGTAAGATTGCTCTAAATGCCTTCAGGAAAAGATGTAGGATTGCCAAGTGGTATATTTTCTAATAATAAAATAATATAGTATGTATGTCCTGAGCAAGTTGGAGGTAAACATAAATCTACAATGATAATTCATTCAAAGAGACCACTTGAACTGATATAACTTTCAAGGAAAATGGACCTATACCACAGAACACTCCTTTGGTTTTTCTAACATTTCCCACAATATTAGGGTATAGTTTTTAACTATTATATCAAGTGATTTTTGTTCTTTTCCCAAATTCAAACATCCAATTAACCAACATATTTATAATTTCATTTTAGTGTAGTTTTTAAAGTGATAAAATAATAACCTCTGAAAGAATAGAAGGGTATCCCCTAAGCAACCAGGATGTGCTTATAAGCAAAATTTTAAGATGTACAAGATAATCATACACTGGGAAGAAGTTTGGTTTTACTAAGATACTGTTTCCAATTGCCTTTTTGGAAAGTCTATAATTTTTGTGTTTTTGCCATAACAGATAATAAAATTATAATGCCTGGTCTTTTAGAGCAGAAATGAAGCCTACATGCAGCCTGTGAAATTTCCAGGTGTGGCCCAAACCAGATTAAAATGTAATTGGGAAATATTTAACAAAAAACACAATGAAACATAGATGATATTACATTTTAAAACTATGTAGCCGTAGGGATTTTTATATATGCTTTAGTGGCCTCAATTTCTATTTGAGTTTGACAACATTAGTTTAGAAAATAAAATTTCATTGTTAAAAGAGAGTTTAAGGATTATGGAAGCCCACAGGATTATAAGCTAAGAGTCAGAAGACCCTTAAAAGCCATTTAGTCCAACGCTCACTTCATAGACAAGGAACACGAAGGCAACACTGCTTACAGCAGCAGTTTTCCATAGAAAGTAAGTCCCCCGATTCTCTTTCCATTATACCTATGATACCTTTGCAATAATACAAATGAATGCTTTCCCTCAAGTTGAAATTGTCAAAAAAAAAAAAAAAGGACAAATAAAACTTTGACACAGTCTACAATGTCAATATTATCATTCCTTTTGGTTACTAGGATTGCTATTAGAGGTGATGCTGCTATTCAATGGATCAGATATCTAAAGAAGCCCATCAATAAGAATGGATAACACCATGAAGAGGTGTTTAGTAAGAGTCAACAATAATGAATTTTTGTTTAGAGGCATAAAACTGATAGATTAAGAAAGGATTGTTGAAACTATCAATTGAGGATCAAAGGGCTCCGTATGACAATTATCAACTACACCAAACAGAAAAATTCCATATGGTTGATAGCGCTACTGTTGAAGTATAGAAGTAAAGGGGTGTCACAGAACCTATGTTTTTTAAAGCTTAAGTCCACTTTTTTTTAGGCTTAAAAGGATGGCTATTATGCTAATAAAAATTGTTTTAAGACAAATGATTTTAATTCTAGTAGTATTAGAACAGATCTTAATTAGTACCTTGAGTTCTAACAAAAAACAAACGAGTGGATATAAAATGGATATAATATTCATTTTAAAATGAAGTTTAGTTAAAAAGGGCCCACATGAGAAGTAGGAAGAGTATATATTTTCCAACTAATATGATTTTGTATATCAAATCATTATCTCAACTACAGAGTGAAATTTCAACACAGTAATTCAATCCTTTCTATGGTATTTATTATTTTAAAATCCAAAACCAAATTAAATTAGGAACTCCTAAATTATTAATATTTTATTGTGAATTTTTTATTATATGTCTTCTTTAGTGACAGAAAAGGACTCTTTTCTATGCTAGGAAGTAGTAAAAGAAGCTGAGATTATTTTTCAAAATATATTAAAATCCCAGAGATAAAGGACAGGTGAAGGAAGGGGGTGTTGAAAAATAAAGAAAAGAGAAATGCTAGTCTGTTGCCCAAAAGGAAGACACACATGAAGAATTATTGGCACTCAAATTCTACAACATAGATGAGCAGATATAACCCTTAGCAGAGGCACGCCTGTATCAAAATAGGAATACAGTTTAAGTGATATTTCGTAACTAGTAAGAACCTGTGAGCACTAAGGTTTAAGAAGGATATAGGATTCCCAATGTTCAGAGAATCTTGAAGAACAAGAGTCAAGGCCTACCTTCTTTGGAGATTGTCAAGGGCTCAATGAAGTTTAGGAGTCTAGTAACTTTTATCAGAAGGTTAATAAAGGATAATCGGATAGGAAAATAAATGACCTGGGAGGCGTAGGGATTTCAAGATGGATAGGAGAAAAAAAAGGCCTGGAGTCAGGGGTAGCACTGAGCAACACAGCTTAGTGGATGAGCTCAGGTAATATTGAGAGTTGATGTAGCTATGTCTTTTTGAGTAGAAGGAGAGGGAGGTGGAGTAAAAAGTAGGAAAGGCATGGGGGAAAACATACCCTCTGTCCTATATACACTTAACTGATTTCTGGGTTGGCAGGGTCTTGAAGGAAACATTGAATCAACAAGCATTTTTTAAATGGGCACTACCCTAGGTGCAGTGGATAAAAATGCAAAAGGGAAACTATCTAAAAACAGAAAAAATTAGAGAATCTCTAACAGAATTCAGGGCCAGAGACTACCTCATTTTGTAGATGAGGAAAGCGACGCTTATAAGTCACTTATCTAATGTCACATAGGTAGATAAATTTAGCGCAGCTGGCACTGAGTTGCTCTGAATCCAAATCCATACTCTTTTCTCAACTCTATGGTGTTCTTAGTGTTGAAGATCCTTATCTATGCCTCCAGGAGCTGCCTGAAAAATGGGGGATTTTCAGAGAAAAAGTCTATGAAGTCTGGTTAGCATAAGAAGGGTGATTAATAGAGAGAGGGGGCTCTAATAAATAAATAAACGTATAATTGTATTAAAACATGGGAAAATCAAAAGGACAAAATAATGTAGAGAGAATAGATCTAATGGCACTATTCAAATATTTGATGATTGTAACATTTCCCTTTAAACATGTTTGTCTAACACCAAGCCTCGTTTTTATTTAAGAAATAGAAAAAATACATACCAAAGGTGCCACCCTGGTCAAACTAATTTATTTTTATACTGCTGTGTCACTTCCTGCTCTTTATGAACAGAAAATAAACTCTGGTTTGGGTTTTGAATTTGTGAGTGGCTGCCAATTTACTCATGAGGTAGAAACACAAGCTTTTCCCTCTGTTGAAAACAATACACTGAACATTAGAAGCATAAGCTGCTGTAAACCCATGGAAATTACCAACATGATTCTTGAAAACAACTGAGGCTAAAACTTAATTGTTTAAAAGCCACCATGATTTTTAACTTTTCAACATGCATAACTGAACCGCATGTAAACCGCAGGATTGGAAAGCCCTGCTGGAGTTTTCCTTTCCAAGTAATTTCCAAAGAATTCAGCAGAAACCCTGAAATATAAATATGCCTAGTATTGTTTCTCTTGGAGGATGACTTTTCATCTTGGCCAAGAAGCATATTTTAAGAATCCTGCCCCCCATACTGCTTGTTAATAAAAAGTATTAATATGCAAACCCAAGGATGATGGGTGTATAGATGAACTCCTAGGTCTATTGTTTGGAAAACACTGATCCTCTAGAAAAGATTCAGGGGCAACAAGAAACTCATCTTTAAAGATCTGATGGGGTATCATTTGGAAGAGAAAATGTATTTGTTTCATTTGGTACCACATGAAAAAACTAGAAGCAATTGATGGAGGTTGCAAGCTTGATGGCAGTACAAACTTCCTAATCATGAGAGCTGACCCAATGTGGAACGGACTGTCTCAATAGGTAACGCATTTCTTTTCACTGGGAATATGCCAACAAAGACTGAGTGACACTTGTTTGGCATATTACAATGTGAATTCCTTTTGGATATAGGTTGGATGAGATAGCTACTAAGGTCCCTTACCACTCTTAAATTCTATGATTTGTTAATCTTTACTATAAAATTATACTGGTATGTCAGACATCAATATTATCTGAATGAAAACAGTAGAAAATATTGTCTGCAAGGTTGTATGCAAATTTATATATTAGATTCAAAATATATGATTCTTGAAGACCCATACAGGCTCCTAATATGGACTTTCTGCTGAGTTGACAACTTGTGCCATTCATACAAAAGGAAAGGATGGAGAGTATACCTATGATTTTATGGTATAGGGAATTCCTTGATGAGGAAATTACCTCTACCAATGAAGGATTATACCTTCTATGCAATGTATAGTCTTAGAAAGTTATCTAGAACACTAAGAGAATAAATGACTTGGACTGGGTCATACAGCTACTATATGTCAGAGGTAAGACTAGAAACCAAGTCTTCTTGAGTTGTCTATCAATTACTGTACCACATACACTGCCTGTACTAAAGACAGCAAACACAAAAATCTCTCCTAATAACTGAGGTAGGCAGAGGATGGGAAGGTGGTCTACAATACGTATCTACACCCTTCTGTCCCATCATATTCTCTTCCCTAGGAATTACTGAATCTGTCCCTAAAACAATAATGGAGATATAAGTTATGGTATGAAGTTTGTGTTATGAGACTAAGATGGGATGTTCCCTCATTCTGAGAGATCCCATAACCTTTTGGCATAAGTGGTGAGAGGGAGCTAATTAGTAAGATCATGGCTACTTTGGTGAGTTGGGAGGGGTAGTTCAGTGTGAAACTGTGGTACTTTAAGGCCTTCATGTTAGGGTTTGAAGAAGAAAAGAGGAAGGTCCAATTAATAATTTTCCAGAGGGATGCTGAAGTAGAAATGTATGGTGGAACATGGACCAAAGAAGACAGAAGGGAATCTGAGTATTCGGTATGGGTGGTTGTGCATAACCTTATGGTTATTTGGCAAAAGTGACCATGGCATATCATTTTACACCTATCAGACTGGCTAAAATAATTGAAGGGGAAAGTGATGAATATCAGAGGGAATATAGAAAAATTGGGACACTAATTCATTGTTGGTGGAATTTTGAACTGACCAACCATTTTGGAGAGCAATCTGGAACTATGCCCAAGGAGTTATTAAACTGCCTCTGGCCCAACAATACCTCTATGAAACCTATTTACAAAAATAATTAAGGAAAAAGGACAAGAACCTATAAGCTTTAAAATGTTTATAGCAGCTCTCTTTGTGGTAGCAAAGAAATGGAAATTACAGGGATGCCCACTGATTCAGAATGGCTGAACAAGTTGTGGTATATGATTGTGATGGAATACTACTGTGTTATAAGAAAAGATGAGCTCAGTGATCTTAGAAAACCACAGAAACACTTGAATGAAATAGTAATGAGTGAAATGAGCAGAACTAAAAGAACACTGCATACAGTAAGAATAAATAAGTCATTTTGACTATTATAAATATCCAAATTAATGACAAAGGATATATGGGAAAAACACTATTTCCGTTCAGAGAAAGAACTCATAAATAGAAGTATGTATAAAATAATTTCGCATCTATCTATCTATCTATTTGTGTCTAATGGTAGTCATCTCTAGGGTAGAGGAGAGAGAAAAGAAAAAAGAAAAAAAATAAATTTACATGATAACTTTAATATATATTTAAAAGGAATAGCAAGTTGTACACAATAGATTTGTGATTTAATGTGCAATCATCTTTTTTATTATATTATGTTATGGAAATGTTTATTTTATTACATAAATTAAAAATAAAATAACAGGTGTATGAACCTGTCTTTAAACTTAACTTACTTTAAACTTAAACTACTTTCCTCAAGACAGCTCTCCAGAGAGAGTCATAATCTATATTGCTATAATTTTGGAAGGGGGAGATTGGCACAAGAGGATATCTTGGCTCAAGAATACAAGGGCAGAACTGAAAAATAAAGTGCTATTAAACATTTAGCAAGTCAGTAAAGTATCATAATACACACATACAATAATACATGTCATCTCCAGCATATTTGAAATCTACAAATTAGGCAACAAGCATTTATTAAACATTTACCACATCCCATGCATTATTCTAAGTACTAGAAATACAAAGAAAGGAAAAAATAGTCCCTGTCTTCAAAGACTTAACATTCTAACGGGGAAGGCAACATGTAAAAGAAAAAATAGGTACATATAATCTGCACATAGAATAGATTAAAAAATAATCACAGAGGGTAAAACATTAGTAGCTAATGGGACCGGGAAAGACTTCCTGCAGAAGGTGAGATTTGAAATAAGCCTTGAAGGAAGCCAAGGAAACTAATAAATCAATCAATATTAACTTATTAAACAAGTGCTAGGTGCTGGGGATAAAAAAAACAATACATGAAACAATCCTTACAAGAAGTTCATATTATAAGGAGATAAAAAAGATGCACATGTATATGCATATATGTTTATATATATATATATATACATATGTAAAAGCATATAAAGAATAAGTATAAAGGGAATAAATATGCATAAATACAAAATAATTGAATACGAGGTAGTTTGAGAGTGAAGGCATCAGCAGCTGAGGGAATTAGGAAAGGCTTCAGGAAGAAGGTGATGCTTCAGATATGTCCTGAAGAAAGAAGGAGATGCATAATGTAGAAGTGAGGAGGATGTCAATTTCGAGCTACAGGAATGATCAGTACAATGGCAGAAATGGAAGATGAGAGTGTCATTTGTGAGGATTCAAGAGAAGGCCAGTTTGGAAGGACTGCAAAAGACAGTAGGGGGAATGAGATTGGAAAGATAGCTTGAGGTTAGGTAGTGAAAGGTTTTATAGGGGTAGTTTATATCTGATTATAGAGGCAATAAGAAGACACTAGAGTTTACTGAGCAGGATAATGAGGTCAGATCACTGTTTAAGGAAAATCATTTTGGCAAAAGCATGCAGGGTAGATTGAAGTAAGGAGAAAAGGCAGGGAGATCAAAGAGGAGGCCATTTCAACAATACAGATGAGAGGTGATAAAGGCTTTTTCTAAGGGGGTAGATATAAGATTAGAGAAGGATCAGATGTGAGAGATGAGGAAGTACAAAGGAAAATATCTGGATAGGTAAGTGAGGGAGAAGATAATACCAAATTTAAGTATTTAGGATACTGGAAGATAATGGTACCTTCAACAGAAATAAGAATTTGGAATAGAGCTTAGTTAGAGAGAAAAGAGAAAAGACACATTCTCTTTCTGACATACTATGTCCAAAAGAAATGAGGGGAAGGTAGGTTGGAGAGTATTTCAGGAATGGAAGATAAAGACAGGGGATGGAGTATTCTATGTTAGGGATAACAGAAAGTAGCATAGTGACTAGATTATAGAGTTCAAGGAGAAGAGCAAAGTAAAAGGGATCTAGCTTTAAATGCCAACAGAAGGCTTTATATGTATTCCTAAAGAACCACTGGAGCTTATAGAATAGGGGAGGGGTGGGTATGTATTTTTCTCTTTAAGGAATTATTTTCATTATTGAAATTTTGTGTCTCTTTTACCATCTGACCAATTTTAAGGCATTTTCAATATTTTTTGTGCCTCTTTTATTAAGCTATTAGTTTTCTTTTTCATAGTTTTCTTGTATCACTCTTATTTTTCTCCCAATCCTTCCTCTAGCACTCATATTTATTTTTTAAAATCATTTTTGGTTCTTCCAGGAATTTTTGTTGGACTTGTATCAATTTCACATGTTTTCTTTGATGCTTTGCTTGTGGTTTTTTGGGCATCATTGTCTTCTTCTGAGTTTGTGTCCTGATCTTTCCTGTCACCATAGTTGGTTTTTGTGATTAGGTTCTTATGTTTGTTTGCTCATTTTTTCAAGCCTATTTTTTTTTTAAACTTTGACCTTTATGTTACAGTTTGGCTCTTCTTGGATATGTGTATGGAGGGTAGGGGGCATTGTTTCAAGCTTCAGACTTTTTTGCACTGCTGTTTTCAGAACTAATTCTGGGGATTTGAAGTTTTCAGTGTTTCCAAGGTGGTATGATATGGGAAGAGATGTCCTTACTGCTCCTCTGTGACCAAAAGCAATAGTGCTTATCAGGCCTCTTACTCCCTTATAACTAAATGCAATACTCCTCTTCAGGGCTTCTGCTCCCTTGGGACAGCAAGTACTCCTATATACCCTGGAACAGTTACCTAGAAGTGGGTATAGGCAATGGATTTGCCAAAGAACACTAAATCCTTTGCCCAGTTGTCTCACAGGGGGTCCCCTAAAATCTTTTTATTACCAATTTCTAGATTCCCCTTATGGTCTCTGGTTTAAGAGCTCTTCAAGTCGATATTGCTACTGTTGCCACCATTAAGTCCACTGCTGGTGTTGTTGCCATGTGGCCTTCTGGAAATTGGTGCCTACCCCAGTGTCCCAGACCTCTATTTCAACCTCCTTAGTTGTCTTGGGCTGGAAAAATGTTTCACCCTGACTTTTTCCTGATTCTTCCATTCCAGGATCTAATTTGAGGCACTGTTGTAAAGTTGTTTAGAGAAGAGCTTGGGAGAGCTTGGCTGATGCTTCTGCTCCACTGTCTTGGTTCTACTCCCCAGAAGTCATACCAAACCTTGTATTCATTTTCTAAATAAAGACACTAAGGCTGTTGGAATTTTAAGTGACTTGTTGTTAAGTATCAAAGGCAGGATTCTGATTTTGTTCTTCCTTACTCCAATTCCAGTGTTCTATCCATTATGCCACCTAGATGTCCATTAGATGATTACATAACATACAACCTTTCAAATTTTTCTGTACATATCACTGACATCATTAAACTGTCAAATGCTAACTTCTTAAACTATCCACAGGTTTCTTAGGTATATTTTGCTTTTGAATGTCATTATACAGTGCTAAATTTGATTGCTGACTATAATAGTATAACTTGCTACCTAGATATAAGGCTCAGTCATCCAAGCAATAAGCATTTCTTAAGTACTTATATGTGTCAGATGTTCCATTTAGTTCTGAGGATACAAAGAAATGTAAATACATTGCCTTTCCTCACATTTTAATGGGCAGATGTGGATAGGCACATACAACATACATAAAAGGTAGATGGAGGTTATATAACAAAGATGGAGGACATGACATTTTCCTTCAGTTCCCCTTAACTCTCTAAAACTAACAAACAAACAAACTAATTATAAAGAACAATTATACATCAGAGGTAGAGAAAATTATAGATTTTTCCACAGGACAAGAAAGCAAGAAGCCTAATGAAGTAACAGTCTTATGAATTAATAGTTAAGAATGCTAATCCTTAATGCACTCACTCAGTGCCCCTCTCCTATCATCTTCTATGCTCCAACAAAAAATACTAACTAATCCACTGGCTCATACTTTTGGATTCACTTAGAAATCTACCTTCTGTGGCATGCTGTCTCTCCAGCTACTCCTCACTCCTGCTCTTCCCCCAATATCCTCTTGCAACAAGCGACGGACCTCAACTCCACTTAGCCATGTTTCAAGGAGATGAGGGTACAGGAGAAAGGAGAGACCATAGTGATCCTTAGGTCAAGTAACCCCATGCTGGCAGAAACTCTGTACAGAATAACCACTCTTTCATCCCCATGTCTGCAAAAAGTTTTAAACACATATTCAGACAAGACAGATAAGTAAAGAACAAAAGGAACTGGGGCATGAGGCCATCTTGTAGGGTTGTCCTGAACCTGAAGGAAAAAGAACTGGAATCCAAATGGGTCCAGCCTCAGTACTCACCCCCACTCCCTCAACTTTCTTTGGACAGGGACTGGAAATTGTGAAAAATACATTCCCCAACATGAAAGGAGACTGGAATAACTTTAAGTTCAAGCCCTGAAAGTAAGCCTATCATCAAAGAGGGAGGAGTCAGAATAGAGAGCAACTGAGAAACATAAGGAAAAATGATTAAAATCATTAAAGATATCAAGAGTGAGAAAATTCAGTTTAAAATTTAGAGCACATGCAAATCAACTGAAATTCAAAGGGAAGATGAGTGGAAAAAATCTGAGGCAAACAGCTCATATAAGTAGTAAGTAAAAATATATAAAGAAAGAGTTCTACTGAATTCCTTTTATGATATAAGTATGGTTTTCAGACCTAAATCAGGAAGAACCAAAACAGAAAAAGAAACTATAGGTCAATTTTTCTAATGAATACTGACAAAAAAATTTTAAATAAAATATGACCAAGGAGATTACAATAATATATCACAAAGATCATACAATATGACCAGAGAGGCTTCATAACAGGAACATAGGGCTGGTTCAATATTAGGAAAACTAAACATAAATTACCATCTCAATAATAAGAAACAACAAAAGTCATATGATTACATCAACAGATAAAAAAAATCTTTTCAGAAAATATAATATCCATTCCTATTTTTAAAAAACCAAAACACTAGAAAGCATAGGAATAACTGAAGCCTTTTTAAAAAAATAAGTAGTAGCTATCAACTAAGATCAAGCATTACCAGTGATGAAGATAAGCTAGAAGCCTTCCCTATAAGGTCAGGAGTGAAGTAAGAATGACCATTTTCACCACTGTTATTCAATACTGTATTAGAAGTGTTAGCTATATGTAATGATAATGGGAATTTGAAGATCTTCCCTGCCCCTTAATAGGCCTAAGGGAATTTGAACACCTTCTCTGCCCTTTATAGGCCAAATATAATCACATGGAACCCATGGGTGGGAGGAGCTTGCTGAAAGGATAGAACAGGAAAGGTAGGAGCAGGAAGGAGAAGAGAAGAGCACATGCAGAGCTGGGAGCAGCCAGAGCAGAAGCAGAGCAGCTAGTTTGAGTGAGAGAGGGTCATTTTTGCTTAAGGGAGGCTGTTTTGTTTTAAAGGGCTGACAGAGGAAAGGCTTGGGGATGCTGGTGTTCGATGCATTGGTTATGTGTACTAACTTCTTGGTTGCTATGATGGATTTGGCTTTCTGGTGTTTGAATAAATGTTTTGAGGCTGTCTTCCATGTGGAGAGTCTGTTACATTTTGTGATTCAGAACTACACCACCATATTCATAGCTGCCATGGGCACTGTGAATATTGCACTGGCATTATAGCATAGGAATACAAGAAGGAAAAAAAAATGAAGAAATAAAAATAGGTTAATGAGGAAGCAAAACTATCACTTTTTGCAGATGACAGTACGGTACACCCAGAAAACCCTATAGAATCAACTAAAAATACTAGCTGAAACAATTAGCAACTTCAGAAAAGTTATAGGATGTAAATTAAACTTACAAAAATCATCAACATTTTTATATATCACCAATAAAACCTAGCAACAAGAGCTACAAAGAGAAACTCCATTTAAAATAACTACAGACATAAAATACCTGAGAAGTCTACTTGCCAAGAAAACTCAAGGACTATGTGAACAAAATTATAAAATACTTTTCAAACAAATAAAGACAGATATGAACAACTGGAGAAATATTCGTTGCTCATGAATAAGATGAGCCAATGCAATAAAAATAACAATTCTACCTAAACTAATTTACTTATGCCATACCAATTGAGTTACCAAATAATTATTTTAAAAAGCTAGAAAAAAAAAGAAGAAAAGGTCAAGAATATCAAGGGAATAAATTTTTAAAATGTGAAGAAAGGTGGCCTAGCAATACCAGATTTCAATCTATATTACAAAGTGGCAATTATCAAAACAATCTGGCACTGACTAAGAAGGAAAGCAGTGGATCAAGTGGAATAGATTAGGCATATTATATAGAGAATTAAATGATCACAGTAATCTAGTGTTTAATAAACTCAAAGATTCAAGCTTTTAAGGTAAGGACTCACTATATGATAAAAGCTGCGAGGAAAACCAGAAAGCAGTCTGGAAGAAACTAGGCATAGACTGATATGTCACACTGTATACAAAGATAAGGTCAAAACAGATAAATGATTTGGACATAGAAGTCATATCACAGGCAAATTAGGGAAGCATGAAAAACGTATCTGTCAGATCTATGGATAAGAGAAGAACTTATGATATAGAGAGGAAGTCAAAGGGCTAAGTTTGTTTATTGTTGTTATTGAGTTGTTTCAGTTATGTCTGACTCTTTGTGACCCCATTTGGGGTTTTCTTGGTAAAAATATGGAATGGTTTGCCATTTCCTTCTCTAGGTCACTTTATAGATGAGGAACTAAGGCAAACAGGGTTAAGTGACTTGCTCAGGGTCACACAGCTAGTAAGTATCTGAGGCCACATTTGAACTTGGGGAAATGAGTTTCCCTGATTCCAGGCCCAGTGCTCTATCTACTGTGCCATCTAGCTGTCCATAATTTTGATTACATGACATTAAAAAGCTTTTACACAAACAAAACAAATACGGCCAAAATTGGAAGGAAAACAGGAACCTGGGGAAAACGTTTTACACATTTCTCTGATATAGGCCTCATTTCTCAAATATATAGGGAACTGAGTCAAATTTATAAAAACAAGAGTAATTACCTCACTGATAAATGGTCAAACAATATGAACAAGCAATTTCCAGAAGGAGAAATTAAAGCAATCAATGAAAAATGTTCACATCAAAAAAATGTTCTAAATCACTGCTGAATGAAGAAATTAAAATAAAAAAAATGCTAAAGTAGCATCTCACACCTATCAGACTGATTAACATGAAAGAAAAGGAAAATAGCAAATGCTGAAGGGGATGCGGAAAAATTGAGACACTAATACACTGTTGGTGGAGCTGTGAACAAGTCCAAACATTCTGGAGAACAATTTGAAACTATGCCCAAAGGCTTTAAAACTGCATACCCTTTGACCTACCAATATTACACTAGGTCAGCATGCCAAAGAGATCAAAGAAAAGGGAAAAGTTGCTGTTTATAGCAAAGAATTGAAAATTGGGGGATGCCCATCAATTAGGGAATGGCTGAATAAGTTGTGGCAGATGATTTTGATGGAATATTATTATGTTATAAGAAATGATGAGAGGGATTGTTTCAGAAAAAACTGGGAAGACATATGAATTTATGCAAAGTGAAGTAAAGTATATAATTGGGAAATATTTAACAAAATAAAAATATGTTTAAAAAAAGAGAAATCTAAAGAAGTAAAAAGAAATTTCAAGTTTTTGCACAAGCAAAATCAATGCAGCCAAAAAATTAGAAGGAAAGCTGAAAACTGGGGAAAAATTTTTTTTTAGAGCAAGTTCCTCTAACAAAGGCCTCCTCTCTTAAATATATGGAGAATTGATCCAGATTTATGTAAATAAGGGTCATTCTTCAATTGATAAAGGGTCAAAGGATATGAAGAGGCAGTTATCAGAAGAAATATGTCCAAAGGACTATATAAAATTGTACATATCCTTTGACCCAGCAATGTTACTACTAGATCTGTAAAGAAAGGGGAACAGGACCTATTTGCACAAAAATATAGAAGCTCTTTTTGTTGTGGCAAAGAATTGGAAATTGACAGAACATCTATCAACTGGGGAATGGCTGAATAAGTTGTAGTATATGACTGTGATGGAATATTAGGCTATAAGAAATGATGAGTAGGATGGTTTCTGAAAAATCTCAGAAGACTTAAATGAACCGAAGCAAAGTAAAATGAGCAGAACCTGAACATTTTACACAGTAAAAGCAATACCATCAGGATGATCAAATATGAAAAACTTAGCTGCTCTGATTAATACAGTGATCCAGAATAATTCCAAAGGACCCATGATGAAAAACATTACCCATTTCCAGAAAGAAATCTGATGAACTTCAAGTGCAAAATGAAGCAAACTTTTTAAAAAGTTTCTTCGTGTTTCTCACTTATTATTTTATGTTTCAACATGGCTTATATGACTTCACATGTATAATTGATATCACTTCAGCTGCCTTCTTAATGAGTGGGAGAAGGGCAGGAGGGAAGAATAGAAATTGGAACTCAAAAAAATAATGCATATTAAAAATAAGTAATTTTTTAAAGACAAAATAGCTAGCATTTACATTACACCTTAATGTTTGCAAAGCATTTTACAAATGTTGTATATCTGATCTCTGCAAGAACCCTGTGAGGTGTTATAATTATTCCCCTGTATCTAGTCTGTTTTTAAGGAAAAAGTTAAGTCACTTGCTCGGGGTCACAGAACTACGTGAGTGTTAGCTATAATTATTATCAAGACATAGTTCCAAGGGGTGGAGGAGAGGTTCTAAATAGCCTCACAAAATCAGAAATTCTGAGCATTGCTTTAGATAGGTAGCTAATAAAGTTCCTTCCAAAGTTCACTTTTTTTAAAAGTCCAATATCCTTTTAAATTTTGGATTGAGCCAGTGAAAAACCACAAGTTAGATGATAATTTTTCTTTGGGAAACTTCGGTGGTAAGTCATATAAGCTACATACTTCAAGATAGCTCTCCTGACTCTGAGATTTGGGCAAATCTCCCATAGTTGATATGTCTTGAATATAGCAGGTACTAAATAAATGTATTGAACCGAATGGTTCAGGGCCCAAAGGTGGAAGAAACAGTCAACAAGAAAAGAAAGAATGGGCCTGGATGGAAACTGGGGAAGGTAGAGGTGTTTAAACTCCATAATGATTTGGCAGCAAATGCTCAAAATCACAAATCTTAAACTCATGAATATCTCTGTCCACATTTAAAAAATTAATTAAATCTCTGTTTTTACAAAGCAGAAAACTGAGATTTACTTAGGTCATTCCTATATTTTGAAAATTTTAAAAAAGAAAGAAAAAGGAGAAGAAAAGAAAGGGGAAAAGATAAGGAAAGAAAGGAAAAAGAAAGAAGCAAAAAAAAGAAAAAAGAACAGCTTATACATATCCCTAACGTTCTCACTTTGTCTTCTACTAGGGTTCTAGAGAATTTCTTTGGTGGCAGCAGATGTGACCAACAATGTAACCCAACTGTTACACAGATCTCAGGCACTTAACTCTTAAGTTAAGACTTCCTGTTTCTGCAGCTGTGTTTGATACATTCCTAGACTTGAATTTTATTGTTTGCAATATGTAATATGTCAAAAGAATTCGCTTCACCTTTACATTCCCTCTTTAAACATAAACATCGTCCTAAGCACTCTAATTCAATGAGGGCTTAAAGGGAAATGAATCCAGAGGGATCTCCCAACCCTCAAATGCCATAACTGATACCACTGTTGATAACTTGTAGCAGTCACTGGAGGAAACAAGACTCAGCAGGAACTCTAAAAGCATCAGAGAGACAATGTGAAAGTGAATCTAACACTTCAATGAATTAAAATCAGAGTAGCAACAAATGCCAGAACTAGAAGATCATCTCGTCTGAGCCTGTTATTTTTACTATGAAGAAACTGATTCCTAGAAAGAGGAAAGAGTTTTGAAAGATAAAAGGAAATTTAGACATTTAATAGCTGGGAAATATGTTATCTTAAAATTGGATAAGGATTTCTAGATCATGACTTAAAATATTTAATGATAAAATGGTAATGTTTTTGGATTCATGTTTAAATTGGATTTAAGTGAGGTAGAATCTCACAAAGTTGTCAGCCTTACTCTCTCTCCAGAGTCATCACGGTCCAGTGGCAGGACAGAATCAAGACAGCTGGTGATGGTTCAAGATGCAGTGGCTGACCTTGGTGTCTTCGATGTCTAACCAAGCTCTAAGCACTCCACAGCACCTTCTTCAACAGCCTTCATGGCCACTGCAACAAACTGTTCTCATCCGCCCATTTAACTTAGGTCATTCTTATACTTTGGAAATTAAAAAAAGAAAAAAGAAAAAGAAAAAGAAAGAGAAGAAAAGACAAGGAAAAAGTTAAGGAAAGGAAAGAAAAAAAAGAACAGCTTATACATGTCCCTAATGTTCTCACTTTGTCTTCTACTAGGATTCTAGAGAATTTCTTTGGTGGCAGCAGTTAGAATAAATGTAACTCAACCGTTACACTGATCTCAGGCACTTAACTCTCAAGTTAAGACTTTCAGCTGGAAGTCTTCACGTGCTTGGGCAGACATGCCCCCAGCTCACCAATGGGTTTGAGACCCCTTGGTTAGCCTCAGTGTGGTTTAGCGTGGCTGCCAAAACTGTTTACCGGATTGTGGCCACTGTACATGCTACAGCTTATTGGAGCCACAGGCGAGAGTTGGGTGGAAGAGGTGAACACTAAAGGTGGAAAGCAACCCTGAAAAGAGCTCAGCAGCCATCACACCAGAGGTACTAGTCTTCCCTGAACAGATCCTTCACCTGAACTTCAGACTAGGAATTGAATACACTTAATAGGCCCACTAAAAAATATGGCTGACTGAAGTTTTATGAATCTGATCAATGTAGTAACTAATTATGGAAAACTATCCACCCATATCTGCCCAACCACAGTGAGTAGCATGTATAGCATAAGAAGAGAAATAGTAGTGGAGTATACAAATAACTGACAGGAAATGATACTTAAAAAGATAGTGGGCAATAAGACCAATGACCTCAGGTGTCTTTAATGTACAAAATATGGATATCAGACAAGGTGAGCTAGAACTCCCACCCTGTAAGTGGGTACATTCTACATTAAAGATATTATTGAGATTTAATAGGATGAGATTCAGAAAAGGAATATACATCTAAATGCAAAGACAGACTTCACTCAAAAGGACCAGAAAAGAGGGATAACAGAAGAACATTTTGTATTAGAAAGATATACTCATAGGGGAAAAATATATAAACTGAAAGGAGAAATATAATAGAAAGCATTTGCAAAGATTAATGAGAAAAAGAAAAAGTGCTATTGTCATGGGTATATAATACAGATTTAGAGGAAACAAGGTATAATTATTACTGTGCTCTAAGAAACAATGAATACTAACAATACAGAAAAACATGGGAAGACTGAATGGATGCAAAGTGACAACAGCAGAAACAAAAATAATTTTTTAAGAAAGAATTCAGGAAACATCATTATGCATGATATGAAGGCAGTGATAGGGGACTTTAAACATCTGGACATCTGTAGGACCTCTCTTTTTGGCAAATGCAGAACAATGATAGATTCCTCATTGTCTTTCTGATAATTTATTTCCTTTTTTGAATGGTGAATGAAGCAAGGAGAGGAACTGTTCTGAATCTGATCCTGACAAAACAGTACTTGCTGAAGAAGAAATGACAAAAGCCTTGGGCAGAAATTACAACTGCATCTCAGAATTCATGAAAGTGAAGAAAAAGGACACCAAAGAGAGTCTAACACATACCTGATATTTTAGAAAAGGAAGTATTTCAAAAAAAGGCAGAACTATCCAATTCTTGTGTTCCTTAATTTTCTATGCCAAGGAAGATGAACCTGAACTGGGAAAGTGTGAAAAATGATTTTCTTTAGTGATCAGTATCTTGGAGACTCAGAGCTTCCCCATCCCCTTTCTTTCAAAGTCCAGTTCTTCAGAAGGACATTAAGATCTAATCTAAATGGCTCTATTCCTGCTCATTGTATTGCCCAGACAGGTATGGGAAAATGTTAATTCCTTCCTAAGGTCAAAACAGATGATATGGAAAATCATGTCTCTTTGACCGGGATTAACTGACCTAAGTCAGTACTCAAGACTTTCATTTCAATATAGCCCACCTCCCACTGTGCTGACCAATCAGAGTTGATTGGCACCCCTTGGGAACACCTTCTCTTTGAAAGACATATAACTCTGCACCCCCAATCCCCAAACTGATCCAGTTCTGGACTGTAACTCCCATGCAGTGCATGTCAAGTCAGCTCAAGAGAAATAAAAAGATGAACACACAGCCTAATTTTGTTTATTTTTCTTAGAACAAACTCTGTGAGAGGTTGACAAAAGATAGGTCAAAAAATGAATGAATATCAGGCAGCTGAAAACCAAGATACTTAAGGAAATAGAAGATCACCTAGGTGCCCTTCTTGAGCATCCCAAGGCTATAAAAAACTGGAAAATGTGATTGTTGATCTCTAAGGTGCACTAAGTTTGAACGTCTGTGTCAGACAGAAGAGATGCAACAGGGTTGGCAATGAGAAAATGTTCCAGTTTTCAAAAAATGAAAAGTAAGTAGATATTAAAAGAGCACTTAGATGGCTTCAACAAATTTTCAAGTCAAATGATAAAACCACTAGTACTCTTCAAATGACTGATGAAATTTTTAAATGCTTGAATTTGATTCCAGAACGTATTATTCAAAGGTCATTTTGTGAGCAGTTAGCAAAAAAGCAGTGAACACAGAAGCCACTATGGCTTCATCAGGAATAAATAACAATAACAAATTAATCTCATTTTCATTCTCAAAACGATTATCATACTTGAAAATTAGGGGAATATAATACACACAGTGTACTTGGGTTTGAACAAAGCATTTGACAAAATCTGCCCTGGTGTAGAAGACGTGTACGTGTTTGCTAAATGATAGCGGTAGATACAGAATTAGTTGATTGACTGGGCTAAAAATGAAATCTCTAATGGAATGTCCTAGGGATCTGTCTGTAGCCCTGTACTCTTCAACATTTTTATCAATGCCCTAAATGAAGAAATTGAGAGAATGTTTATCAAATATGCAAATGACAGAAACCTGGAAGAGAAAAATCATATATTTAATGAGTCATGATAAAAAAAACTTTGAAATATTATTGTGCTGTAAGAAATGAATGTAATGAATTCTAAAGCATTGAAAGATCTACATGATGCATACTCTTCGCTAAAATCTCTAAATGTTTTAAGAACTGCTCTCTGTGTCTCCTCCACTTTGTTCTTCTGAAGTTAATTTTCTGAACTAATAATAAGCATAAGATTTTATACTTATCCCTACTCAATTTATTTTATTAAATTTGGTCCAATGTGTAGCCTGTCGACACTTTTTTGGATCCTGACTCTGTCATGCAGAGTTAGTTGTTCCTTCCAATTCTGTGTAATCTGCAGATCTGACACACATACAATTTCTATCTATATCCAGACCAATGATAATAATATTAAATGGCACAGCACAAAGCACAGATCCCTGGGGTGCTACACTGAAGATTTCCCATAATGTTGACATTGAAACATAACTGCATTTTGAGTTTGGCTATCCAACCAGTTCCACATCTATCTAATTGTATTCTCATCAATCAGTCACTAAATAACTAATATGTGTTTGCTGCAAACCAGACATTGTGGTAAGTGCTAAAAACACAAAGAAAAAAAAAAGAAAAGCCCCTATCCTCAAGAAGCTTACTTCTTGATGAAACATACAATGCCTACACATGTAATTCAGCTTGCTTTATATATGTCCAGATCTCCTAATGTGGAAGCACACTGCTCCTGGAAAGGGTTCCCCTCCCATCTTCCCACCAAGGGAACCTCCTTTGATTAGCTTCAGGGCCAAAATAGGCAGTGTCTTTAGAATCTGCCAGGCTGGAATGGTTGTGGAACTTTCCTAACAATTCATGTAGATGAAGACTATAGTTCACTGACAATGAGGACATCGTAAAAAGAACCCATTAGAGGAAAAGACTTTTTTCCCTTGCTCTCTCTTTTGTCCTGTGACTACACAATTTCCCTCAGCTTAGGGTTTCTGTTTCTGTCATCTGTTGTTTGTCTTTCTCAGTTTCAAGTGCTGAAGGCAGTTCCCACCGGACCCAAGAGCTTAAGCCACTCTGACCTTGGAGTCAGAATTCTAGGCAGGATGTTGCAGCCAGCCCAGCATAGCAGCCCTGAGAAGCCTGGGTGCCCAGGACTCAAGTGCAAGGGGAGTTTTGGACTTAGAAGTGGAACAGTGCTCCAAAGGAACTGAGCTAAGCAAGCAACCTAATCTTCTTCCCCTCTCTGAGGCTGAGGTAAAATAGGAGATGCAAGATGCATTAAGACCTATGTGGTAGAAAAAAATGTCTGTATATTTGTTATGATTTTTGAATTCTTGTTTACAAATATTATCTCATTTGATCCTCATAACAACCCTGCAAGGTAAATATTATTATACAGTTGAGGAAACTAAGGCAATAGAGGATAAGTAACTGACCAAAGGTCACATAATTAAGCTTCTGAGGCTGGATTTGAACTTAGGTTATCCAGACTCCAGGCTCAGCACTCTATTCACTGTGTAACCAACTGCCTCTAAAGGAATATGACAGGTACAGGTTGGGGCTATTTGCGAAACACAGACAATTTCCAATTCCCTTAATGGTATCAGAAGGGAATAATACTCAAGAAGGCTAGAAAGGTAGGTAGAAAACCAGGCTGTGAGAGTTTTAAATGCTAAACAGAGGAGTTTATATTTGATTCTAGAAGTAATAGGAAGTCATTGGAGGAAGGAGGAAGAGGAACATGGTCAGCACTCTACTTCAGGAAAATCACATTGGCAGTTGTGAGAAGGATGGATTGTAGTAGTAGAGACTTAAAGCAAAGACCACTTCGAAGACTACTATAATATGTCAGGCAAGAGGTGACTGTGCCTGAACTATGGAGATGGCAGTTTCAGTAGAAAGAAGGGGACATACTGGAGAGTTGTTGTAGAGGTAGAGAAAACAAGATTTGGCAACTGATTGGAAATATGGGGTGAGGAGGAATAAGGAGTCAAGGATGAAAAAAAGATTGTAAACTTGAATTAATGGTAAGATGGTGTCTCCCTTCACTCCTTATTATGGAAGTTTAAAATAGGGGCGGGTTTGGTAAGAAAGAGAATGAGTTGTTTTAAGCATGTTGAATTTGAAATGTCTACAGGACATTCAGTTTTAAATGTCCAAAAGGCCATTAATTATGTGAGGCTACAGCGCAGGGGAAAGGCTAGGGTTGGATATACAGATCTGGAAAATATAAAGGTTATCTTCCATATCCATCTATCTTCTTAAGTACTACTGTGAGAAAGCTATGTTATTAAATGCTTTAACTAAAATCCAGGGAAAATATATCTGTAATATTCCCCTTAACCACCAGTTTAGTAATGTTATCATAAAAGGAAACAAAGGTTAAGTCTGCCACATGAAAGAAGCTTTCTATCTTTCACAAACTAACAGGTGATAAATCTCTTACTACAAATATAAACATCAAAATATCTTTGAAAAACAGCCAATAAACTTTGCTGAAATTGAGCCATGATCACAGATAAAATTGTTGCATCTAATCCCACTAACCTATAAAAGCTTATGGAAAACCTTTTTAATAGATAGTGTCATACAAGATTCATAAACTTCCAATTTATAGTATGGAGTAAAAAGTTCTCAAAATAAACACACCTACCAGAAGAAATCAAAACCACATGGGAAGAGGATGAAGTACATCTCATTGTCATTATCTTATCTGCTACTGGCTCCAAAGATACTTTCAATGAGCATACAGAAGATGAGCCTATGCTATGAAAGTTTATTCAATTACAAAATACAATTATTTTATCAACCTGATCAATAATTTGGCAGACACTAATCATAAAAACCTATAGAATAATGACATTTTAGAATCATCTGAATTTGAGAGAACAAGAAAAAATAAAAATAATGCCACACAAAATTATCCAATTATCAACCAAAAAGCATCTAATAAATGGACAAATCCAGTGGATTTGCTTATAGAAATGGAGGGGTTCATGACAGTACAATCAGGTCTGTACTGAAGAAAACACATATACCAGAAGCTAATTTTTCTTTCTTTCTTTTTTTTTTAGGCCTGTCGGTCCTGTTTTGGATGGAACACTGGTTTTGAAATCAGGAGGATCCAAATTCAAATCCTCTCTGTTTCTATAAGAGGCTTTCCTGATCTTAACCTTTCCCTCTGATGATTATCTCCAATTTATTCTGTATATAACTTGTTTGTATATTGTCTCCCCTATAAAAACGCGAGCTCTTTGACATCAGGGGCTCTTTTGCCTCTCTTTGTATCCCCAGGGAACATTCCTTGGCACACAGTAGGTGCTTAATAAATACTTACTGACTAACTGCCTCAGGTATTAGCTGTGTAACCCTGACAATTCATTTAAACTCTCTCAGCCTCATCTGAAAAATGTGGGTAACAGCTAGCACCTATTTCACATGACCGTTGTCAGGATCATATGAGACAACAAATGTAAAGGGTCTTCGCATGTTTTCAAGTGCTATATAAATAACTCCTCTTCATAAACTAGTAGACAATATATCCTTGTATTTAAAGATACAAATTTCAAGATGTCCTTGAGAATTCAACAAGAACACTCTACTGGAACAAGAGTAATATCACAGATAAAACTATAGTCAATAATCACCCAGACAGGATTAACTTATACAAATTTAAGAAAAACATTTTTCATAGATGTTGCCATACTGAATACTCATAATCCTCAAACTATGTAGAAGTAAAATCTTTCAAAACAGAGACCAAGCAGAAAGGTTTTTTTTTTTTTAATGTGAAAACAAGAAGTAAATATCATCCCCACCATCTTGTCTGCTTTGGAAGTTACTGTCTTGAGGATACTTTCAGTGAGCCTACAGAAGGGGAGTCTGCATTCCAATACTTCCATTCAATTGTAAAAATAAAATTTATCTCCTTGTGCAATAACTTACTGAACACTAAAAACAAAAGGACACTACTAGGTTAGTGACTTGCCTCAGGACTATTTCTACCTGGACCCCATGAAACATAAAGATAAGAAAGAATAATAAAAATAATGGTAGCAATAATTGCACATATATTATATACATAATATTGTGTGTGTATAATATCATCTTACAGTTTTTAAAGTATTTTTAAAGACTCATTTTATTATATTAACTTAACTATATTAATAAATTATTAACTATATTAATTAATATATTATATTAATATTTAATATATTATATTATATTCTTTCACAGACAATTAACACTGTGATTGTTCTTGATAGTTGATAACATGCTAACTTTATAAGAATATGACACCGAGAGACCAACACATCTATGGACATCCAAAATAAAATTTCAGTTAAGGGGCTCTATGTCTAATGGATTATGTTTCTTGCCTAGGGTAATGACGGTTATCCCTGATAATCTACAAATTCAGTTAACAACATCTCATTCTTGAAAGATGCCAGTCAAGGTAGTTATTTCAATAAATACATTCTAGAGTTACAAAGAGGCAGACAGTAGCTTAGTGGATAAAGCAATGGGCCTGGAGTCAAGGAAGACCTGAGTTCAAATCCACCCTCAGACCTTTTCTAGCTCTGTGACCCTGGGCAAGTCACTTAACCTCTGAAATCTGACAAAAGGATTCATTGGAGAAGGACACTCCAGTATGTTTGCCAAGAAAACCCTATGGACAGTTGGGCCATAGGGTCATAAAGAATTGGACAACTGATCCAAGTGAACAACAACAAAAAAAGTTAAAATAAATTAAATCATGTAACAATTAATTTAAAACAATTCTATACAGACTCACAAAATCTTGGAGCAGGAGAAATTCCCTCAAAAGGACATAGCCTATAACCAATTAGCATTTTGACTGATATTCTGAAATTTAACAGGTACCCAAAAAAGGGGCTAAATTCCTACAGCTATTAGCTTTCTACTCCTAACTACTGATATCACATACTTGCTACAGTAATAAGCCTACACACAGTCAATAGCTAGACCTTACAATAGAAAATATTTCTACCTAGCATTTTTCAGAACTCTATCTGAAATTTGTTTTCAGAGAATTATTCTATTGATTTAAGTTAGGCTGGAATAAATATAACTCACTTTTGCAAAATGTCTTCAATTCCCTTAAGGAAAGGTTTTATAAATGCAAAATCTAAGTTGAAAATTTAAAAAAGTATATACAAAACAAAATTAGAAAGAATTGCAGGCCACTTAAATTTTAGTAATATTGAAAACAATAATGTATGAAAAACACGTTGAACGTATGGAAAATATAAACTATATAGATGGCTATGTATATGATAAAACACACCCAAACAGAATTAAATGAACATGTTTCATCTTAAGTAAATCCATCTGTAAAAACAATCATGGAATTCTTTTTGCTTTTTAAAGGATCACTAACAGTTTTGTTGATGGTGACCATGTAAGTCACAATATTTCTAATTCAAACACCGGAAAATCCATCATTTGACTGTAAGAGCACTCATCCTAAATCTGTTCTAGCCTTCTGTTGGCTATTGGTTAAGCAACAATCATTATGAAAGGTAATCTGTCTCCTTTCTCTACTCTTAACCTCTACTCTTACCACATTCTTAGCTTCTTGGGATGAACACTGTCCAAAAAAATAACAATCCACTGGGAGTGTGGTTCAAAGGAAGAATGATATATAACCTACCCATTTTAAAATGTACAGATTAATAAATGCCAATATATTACTCACCCATTCATAAGAAACAATCCAGCAGCCGCGGGCAATTCCCAACAGTACATTCAGAGTTCGACGAGGTTCTCCTGCAACTACATGAGTGGTAGATTCACATACATCACAAGAAAAAGAAAAGTCCTTCAATTTGTCCACCACCTGCATGATGATATTCTGTTTCCTGCCAAACAGGAAATTAAAAACACAATTTAAATCAAATATCTCCTGCATCAGTACATACATTCAAGCAACCTGAATAAAAAGATAAAACTAAATTATATCCTATTAAAAAAAATTTGAACTAGACTTTTGATTTCATTGGTTAGAACTTTGGATGGGAAAATCCCCCTTACCAATGCAGACTGGGGCTTAATCTACAAATTGTCCTTGAACTGCCTGGGGCGCTGAGAGCTTAAATGGTCCAGGCTTATAAAGTCTGTCAAAGGTAGGACTTGAACCCAACTCTTTTTGACTCTTAAGATAGCTCTCTACCTATTATACCACGCTGCCTCGTGTTTAATTCTTCATTTCTTCCAAATTGGTGATTTTTTTTCCTTTTTTTGAAATCACTACAGAAGGTAGAAAGAGTATGGGGTTATGTAGAGTAGGAAGGGAAGAAAGAGGTCAACAACTATCTGCTCTTAGAGATGAGGAAACTGAGCTCCAGGAAAAGTGACATGACTTGTCCAAGGTCAGTTAATTAATGGCAGGGCTGAAACTAAACCTAGGTTTCCTGACTCTTAGCTTAGTGCCCTCTCCTCTATATTTGAACGCCCCTTAGGCAATTCGAGATATTTCTTTGGATAGGATACTGTTTTCACAGACTCCATTACAGTTTCAATGTTATTCCCGACTCTTGTAACCAGAATGTCTTTACCTTTACATTATCTTAGGATCACAGATTCACAGATATAGAACCAGAAGGGCCTTCAGAAACCAAGTATCCAACCCTCTCATTTTAGAAATGAGGAAACCAAGATACCCAAGGTCATATAGATAGTAAGTGATATCATCCACTTGGAGGACTGTGAGAAATTTCAGTGAGTCCACAAAATTAGATGGGGAAAAAAATAACTTACATTTTTATTTTCATCAACTTTTGGTTTCCTTGGTAATTCTATATATTTTACTTTATGTATTTAAAAATATTATTCTAAGATGGGGTCCATAGTCTTTACCAGCTAGTGAAAGGGGTCTATGATACAAAAAAAGTGTGAGAAGCCCTGCTAAAGAGTCAGTCCTAAAAATCCTTTTTCATCCTTCCTATAATAGAAAGCATTTCCTTTATCAAGTACACAACAGCTTTTTCCATCTCCCGTTCAATGAAGAGAATGGAATCATGGAATATTAGAATCACCTGGGGCCATCTAGTCTAACTTCTCACTTTACAAAGAAGAGACGAGAGATCCAAAGGAGGAAAACGGTTTATACAAAACCACACAAGCTAGCTACTGGCAGATCTAGAACTATAATGCAGGTCTTTATATTCTTATTTTAGAGCTCCTTTCCCAAGAAGGAGTCTCACCTCTGTGTCACTACTTATGTAATAACCTCTAGGGGCCTCAGTTTCCTCATCTTTAGAATTAATGGGTTGGTCATCTTTTAGGTTTTTGCCTCTTCTAAACTTCTACAGGTATCAATGCTAACATCTATGAGCTGTCTGGTTGTTATATAACTGACAGGTGTCTTTCCAAGGCAGGGATGCAGCATGTTACAATAAAAACAACAATGGCTTTAGGGTCAGAGAAGCCAATCTGAACAAGCCTGTCTTTGAAGCTCAATACCTATGAGGCCTGAAACTTCCCAGTACCTCAGTTTCCTCATATGTACATTGAGGAAATTAGGCTACATGGCCTCTGAGGGCCCTTCATGTTTCGAGTCTATGATCCTGTTATACTGTTCCACATATGATAGGAATTAACTATCTATCTCTTAACTTTTATCCAAAAGCAATGGAAGGGAGGGAAAAAGTAAGAATTATGAGAGGAACAATGAAGGAAAAAATTACTTTAAAAAAGTTTCATCTGTAAGCGTGGGAGTTCATGAGTTGGTAAGGACAACATTTTTGTTTGTACAAAAATGTGTGATTTAAAGACAATTATACCCACATCCAAAATCAAATGATTTCAACATCATTTTACTTAAAATATATTGAACTCATTTAGTGATACATATGGAAAAAATTATAGAAATTAAAAAAAAAACATTAATCATAAACAGGGTGTTTCAAGTATCAGCCCCTTTATTCCATGCTGTGAAACAAAAACAAACATCTTGATAAAAAGTGTTTTAAATATACATATCCTTCCCCTCAAACACAACCCAATTTAGATTTTCATACAGATGTCATTACAATTTGATGAATGTTTCAAAACCTGAAAGAGATGTGTGTGTGTGAGAAAAATCATATAATCCCTTCCTTGCCTTCCCTAAAAGCAGAATTTTAAAAACTACAACCAAGTATAACACAGAATA
Source organism: Pseudochirops corinnae (assembly GCA_028646515.1). NCBI lineage: Eukaryota > Metazoa > Chordata > Mammalia > Diprotodontia > Pseudocheiridae > Pseudochirops > Pseudochirops corinnae. The sequence continues at coordinate 142,609,625 of CM053585.1, forward strand.
TGGAAACATATTTGTGTTGGATGTTCTTTCCTGTGTAAATGTTTAAGAAGGATGATAAGAAGATGCCAGAAAATTAACTCTTCCACAAATATTCAGGGACAACTGCCTCCAATGATTCACCACAGAGGAAATGGAACCTACCAAACTAAAGTGACTGTTTCTTTAAGAGCTTGAAAAATGCATGTGCAGCCCAGGACAGCCTCAGAACATGGTAACATTCTTTACAAAGCAATTACACTTTACATGGAAGGGGCAAGAGGCCAAGCCCTTAGCTTGTGATTAATTTGTGGGCATAAGGACAGCAAAGTATTGTATAAGCATTGCCTCTTACTTCCCATATGACCCGAGTAATGGTCTCACTTTTAGCCCTGCTGGTTTTCTAACACTGACATTAGTTGGCAGAGAGTAACAGGGGCAACCATTTAAATCTTTACACAAACTACATTCCTTGGGTTGACTATAAATAAGTTTCATTCAGTTCAGCATGTGAAAGTAAATGCCGTTTATGTTCAGCTAACATTTTGCACAGAATAGGAAGTTATCAAAATAACTAGTACTTACTCAGAGGGCATGCTTGTCATGACTAATGTTCTTGTTGGCTAGAGATTTCAAAAGAAAAGAAACAAAAAAAGAAAAGGTCAAAAATATGAAATTCTGTTTTTCCCACAGAAACTTTACTCTAGTAGTTTCTATCAAAATTATAGCACTAAAAAAGGATGGAAGAATGAAGGGTTGGTTCAGTGGCACAAAAAAAGGTTTCATATTCCTGGAAGAGAAAGTCCTTAAGCTACTCAAAATTTAAGGCCTCAATCAATCAGCATTAAAAATGATAATGTATATAATATTTTACTGCTTACAAAATATTTTATATATGTTATCTTATTTGAACTCACACGACCCTATGAAGCAGGTACTATCTCAATTTCCATTTGAGGAAACTGAGGCAGAGGTCAAGTGACTTATCTAGGGCTATATAACTATATATTATATAACTATATAAGTGTTAGTCTGAATTTGAACTCAGACCTTTCTACCTTCAAGTCTAGCACTCTATCCACTACGCCACTAAAGGCATAATATGTGACAGATACTGTGCTAGGTACCTCAGAGACAAAAAGAAAAAAAAAGCAATAGTCCCTGACCTCATGGAGGTCATAGTTTTCTGTGGGAAACAACAAGTACACATATACACACTCCATGCAAAATAAAACTAAGCACAAGGGAGTCTGGGAGATGGCTCTCTCCCCTCCATTAGCCAGCCACACCATGCATGCCAATATTCCTTTAGATTGCCCTTTTACCTGGGAATCAGGTGTGAGAATCACTTTTTCAGAGATATGTGGGTCTAGTATTCTTTTATTTTTCTAAAGGTGATCTCATTCTATTACATGAATTAAATTTTCATCAAGGCTTTGATTCTTCATCGAACACTCTGGCAGGGAAAATCAGCCCATTTTTGTGTTCAGACATTTCCAAGGAAGAGAATAGGGGAAAGCATGAAGAGAAGAAGTGATGAAGCTCATTAATTACTGTAGTGACAGAGGAAGGATGATATAGAGTGGTGGTTCTCAACTCATGGGTTATGTTCAATTTGTAACAATGAAAATACATCCTGCATATCAGATATTTACATTATGATTCATAACAGTAGCAAAATTACAGTTATGAAGTAGCAACAAAAATAATTTTATGGTTGGGGGTCACCACAACACGAGGAACTGTATTAAAGGGTCATGGCATGAGGAAGATTGAGAACCACTGATATAGAGAAATTTAAAGAACTTATTCACAGTGGAACAATAAATTAAGATAGAAAACAACCCAAAAATCAAATTTCTTTATTTGGTGTTTTATTCCTATTTCATTCTGTAAAATCACAAGAATATTCTTGGAAGGAACTTTAGTTTAGAAAATTGAAAATGTTAATCTTTCCTTTTGTCTGATTGTTGAACACTGATTGTCAATGGCATTAGGATTTCTAGCCCTCTCTGTCTGGTGTTCTATCTATTAATATCTTGAAAGGAAATAGGGGTATGAATAGGGCCCCTGTTGTGGTGTTTGGGTGGAGGAAAGGGCAGTTAGTTCCAATTCAATGAGAAACCTAAGTAGGATAGTACATCGCATCACAGACTGAAATGGAGGAATTGTTTTCACAGGGAAACTTAAAACCCAAGATGGGAGAAAGAATGGGAAGGAAAAATATACACAAGGCAGGAAAACAACTAAAAAAAAAAAAGAATATTGCACTTCCACATTCCTCTGACCTACAGCTGTCTGATAAAAAATCTAGTAGACCAAGGGTTCATTTAGACAGAATTATTCTGGCTACACAGCCATAACACTGGTGCCCCCTGGAGCTAGGTATTTAAGATTACTAAGTAGGGTTACATATAATTAAAGCTCATAGAGCAAGAGTCACCCATTTGCAAAAGGCATGCCAGATGGTCTCTCTGAAAGCCAGAAACACATTGGACATGTAAAAAGTCCAAGTTTTGAAAAAGGATTATCTGTAATGCAAATGTCAAGTCACCTCTAGAATGAGCTAAATAGAATTAATCAAAGCAATGAACCAGTTGAATGTACTCTTGAGGCTCTTAGATTTTGAGAAGTCTGAGAACTTGGGCAAAGAAAAGTCAAATGAAAATGTATGAAAGCACTTTTTAAACTTTAAAATACTATATAAATGTGAGGTTTTAATATGATGATGATGATGATGATGCTAAATTTGCTTCTATTTGTTAAAGGTTTGTCATCTGCTTATCTTGCCTGAGTCAATGAAACCAAGACTTCTGAATGGCCCTATCTATAAAAAGTCAGATTCCAAACAAGGATACTAACATACTTGGCATATCTAAAAAGTAAAGGAGCAGGAACACCATCAGTAACCACAGACTGCATATACTTTCTAATGTGCTCTCTGAACACATACAACAACGTCATTTCCCAACAACTGTACTATGCGGTATCAACTCCATAAACATCATGCTCCCCTTCCCCCACCCCCCTTGTCAGAAGAAGCGCATCCTGAGTAAACTCATCAGCACAAAGACTGCTTCAGTTCTAGTACTCATACCACATTTCTGTTCCTCTGATTGGGAGGGCTAGGAGACAGCAAAAAACTTCTCCTAAAGTCTCCTTTTAATGAGGGCCTAGTAGCTCAGTAAACTCTTCATTTCCTACCATCTTGCCTGCTTAGTTTTGACTCCATCATCATCGTGCCCCCATGGTGGGCTTCTCCCATTTTCTTCTCATTTCCCCCCTCTCACTTTTTACCTTCCTTTGGTGAATTGTCTTCCTGTATTAGATTGTAAGCTCCTTGAGGGCATGGTCTGTCTTTTTCTTATTTGTATCCCCACTGTTTCCCATAGTATTTGGCACATAGCAGTCATTTAATATTTATTTTACTGCATTGTATAACATACACATACACACATATCTATAACTGTATTAGAAACTTTTATACATGTATATACATAAAAGTAAAGCTCTTCTAGATTGTATATTAAAGGAATTATTCAATTCAAGATGAACATTTGCCAACATATTACAAATTTAAATAATTTAACAATATTATACTGTTCTATTAATTAATATATGGGGTCTTTTTTTTTTGGTCTTTTTGGAGGGGGGCAGGTAGGACAATTGGGGTTAAGTGACTTGCCCAGGGTCACACAGCTAGTAAGTGTTAAGTGTCTGAGGCCACATTTGAACTCAGGTCCTGCGGACTGCAGGGCTGGTGTAATATTCACTGAGCCACCTAAGCCACCCCATATATATTGTTTTTAAGGAGGAAAAATGATCACTACTTATTTCAAACAACAGAAATACATCACTGACATCTCAAACATTTCAAACAGTTTAACACTAATAACTGTTAATCCCTCTGAGAACTGATAGACAATAAGTACTCAAGCACACCCCTGTCAGGCTGAATACTCTTTTTTCCCTTCCCATTTTGCTTTTGACTTTCCAGACTTCCCTACAACCCCTCAGCTGCCTTCTGACCATGGAATATACCTCCACCCCTGCTCTTACAGCCATATTCTTCCAATGGCCTCCATTTTGGGGAGAGGCCCAGGTCAGCCATCCTCCATTTCTCCTCTTAGCTGTGCTTCTCATTTTCTGGATTTCACCAACATACCCCTTACACCATTGCCTCCTGCTCACTCTACTTTTCAGATTCCTTTTTGTGTGCTGTCCCCCCCCATTAAAATGTAAGCGTAAATATTATCTTTATTTTTGCTTGCATGTATATATATAGATATAGATATAGATATAGATATAGATATAGATACACACACACACACACACACACACACACACACCTTGGCTCTTAGCACAATTCTTGGCACATATTAAATACCTAATTAAAGCTTGCTGACTGCCTGCTACTCTCTCTCTGCTAATAAAAAAAAGTAGATATCTCTTAAACAATATTGAACTATGGATGAAAAAGACAAAACACAACCACTGTAGCATTATGTAGTGGATAGAGAGATGGTCTGGAAACCGGGAAGATCAGGGTTCTGGTAATGCCTCTGACACTTACTGGGTACATGAAATGGCACAAGTCCTACTCAATACTCAAGGTAATTCTAAAAGATTATAATTATAATTATAATCTACCTTTACTGGTAGAAGGAATTTCCTATACCAGTGAAGTCACAGTTCCAATCTTTATCCCTGTCCCTTTTGAAAAACTGAGCAAATAGACTAAGAACAATATTATAATAAAGAAAGTTTACTCCAGGTCAAGCATTGCTTGAAATGTTGTTAGACAAGTAATTTGGCTTTTCTTTTTCTCGTATGTCTCACATAGCAAGGAGGAGACTGTTACTAAATTACTTTTTTTTTCTTTTTTCAATTAAGAGGCATTTATTTTCTCTCCCTCTCACCTATTTAAAAGGACAAATAAAGAAAAGCAAAACTTTGGAATATGTATAGTCAAACAAAATAAATTCCCACATTAGCCACGTTCAAAAATGCATGTCTTATTCTTAGTCTGTGACCTCTGTCAGGAGCTGGCTTCATCATCATTCCTCTGGAATTATGGTTAGTCATTTTGTTAATAAGAGTTCTTAATATTCCAAAGTAGTTTTTCTTTATAAATTATTATTCTATGAATTGTTCTCCTGATTCTGCTCATTTTACTTTGTATCCCTTCACCAGGTTTTTCCAAATCTTTCCTCTTAGTAATTTTAATAGCAGTTATACTCCAGTACAATGTTATATAATGGTTTATTAAGTCATTACAGAATGTTTCAGTACATATTTGCAACTGATCCTCAAGCCTGGGAATTTAGGTTGCCCTTCCTATGTTCCTATAGAGTACTGTGTTACAACAACATGAAGTTGCTCTATCCTTCTGAGAGAAGATTCTTGTAAACAACAAACTCTTGGATTCTGGTTTCTAATCCATTCATGATTACTAACTCATTTCCTTCCATTCTATTGTCTTCTTTGTCTTTCTCTTTCTAAGTTTCTTTTGCTTTTGATCACTGCTTCTCTTAATTTGTCTTCCCTATTATCACTACTCCCTTCTTCTTTTAGTCCCTTCCCCTTCTACTTTCCTGTTGGTAGGATGGATTTCTACACCCAAATGAGAGAGAGGGATAGAGATAAGAGATAGATAGAGTATATGTATATACACATATATTCTTCCTTCTTGGAACCAGTTCAGATGAGAGTGTGGTTCATGATTTCTTGCTGCCCCTTATTTTACTCTTCACTGTAAAACTCTTCCATGCATGTTTCTTTTATGTGAGATAATTTTCCTGTTCTTCTCCCTTCCCCCTTCTCCCTGTGCATGCCACTTTCTTACCCTTCCAGTGGTTTTTTTTTAAGATCATCCCAACATAATCAACTCATACCTATATACTCTGTCTTTGTGGGGTCCTTTTAACTGTCCAAATAATAATAAAGTTCTTAGGAGTTACATTTATCATCTTCCCATACAGGAATATAAACCGTTTAATCTTACTGAGTCCCATATGATTTCTCTTTCATGTTTACCTTTTTATGCTTCTCTTGAGTCTTGTGTTTGAATGTCAAATTTTCTATTTAGCTCTGGGTTTTTCATCAGGAATGCTTGAAAATCATTTATTTCATTAAGTATACAATTTTTCCTGTTTTCATACCTAGTTTTACTGAATAGTTATTCCTTTGAATTCTGGAACATCCTATTTCAAACCTTCCTTTTCAAGCTCACTTTACAGATGAAGAAACAGAAGTAAACAAGGTTGAGTGACTGGCCCAGGATCACACAGCTAAAAAGTATCTGAGGATGTATTTGAATTCAGGTCTTCCTGACTCCAAGCCTGATGCTCTATCCACTGTGCCACTTAGTTGCCTCCTTTTCTCTTTGACTGGGGAACTCTGAAATTTGGTTTTAATATTCCTGAATTTTCATTTTGGGATCTTGATGATCAATAGATTTTTTTCAACTTTATTTTGCCCTCTAGTTCTAAGATGGCAGAGCACTTTTCCTTTATAATTTCTTAAAGATGTCTAGGTTCCTTTTTTTTTTTTATCATGGCTTTGAAATAGTCGAATAATTCTTAAATTATCTCTCCTTGGTCTATTTTCTGGGTCAGTTGTTTTTCTGATGAGATATTTCACATTTTCTTCCATTTTTTCACTCTTTTGACTTTGTTTTGCTGTTTCTTAATGTCTCCTGGAGTCATTAGCTTCCACCTGCCCAATTTTAATTTTTAAAGAATTATTTTCTTTAGTAAGGTTTGCACCTCTTTTCCCATTTTGCTAATTTTGTTTTTAAAGGAGTTATTTTCATCAGTTTATTTTTGTATCTCTTTTACCATTTGGACAATTCGGCTTTTTAAGAAGTAATTTTCTTCAGTATTTTTTTGTGCCACTTTTACAAACTATTAATTCTCTTTTCATAATTTTCTTTTATCACTCATTTCTTTTCTCAATTTTTTTCTCTACTGTTCTTATTTGATTTTTACATTTTTTTTTTTTGCTGCTTTTTTCCCCTAGGAATTCCTGTTGGACTTGTGTCCCATCAATTTTTTTTCCTTTAAGGCTAAAACTAATGCAATAAAAATTAGAAAAGAAATAATTAACTGGGAAAAACAATTACAGCATATTTCTCTGATAAGGATCTCATTTCTGAGATGTATGTATAAAGATTTGATTAAAATTTATTGAGACTAAGAGCCATTCTTTAATAGATAATCTGTCATAAAATATGAAAAGGTAGCTCTCAAAGGAATAAATGCAACCTGTCATCAATCATGTAAAAATAGTCCAAATCACTAAAAATTAGAGTGATGAAACTTAAAGCAAGTATGAGACCTCACACTCATGAGATTAGCAATGACAACAGAAGAGTAAAATGACAAAGGGCTGTAAGGAAATAGGCACACTAATGCAAACTGGTAAAGAAAGCTATGAATTGATCCCACTACTCTAGAAAGTAATTTAGAACTACACCTCCAAAGTCATTAAATTTTGCATATCTGTTGACCTACCTATATCACAATTAGGCCCATCCCCCGAAAGACCAAAGAAAGAGCAAATTTCTAATAGCTTTTTTTAATAGTAACCCATAACCGGAAATTGAGGGGATGTGCTTCCACTGGGGTATAATTAAATAAATCATGGTACATGAATGTAATGGAATATGATCTTGCTATAAGAAATGATAGTTCAGAGGAAATTAGAAAGCCTCTATGAACTGATGCAAAGTACAGCAAGGAGAACTAGGAAAATTACTTATAATAAAGATTTTTTTAAAGAAAAAGTATTTGGAATTCATTAGAATGCTAATCAATGCAAGGATAATCCACAAGTCTCCTGCCAGAAAGGTAATGGACTAAAATGAACAAAATATGCATTTTAGGATATATTCAATATTGGCATCTGCATATCTGTTATAGGGATTTTGTTGGTTTTTTAAAAATTGTTTTATTGGAGGGAGATAGTAACAAGATGAGATAAATACTTTTAAAAATAAATATTGCATTTTTAATAAGACATTATAATTGTAGGCATTATTAGCAAACATTTGGAATGTTCACTAATATGAATGAAAAGCATGAATCAAAAAAGAACTAGTACAGCTTGACCAATAACAGGTCAAAGCTGGATTAACCTCATTACTAGACTAATAGATCAAGTAAATGCTATAGATAAGGTTTACCTAGATATCAACAGAGCACTTGGAAAAATGCTTGTAGTCAAGAAATTTAGTTTAGTTACATGGACTCATAACCGGTCTTAAAGTCAGATCCAAAGAGTAATCACTAATAGCAATACTATAGGTGCCATTTCCTTTGGAAAGTCTTACTAGATCTGCCTACTTGGCCCCTCTCCCATTCTGATGTCATGGTCCTCATGGAGAATGAAAGACAAACAACCTGTGAGTTGTAGTAGCTATCCCACAAAGGACCCAACTAGAAAATTCCATTGGGCAACACAGCTTGCTTCTTCTTTACTTCCTTCTTTCTATCCTTTTTTCCTTCCTTCCTTCCTTCCCTCCCTCCTCTCCCTCTGTCCACAAAGGGAATTATACCCTTACCACAGGTGCTCTACCCAAAGGAATATAAATCTTGATCACTGAAACCTAGCAACATATCTTAGAGCTTACAGGCTAGATTTCTTTTTTATGGACCATGCCTTAAGCCCACATTACTCTGGCTTTCATTGATTAGGGAACAATAGGGTCCAGCCCAAGCCTCACTGGGTCACTGTTTGGGTTCTGAGAGCTCAGAGTAAGTATAAATAGCAATAGTTTCTGTTTTGGCCAGAAAGACTGAAGGTCTTCCCCTCCCAGATTGATTTTTTTTTTGACTGGGTTAAAGAGGCCATTTTTTGCCCCATTCTTATCTAGCCTTAATCACTGACTGGGTATGCCTCAGATAAACTGAGATCCGAGAAAGAGCTTAAAAAGGTCAAGGTCTCCCACTGCATCTGGGGCCATCTCCAGTTGTCCTGACCTATATCCTGTCACTAGACTCAGATGGCTCCTGAGGAGAGAGGCTGGTGACTTTGCACAGCCCTGACTCACTTAAATCCAATTCACTTGCAAGTCATCACATTGCCTTCCTGATGTCATGAACCTCTTTGAGAACAAAGGACAAACAACAACAATAACATCTCAAGATTATAGAAATGTATCCCCTTTTTGCTCAGTTAGGGGATAGCTGAACAAGTTGTGGGATATGATTGTGAAGGAGTACTGTTGTGCTATTATATATTTATATATTATATATTATGTAATATATTATAATATTTTACATATAATATATAATATATATTATGTATTACATATTATATATTTCTGGTATATATATATCTCTATATATATCTCAACCTGTGGGTCTAGACCCCTTTGGGGGTCGAACAACCCATTCACGGGGGTTGCCTAAGACGATGGGAAAACACGTATTTCCCATGGTCTTAGGAACCAAGACACTCCTCCTCTATCCATCTCCAAGCAGGTCCACCCACATGCAGATACGCCCACATATGAGTATTAAAGGGTTGCAGCATTAGGAAGGTTGAGAACCACTGTGCTATAAGAAATGATAAGGCTGGTTTCAGAAAAACATGGCAAGATCTGTAAGAATTGATGCAGTTAAGTGAGAAGAACTGGGAGATCAGTAATAGGAACGTTGTAATGATGATCAACTGTGAAAGACTTGGCTACTCTGATCAATACAACAATCCAAGACAATTCCAAAAGTCTCATGATG
>CM053585.1:142619440-142630344 GCA_028646515.1 Pseudochirops corinnae
CCTTTGGGGGTCGAACAACCCATTCACGGGGGTTGCCTAAGACGATGGGAAAACACGTATTTCCCATGGTCTTAGGAACCAAGACACTCCTCCTCTATCCATCTCCAGGCAGGTCCACCCACATGCAGATACGCCCACATATGAGTATTAAAGGGTTGCAGCATTAGGAAGGTTGAGAACCACTGTGCTATAAGAAATGATAAGGCTGGTTTCAGAAAAACATGGCAAGATCTGTAAGAACTGATGCAGTTAAGTGAGAAGAACTGGGAGATCAGTAATAGGAACGTTGTAATGATGATCAACTGTGAAAGACTTGGCTACTCTGATCAATACAACAATCCAAGACAATTCCAAAAGTCTCATGATGAAAAAATGCTATCCACCTCCACAGAGAGAACTGATGAACTCTGAGTGAAAACAACTACCATTTTCTCATTTTTTTGCTTCCTTCACAATATGGCTAAAATGAAAATATGTTTTGCATGATTTCATATATATATATATATATATATGTATACATTACATATAATTATTGATAACTGCTTCACATGTATAATTGATATTACAGTGCTTGCCTTCCCAGTGGGGGGAGGAGGGAATGGGACAGAGGGAAGGAATTAGGAACTCAAAACTCAAAAAAGAAAGGAATGTTAATAATAAAAATAAATTTTTTCAAAAGATAAGTATATCCCCTTTCCAAGGACACCTTGAACCATATTAAATTCCCAGAACTTTACTGCCAGTCTTTTCCTCCTCAAAAATTTACTTTAATAATAGAGAAGGGCTTCAACATACTTTACCCATTTGTGCTACTATTTGATACACAATGAACTCCAGCCAATACTAAATTTTAGGATATTAATGAATATGTTTTAAACTCTATATATCCATTCCCATATTTATCTAGAACAAAAGTTATCTCTTCTCTGTTCTGTATTAAGCCCTTTGGTTCAAATATAAAATGAACAATTTGAGGATGTTTCAGTGGAACAAAAGCAACAAAATAGAAGGGCTAGAAAAAATCTCAATAATAAATGGCTAATGATAGGTAGGGAGGAATAGTGTTAAATAAAGGTAGGGATAGATATAGAGGAATAGTTAGTTTTCAAATATAGTGACAGAATGTAGTCAGATTATATGAACTGGTCAAATCAAATTTTTTTTCACTGCACCAGAAGCAACTGCAATTGCAAGAGTCAGTAAAAGACAGTATGGAAGCGACAAAGGTGCATGTATTTGGGAAAATGAAAATTAGTTCCTCCTCTAAAACATAAAGGTTACTTGGCCAACAAGGATTATGTTGCTCCATTTCAAAGTAAGCAAAGCAAAGTTCTTGCCAGGAAGGACACCTGCAAGACACAGGCAGTTTTAAAAATCCTACAGCCATGAGTATTGCACCCATATCATAAAAAATAATCCTATCTTTTTCTACCAAAAAGTTTATGCCTGTGATGATTTATTTCAATGAGTACCTCCCTAATGTGAGTATCTGAATTGGCTCATATTAAACAACAGAATCTCAATTTTAGAAAACTGAAAAAACTGCAGACAAATAACTCCCCCTACTTTGACTCCCTTGGCCAAAATGTGCTCATCTTTTTCCAAGAAATAAGATAGTACAATGCATTGGCTTGGTCTTCTTGTACTGCTGGCCAAATGTTGAAAAGAATAGAGGTTTAGAAAGAATTGGCCCTAAGGGTTTTATAAATGAGGGAGAAAAGTGCTATAAAATAGTATTACATGGACAGAGTCAATAAAAACTGAAACCATTTTGTTTCAATATTTGGAATAGTTAAAATGAACTTTTGTTCTCCAATAGTATTCTATTAGGCATTCTTAAAGACCAGACTCTTTGTGCATAATTATAGTACAACCATGAAAAAATAATTACTATATGTTCTAGGAGAAAGTCTGAAAATGGAAAATAAAATGGAAGAGTCTATATTTCCCCAAGAAGCTTAGTACTTATACAAAGATAAATACGAAGTATTTCTGATAATAGTAGTGGCAACCTCTTCTCCAAACTCTTATTTCTGCTGAAATATGCTACGGAGACACACTGCTGTAACGTCAAACTGGGTAAGTATAAAACAATATCATCATACTCCAGGCAAGACCAGCTTTTCCTTATGACTCTCCTGCTTCTTTTGAATGGCACCATTATTTTCCTACTCTTAAAACTTAGAAGTCCCATCTCTTCATCTACAGTCATTTACCAAAACCTGTCCAAAGTCTACCTGTTCAATCACTCTGGCACCAGTTCCATCCTTTCCATTTCTACTGCTTCCTCCTAATCTGTTTCTTCCCAAGATTACTGAAATGAACCTTGTATCCTTTCTCTACTTCTCTCATCAATCCTTTCAGCATATTATTGGCAGATTAATATTACTAATGTGCTGGCTTCAATACAGTAACCCCCATACTTCCCCATTTATGCAACCATACCTATCCACCCTCCTAGGATTCCTTCCTCTCCATTCTATGAGTTGAAATTCTATATACCCTTCAAGGTTCATGTTAACTGCCATCTCTTTAGATAAGAATTCCCTAATTCTCCCCAGCTGGAAGTGATCTTTGACTCCCAAGAGCTCCCCTAGAATTTTGTTTATAGAAGTTTTAAGGTATTGGTAGCAGTCAACCTTATGTTATATGATAGGGTCTGTGTCTTGCTCATTTCTATGCATTCCCTGAAATATCTAGCAAGATACCTTTCATATGGTATCCTACATATAGCAGATGCTCTTGCTGAATGAATGCAAATTAATCATTAGCATTGTAATGTTAACCCAGAGAGACAAGGGCACCAAATAAGTTCATTATATGGGTATATGTAATTCAGTTAAAGAAGTTAGCAATGTTTAACCTATGGAAGAGGAGATTTATGAGAGATATGAAAACAGGATGAGACTTATTCTAGTTAGCCCTAGAGAACACAAGTAATCATAATCATAATAATGACAATTATAATGATGACAATGTAAATATTAGTGAAAAATCAGTGAAGCTGTCCTCAGAGTCAAGAAGACTTGGTAAAAACACTGCTTCTGCCCTCTACTGGCTGAATGACCCTAGGCAAGTCAAGTCACTTAAAATCTTAGCTGCCCCAGGAAATTCTTTACATTGGAGTATAGTTGCCAGCTGGCATCAATGGAGGGAGCTCCTTCACTAGAAGTTCCCAGAATTGAAGAAATCACAGATCTTACTGAAATAATACAACTGACATTTATTTAGTACTTTAAGGTTTCCAAAGTACTTTATACACATTCTCATTTGATCCACACAACAATCTTGCAAGATAGTAACTTTATGTATTAAAATATTCACTTCACAGATGAGGCAACTTGCTCAGAGCAGTTAAGTGACCTCCAAAGAGGTTGAGACATCCTCACATAGCATATAAATTTCTGAGGTAAGATTCTAACCCAGGTCTCTTAAGACTGCAAGTCCAACACTATCTACTACATTACACAACTTCTCAACTAAGATCAATAGGAGTAAGTTATAAGGAGCCAGATTTGGGCTCAATTTAAAGGAAAACTTCCTAATAATCAGAGCTGACAAAAGAGGAATAGCTGTTTCAGGAAGCAATGAGTTATCAAGAGATCTTCAAGCATGAACTCAATGACTACTTGTTATAGCTCTTTTTAATGTGAAGGATTCATATTTCAGTTAAGAACTCATTATAATGATTTTCTACACTAAGACTTTAGGATGGTAAGGTACTGACATAATAGCTCATGTATATGAAGCTTCACATCTTATAGATAAGTCTATAAATGACACCCTCATTTTAGAGATGAGGTAATGAGTTCACTGAGTTTAATGTATTTTGATCAAGGACACAAAACTAGGAAGTGAGAGTTGGAACTTTAACACAGATCTTCTGACTCTAAAGCTAGTGCCATTTCCATTAAAATGTGTGGCCAAGTATACATGACATGGCTGACATATAAATGCTATAAATAATCCAATTAACCAGGAAAGAACAGTATCAACCAACAAGCATTTCTTACGTACCTACTTACTAAGAGGAGGGAATACAAAGAGAAATATAAAATAGTCCCTGCCCTCAAACAGTTTATATTCTATCTTGGGAAACTATATGTACATGTAACCCTAGCTTTAATAAGGTATACTACAAAAACTAATGACATTTTTACTGTATGTTCAAGAGGGAATAAAATCTTGGAGAGAGTTAAGTGACATCTGGAGAGCCTATAGAACACAGAAAAGACTAAAAGAACTTCTTTCTTTTGTTTTTTTTGGAGGGGGGAAAGGTGGGGCAATTTGAGTTGAGTGACTTGCCCAAGGTCACATGGCTAGTTTTTTGTGTTAAGTGTATGAGGCCGCATTTGAATTCAGGTCCTCCTACCAGGGCTGGTGCTCTATTCAATGCACCACCTAGCCGCCCAAAGAACTTTTTTCTAAAGAGACAGAGTGAGTTCACTCTCCAAGAGAAAGTCTGAAGAGGCATTTTGAGAGAGCTACATTTAGCTGTTATTTTATGAATAGATAATATGACTTCACTGTGCTCCCTTGCTGGGTAATCTCCCCGCTTTTTCAACTCCTTTTTCTATGTTGTCTTCCCAACTAGTCTGTGAGCTCCATGGAGTTCAGGGATTGCGTTTTCCCTTTCTTTGTATCCTCAGTGCTTAGCACACTGCCTGGCATATAGTAGGCACTTAAAGGCTGATTAAAAGGAGAAATATTGCAATTACCATTACTGTTACTCATAATTACCATTCTGTGAGACTGGTGGCAGCATTCATTAAAATATTTTATTCCATGTTCCTTTCCCCCTGCTCTGTCTGAATTTTACTCAGTGCAATACATTTTAAATAATTAGATGGACAGATAGATAGATAGATGCACAGATGGATAGAGACGGAGCAAGCATTTATGTGTCACATACTGTGCTAAACACTAGGAATACAAATACATGCAAGCAAGACTGCCTTTGACCTCTGAAAGCTTACATTCCAACTGGAGAAAATGATATAAAAAGAGGAAACAGAAAGAAGAATAAGATGGGGGTGGGAGGCAGGGATAGAATAGAGGAGGGATGGCTAGGAAGTGACATAGAGGTGTGGATGTGGTCAAGATAAAATAAAACCTAGCTAATAAGGATCACTTGCTAGACACTGAATTCCCTTCGGGTAAAAGGGAGAGATGATGGCCCAAGGAGAGAACATAATTTTATTATAAGCTACTGGAATAAACTATATTAACATCTTTTAAGCCTATGAGATGAAGGAGACAAAGAAAGGAGAGAAAAGAGAGAAAGCTTATGGTATAACATAAGTTGCTTTTCTGGTTTAATAAACTAGGGTGGGGGTTCAGTTAAATAACTAAGAAAGATTTTTTTGGTTCTGTTACTAGGGAAATGTAAGAACATTTTGGTTGACTTAAAATCTAGGATAAATATTTACTTATTTTTATTTTTTAAATTTATTTTTAGTTTTCAATATTCACTTTTATAGGATTTTGAGTTCTAATTTTCTCCCTCCCTTTCCCCCCCCAAGATGGTATATAATCTGACATAGGTTATACATGTAAAATCATATTAAATATATTTCTGAATTAGTCATATATTGTGAAAGAAGAATCAGAACAAAAGAGAAAACCATGAGAAAAAAAAGAGAGAGAGAGAAAAAAAATAGTATGCTTTGATCTACATTAAGACTCCATAGTTCTTTCTCTGGATATAGATAGCATTTTCCAGGATGAGACTTTTGAAACTGTCTTAGATCAGCTGTTCTCAACCTGTGGGTCACGACTCTTTTGGGGGTCGCCTAAGACCTTAGGAAAACACATATTTCCGATGGTCTTAGGAACTGATACACCCCTCCTCTATCCATCTCCAGGCGTGTCTGCTCATATGCAGATATGCCCACATATGAATATTAAAGGATCGCAGCATTAGGAAAGTTGAGAACCACTGGTCTTAGATCATTGTTTTGGTGAGAAAAGGTAAGTCTACAGAAGTTGGTCATTGCACAATGCTGCTGTTATGTACAATGTCCTTCTGGTTCTGCTCACTTTACTCAGCATCAGTTCATGCAAGTTTTTCCAGGTTTTTCTGAAATCTGCCTGCTTATCATTTCTTATGGAACAATAGTAGTCCCTTACATTCACATACCACAACTTGTTCAGTCATTCCCTACTGATGGGCATCTCCTCAATTCCTAATTCTTTGCCACCACAAAAAGAGCTCCTATAAATCTTTTTGTACACGTTGGTCCTTTTCCCTTTTCTATACAGACCTGGTGGAGATATTGGATCAAAGGGTAATGCAGTTTCATAGCCCTTTGGGCATAGTTCCAAATTGCTCTCCAGAATGGTTAGATCAATTCACAACTCTACCAACAATGCATTAGTGTTCCATGGAACAAAATTTCATAATGAAATGAACCAGGAGCAGAGAGAAGTGGAAGTAGGTATGATTGTTGAAGTTTATCACACAGTCATCCTGGCCTTACTTAAGGTTACACATATATAAGTAAAAAAAAAAAAAAGGATATATGTGATATAATGTAAATACAAAGTAATGTCAGGGGGAAGAGATATAGAGTAGATAAGAGAGAATAACAGGTCACTGAGTTCAACCTCCTCATTTTGCAGATAAGGCAGAACTTAAGCTACAATTTGAAGGAAGCAAGCCAGGGATTCTAAGAGGCAGAGGTGAATAGGCAGTACTTTCCAGGCTTGGGGAATACTTTTGCAAAGGCATAAAGATATGTGATGAGTGTGAGCAATAGCAAGTAATTTTTGGTTTGGTTAGATTATGGAATACTTGAAGGGAACTAATGTATCTATCTGAAAAACACATACAAGTGTTAGGCTGTAAAGGACTTTAAAAGCCAAACAGAGGTATTTGTATTTTATCCTAGAGCCAACTAGGAATCACTTAAGTTTATTTAGCTGGGGAGTGTCACGAACTGACCTGTGCTTGAAAACATCAGCTTGTTAACTGAGTAGATGATAATCTATAAAGTAAAGGCTACTGAAATAAAGATGATGTAGCCCTGCAAAAGACTAACATATGGGTAGAAAACAGGGAATATATGTAAGAGATATTGTGAAGATAAGATCTATAAGACTTTGTAAACTAAGAGGATTTGGCTGGTAAAGGGGATCCTGAAATCAAAGATGGATGTGGAGTTGCAAACCAAGGTGACTATGAGGATGGTGATACCTTCAAAAAAATGGAAAGTCAGGATTAGGAATGAGTTTGGGTGCAAAGCTTTTTTTTTTTT
Organism: Pseudochirops corinnae; assembly: GCA_028646515.1. Lineage (NCBI taxonomy): Eukaryota > Metazoa > Chordata > Mammalia > Diprotodontia > Pseudocheiridae > Pseudochirops > Pseudochirops corinnae. The sequence goes on from CM053585.1 coordinate 142,626,697, forward strand.
TTTTTTGATATGTTGATTCTGAGGTGACTGAGAAACCATGAGTAGATAGATACATGTGGGAGTCATATACCTAAAGAAGATAACTGGACACATGGGAACATCAAATGTCTGCCAGCCCCTTCCCCACATTGCTGAAACTTCTCTTAACATGTCAGATTTTGTACCAAAGGTATTTTATGGCATATGGCATATCCCCCTAATGAACTTTAGACATTATGAGACAGGGACCATGTCCTATCTAATCCTTCTATCTTCCCTATACAGTACATACTACTTTGTACATAGTAAATGCTTAAGATTTTTAAAAAAAAATTAATCAAGTTTAGTCTTGTTCTCACATCTAAAGAGTTTCTGCATCTCTGCTTTTTTCATATCATACTTAGCTTCTAACCCTTGCTTTCTTTCCTACAATTTTCCTCCTTAGGATCTTCATTTGTGTGTCTCCCAAATTCCTGTGTGATATATTGGCTCACCATGGCTTCAATTCTATGTAAATATAAAAAAATAAAATAAGCAAAAAATAAAGATTACTTGTCTGAAAATAGTAACAGGACATCTTTTTGCAGACTTATTAACAGTCACTGCTTTCTAAGATGCACAGATATAGTTTTCTAGCAGCTTCATAAACAAATGCATCAAGCTCAATAATTGGCATTAGGAATACAAAGACAAAAAAATATCTCAAGGAGCTCCATAGACGGAGAACCCAACATCCACATGTGTATATAAGTAAAATCATTCAATCATAGATTTAGAGCTAGAAGGAACCTCAAGAATCTAGTCCTGAGTTGTCAGTCAGCCTCAAGCTCTGACATAGTCCAAACCAGATTAACATGTAATTGGGAAATGTTTAACAAAAGAAAAAAATATATAACCCAACATAGATAACACTGATATTAATTAATAAATGTGGTTTCTAAGTCAATGTGTGATCTGCAGAAATTTGTTTCTATTTGACTTACATACCACGAATTGAGTCCAATCCCACCATTTTACAAATGAGATAACTAGGGCCCAGGAAAAGTTACAGAACTTGCCTAAGGTCATAGGCAGGAAGTGCCACAGACTTCAAGTCCAGCACTCTTTCCTCTGCACCACTATTTCCCTCTAAATAAAGCAGAATACAAGGTAGTTAGGGAGGAGGGAAGGAAAGAGGGAGGAAGGGCACTCCCAGTTTGGGGGATGTGAAAGGACTTCTTATTAAAGGTGTTGCTTGAGCTGAGTCTGCAAGAAATCAATGATTCTTTGAGGTAGAGGTGTGTAAGTGCATTGCAGAAACTGAGGATTGACAGTGCAACAGCCCAAAGACAAAAAACAGAGTGTAAAGAATAGAAAGGATATTTAGCTAGACTATCTATAAAGTGAAGAAAGGGAGGTAGTATTTGGCTGGGGCCAGATTGTGTAGGACTTTAATAGCCAAAAACAGGAGTTTATAATGCTAGAGTTAACAGGGAGCCAGTGCATTTTATTTAGTAAGCAGGAACATGGTCACATTTGCTTTTAAGTAAAATTGACAATGGCAACCCTGGGGCAGGGGTGAGGGAGTAAGAGGTAAGATGAGATCTGAGGCTGGAAGACCAGTCAGGAGGACACTACTAGGGGTGATAGAGGACACAAACTAGGGGTGATAAAGACCTAAACCAAGGTGGTATTTATGTGAATAAAGAGATCAAACTCAGGTGATTTTGTAGAGGTAAAAACAGCAAGACTCGGCAACTGAACATATGAAATGAGTGAGAGTAAAGAGTCAATGATAATACTTAAATTATAAACCTGGGAAACTAGAAGGATGATAATGTTTTCACCAGAAATGGAGAAGAGTAGTAAAACGGTGGGTTTGCGTTCTGGTATGGATATGTTGAGTTTAAAATAACTTGGAGACAACCAGTTTTAAATGTCCAATAAAAGGCAGTTAGAGATGTGGGACAGAGGTTTGAAACAGGTGCTAGATACCCAGATTTATGGGTACAGAGACATTAATCAAACCCACAGGAGTTTGTAAGGTCACCAGAAGAGTGTGGAGAGAAAAGAGAAGAGGGTCCAGGTCAGGCTAGACAGGTCCAACCCCACTAAAGAACTCAAGCCATACTGGTCTGTAAGAGTAACAGTCTAATGAACAAGGTTACTAGGATAAAGTGGAGTCTCTTGACACTTTATTTGTTTGGGATATGTTTTAAAACTACAAGTTGTTGATTTGACTGTCCCTGCTAAACTCAATACCACTAACAATGAAAATAGCCACTGCCACTACTGTAGTCCAGACCACGATCAGCTTTCACTGGATTATTAAAAAAGCCACTTATCGATGGCAGCAAAGAAGCAGGAAAACTCCACGGCTCCCCCCATAACCATATCAAATACCTATAAAATACTACTCTAAACAAACTTTAGAGCTACAGAACGCACAAAGTGATAGGGAAACAAAGCTCCCACTGAAGGCAGCCTGGCAGGCAGACAGGAAGGGTTCATCACAGTGTGCTGGGAGCCAAGCCCAACCCCCTGTGAACCCATGGTTTTAGTTCCAGGGCGGCGCCAACTAGCAGTGGCTGGAGCATTCAGGAGAGTGGATCACCAGCAGCTGTGGTGGTTTCCAGAATTATCAATCCATAAATGCCAAAGACAAAGTAAAAGGTCAGTGGAACTCTGCTGGAACTGGGGGGTGGGAGGGTGGAGTGCAGTCTGGCCTCTGCTGAATGAGAAGCAGTGGAGACACAGAGGGCATGCAGCTGCCTCCATGTGGCTGCTTCAGAGCTCCTGGCCTGCAGATTGCATAGGGGCCAAGCAACCACTGAGAGGCTCTTGCCTTAACCCACTTGGATCTGGATCATGGTCTTGAGTGGTGGTCCTGAGGTATGTGACCAGTGAGCCAAAGCTGGTGGGGGCTGTAGAGACGGCACACTCCTAATAGCTCTGGCAGCTGCAAAAACCTCAGCAATTTGGGACAAAGCTCCCCCCTCTGGAAGCAGAGTTCTACTGTGGCCAAGAGCTCAAAAGTCAAGTAACTGACTGTCAACATGAGCAAGCAAAGGAAGCAAAGCAAATACAGGCATACAACTTTAGATTCCTTTTTGGGGACAAAAAGGATCAAAGTATGGAACGGGAGGAAGACAACACAGTCAGAACTCCTGCACCAAAATCTTCCAAGAAAAATGTGAATTGGTTACAGGCAAGGGAGGAGCTCAAGAAGGATTTTGAAAATCAAGTAAGAGAAATGGAGGAAAAACTGGGAAGAGAAATGATAATGATGTGGGAAAATCATGAAAAGAGAATCAACAACCTTACTGAAGAAAATAACACCTTAAAAAATAGACTAATTCAATTGGCAAAAGAAACCCAAAAAGCCAATGAAGAGAAGAATGCCTTAAAGAGCCAAATTTGCCAGATGGAAAAAGAATTTCAAAAGCTCACTGAAGAGAATAATTCCTTCAGAATTAGACTGGGCACATGGAAGCTAATGACTTTATGAGAAATCAAGATACTATTAAACAGATCCAAACAAATGAAAAAATAGAAGGCAATGTGAAATATCTCACTGGAAAAACAACTGACCTGGAAAATAGATCCAGGAGAGACAATTTAAAAATTATTGGACTACCTAAAAAGCCATGATCAAAAAAAGAACCTAGAAATCATCCTTCAAGAAATTCT
>CM053585.1:142639531-142651653 GCA_028646515.1 Pseudochirops corinnae
AAAGATATATATATATATATATATATAAAAATAGAGGGTGTGGGTATAAATTAAACAAAATTATGATAAAAAACATTATTAAGGGGCTGTAAAGGGATTGCAATGAAAGAAAAAGAAAGAATGAAGCAGAAAAGGGTAAATTATGCCACACAAAGAGGCATAAAAACATTATAGTAGAAGGAAAGAAGGGAGGGAGATGAACATTATATGAACTTCACCCTCATTGCTTCTGTTATAAGGAGAGAATAACAATCAGTTAAGTACAGGACTCTATTCAGAAGAGACATAAAACCTATCATAATAGAGGGAAAGAGGGGAGAGAGAGGAGCATTGCATGAGATCTATTATCATCAATCTTGATTCAAGGAAGAAATAACATACTACATTAAATATAAAAATCAATTGTACCCTACAGGCAGTATAAGGGGGAAAGGGCTAAGAAAAGTAGGGGGTGGTTAGAAGAAAGGGAAGAAGTAGTAAGGGGGAAGAGTAAGAAAAGGGAGGGGGGCTAATTAGGAGGGAATACTGAGGGAGGCAGTGGTCAAAAGGAAAACTCTTAAGGAGGGGAAGGGAAAAGGAAGATACAAAAATATAAAAAGGGGAGGGAATAGGATGGAGGGAAAGTCACAGACAGTATATCATAACTGTGAATGTGAATGGGATGAACTCTCCCATAAAATGGAGGCGGATAGCAAAATGGATTAAAAACCACAATCCTACGATATGCTGTTTACAAGAAACACAACTGAAACAAGGGGATTCACAGAGGCTAAAGGTAAAAGGCTGGAGTAAAATATATTATGCCTCAGCTAAAGTAAAAAAAGCAGGGGTAGCAATCCTTATCTCAGACAAAGCAAAAGCAAAAATAATTCTAATTAAAAGAGATAAGGAAGGAAACTATATCCTGCTAAAAGGCACCATTGACAATGAAGCAATATCAGTACTAAATATACATGCACCAAGTGGTATAGCATCCAAATTCCTAGAGGAGAAGTCAAGGGAGTTAGAGGAAGAAATAGATAGCAAAACTATTCTAGTGAGGGACTTCAATCTCCCTCTCTCTGAACTTGATAAATCTAACCTAAAAATAAACAAGAAAGAAGTTAAGAGGGTAAACAGAATCTTAGAGAAGATAGATATTGTAGACCTCTGGAAAAAAAAAACTGAATGGGGATAAAAAGGAATATACCTTCTTCTCAGTGGTACATGGCACATACACAAAAATTGACCATGTACTATGGCATAAAAACCTCACAAGTCAGTGAAGAAAGACAGAAATATTAAATGCATCTTTCTCAGATCATGATGCAACAAAAATTATATGTAACAAAGGGCCATGGAAGGATAGACGAAAAACTAATTGGAAACTAAATAACTTAATCCTAAAGAATGAGTGGGTCAAATAAGAAACTATAGAAACAATAAGTAACTTCATTCAAGAGAATGACAATAATGAGACAACATACCAAAACTTGTAGGATATAGCAAAAGCAGTCCTTAGGGGAAGTTTTATATCCCTGAATGCATACATAAATATAATAGAGAAAATGGAGGTCAATAAATTAAGCATGCAACCGAAGAAGTTAGAAAAAGAACAAATTGAAAACCTCCAATTAAATACTAAATTAGAAATAATGAAAACCAAAGGAGAGATTAATAAAGTTGAATTTAAGAAAACTATTGAATTAATAAATAAAACTAAGAGCTGATATTATGAAAAAACCAACAAAATTGATAGACCTTTAATCAATATGATTAAAAAAAAAAGAAAACCAAATTATGAGTATCAGAAATGAAAAGGGCGAAGAGAAGTTGCTGACTTTCATTCGTTATGATAGTTTCCTCATGTATAGTTCCTACAGCAATGAAATCACAGGAGTCAACAAATCACTGCACTTCTTGGCCCAAAGCTGAGAGATTTCTATGTCATTAAGCACTCAATATGAAATGAATAAACATGGAAAGATACTTTCCTAAGATTTGATTATTTCAAGATTAAGATTTCGATACAAGACTGACAGAATCCTAATAAAGCTACACCCCAGTCCCGATATTCTAACTTCATTATAGGCCCCGGCCATACTGAACAGCAGGCCCACTGCTCCTACCTAGCCTCCCCAGCCTTAAACCCCCTCCCACCAACATCCCAACTTCTTCTTATATGGCTCACTGCTTATTAGAACAGGTATGTCCCTGAACTCTTAGTTCCCACAGAAACAGCAAGTATGTCCATGTGATGGCAACCCAGCTACTGCTTCTACCTAGTCACTGCCCCTAGACCCATTCTCACAGAAACAGGCATGTTCTTGTATTCAGTCACAATCACATTATCCATCTATCCCAAGAAAGGACCACAATACCTAACTAACTATCTTGACCAGAGAGGACCACAATAGCTAGCCAATTGGAGGACAGCACCATCAGAATGTTTAACCTCAGAACCATAGATGGGACCACTCCTCCGTTACCTAATCCCCTGACAAAACCCTCCTGCCTTTTTAATATTAATTAGAGTAATTGCATCTTTACCCTATAAAAATCCATCTTGCTTTCTCAGAAGCTGCTGGTTCCTCTTGGAACTTAGCCCATTTCATGAGAGGTGTCAATCTCAATAAATGCCTATATTTAGATTAGAGGTGGAATGACTTTGAATTCTTTGAGACAGTTCCACCACAACACAACATGAAACCCTAACAGTTTTTGGGTGGGCAGAGCCCCCACCGCAACAGTTTTTGGCATCCCTGTATTTAAACTGCAACAAAGACGTCTTTTAGAAAATATTGACAAAATCTGTGTTACTGAATTCTGTTTCCCACACAGGTGGAGAATAATCTTCAGATGGTTCAAGTGTAGCTGTGTTGCTCTATTGCTTAAGAACTGTTAGTAGCAGGGGGTGGAGCCAAGATGGCAGAGCAGAAATAGGACTTCCCCACATCTCCAGCTTCCACCTCTTCCAATACATGTAAAAAATGAGTCTAAACAAATTTTAGAGCTATAGAACCCACAAAATGACAGAGAGAAACAAATCTCCCACTCAAGGCAGCCTGGCAGGCCGGCAGGAAGAGGTTATCGCACCTATCTGGAAGCCGAACCCAGCATCCTGTGAGCCATGTGGTTTTGGCCCCAGGGCAGCCCCAACCAGAAGCGGCCAGAGCACACTTCAGGAAAGTGAAGCACTAGCAGCTGTGGCAATTTCCAGACTTCTCAACCTATAAATACCAAAGAAAAAGGAAAAGGTTAATGTGGAACTCTGTTGGAACAGGGGTGGAAGGAAGAGCTTGGTCCAGCCCCTGCCCCCGGGGCAAGAAGTGATGGAGGTGGGACAGCTGCTCCACGTGGATGCCTCAGAAGCTCCTGGCCTGCAGACTGTAGGGGGACCAAGCAACCATTCAGAGGGTAATCACTCTTGCTTTAACCTGCTTGGATCTGGATCATAGTCTTGGGTAGAGGTCTTGGGGTGTGTGGCCAGGTGCCAGAGCCTATGGGGGCTGCAGAGAGGGCGCCCTCCCAATTGCTCTGGCAGCTACAAAAACCTCAGTGATTTGGGACAAAGCTCTCTCCATTCTGAAAGCAGAGTTCTAATGTGGCAAAGAGTACAAAAGTCAAGTAACTGACTAGTAATATGAGCAAGCAGAGGAAACACAATCCTACCACAGATTCCTTTTTCAGGGACAAAAAGGAACAAAGCATGGAATGGAAGGAAGACAATGAAGTCAGAACGCCTGCATCAAAAGCTCCCAAGATAAATATTAATTGATTACAGGCCATGGAGGAGCTCAAGAAGGATTTTGAAAACCAAGTAAGAGAAGTGGAGGAAAACTTGGGAAGAGAAAGGAAAATGATACAAGAAAATCAAGAAAAGCAAGTCAACAGCCTGATTGAAGAAAATAACACCTTAAAAAATGGACTAACTCAAATAGCAAAAGAGGCCCAAAAAGCCAATGAGGAGAAAAATGCTTTAAAAAGCTAAATTTGCCAGATGGAAAAGGAATTTCAAAAGTCACTGAAGAGAATAATTGCTTCAAAATTAGACTGGAACAAATGAAAGCCAATGACTTTATGAGAAATCAAGATATTATTAAACAGATCCAAACAAATGAGAGAATAGAAGGCAATGTGAAATATCTCAGTGGAAAAACCACCGACCTGAAAAACAGATCCAGGAAAGATAATTTAAAAACTATTAGACTACCTGAAAGCCATCATCAAAAAAAGAGCCTAGACACCATCTTTCAAGAAATTATCAAGCAAAATTGTCCTGATATTCTAGAACCAGAGGGCAAAATAGAAACTGAAAGAATTCAGTGATCATCTCTTGACAAAGATCCCAAAAAGAAAACTCCTAGGAATATTATAGCCAAATTCCAGAGTGCCCAGGTCAAGGAGCAAATACTGCAAGGAGTTAGGAAGAAACAATTTGAGCATTGTGGAAACACAATCAGGATAACACAAGATCTAGCAGCTTCTACATTAAGGGATCAAAGGGCTTGGAAGATGATATTCCAGAGCTCAAAAGAGCTAGGATTAAAACCAAGAATCACCTACCCAGCAAAACTGAGTATAGCGCTTCAGGGGAAAATATGGTCATCCAATGAAATAGAGGACTTTCAAGCATTGTTGACAAAAAAACCAGAGCTGAACAAGAAAATTTGATTTTCAAATACAAGAAGCAAGAGAAGCATGAGAAGGTGAACAGGGAAAAGAAATCATAAGGAACTTATTAAAGTTGGACTATTTATATTCCTACGTGGAAAAATGATAATTGTAACTCATAAGACTTTTCTCAGCATGAGGACAGTTGAAGAGAATATATATGTATAGATATAGATATAAATATAGATATGTATATGTATGTATACATACATATATGTATACATACAGATAGATGTATGTATAGGAGGGTGTAGGTGTGTATAAATATAAATGTAAGGGTGTGCATATGTATGTATATATATACATAGACAGAGGGCACAGGACGAGTTGAAGATGAAGGGATGATATCTAAAAAATAAAATTAAGAGGTGAGAGAGGAATATATTGGGAGAAGGAGAAAGGGAAAGATAGATTAGGATAAATTATCTCATATAAAAAAGGCAAGAGAAAATTGTTACAATGGAGGGGAAGAGCATGAAGGTAAAAGGGAATGGGACAACTTTACTCTCATTGAATTTGGCCTACAGAGGGAATAACACACACACTCAATTGGGTATCTTACCCTATAGGAAAATAGGAGGGAAAGGGATAAGAAGGGGGAATGATAGGAGGGAGGGCAGATTGGGGGAGAGGGTAGTTAGAAACAAACACTTTTGAAAAGGGACAGGGTCAAAGGAGAAAAGAGAATAAGTGGTAGGCAAGACAGGATGGAGGGAAATATAGTTAGTCTTTCACAATATACCTACTATGGAAATGTTTTGCATAACTACACACGTACAACCTATATCAAATTGCTTATCTTCCCAGTGGGGGGGGTGTGTGAGGAGGGGTGGGGAGAAAGGATATTTTTTTTTAACATGCAACAGGTAAATAAGATATACAGGCACTGAAGTACAGAAATCCATCTTGCCCTACTAGAAAGTTGGCGGGGGGGAGGGGAAGATATAAGAGAGAACAGATTGGAGAAAGGGGTATTTAGTAGGCTAGCTGTTTTGGGGTGGGCAGTAGGGGAGAGACAGGGAGAAGAATTTGTAATTCAAAGTCTTGTGTAGATGAATGCTGGAAACTAAAAATAAATAAATAAATAAATTGGAATGGAAAAAAAAAAACTGTCAGTAGCATCTTGATTTAGGATAAACTAAACTTCTTAATTTGGCATTTAAAATCCTTTACAATCTGGTTCCAGTTCACATTTCCAGGTTTACTACACATGACTCTTCCTATACTCTAGTTTCCACCTTATAGGCCTATTCAGTCCTGCTGAACTTTGGCATTCTCTCTCTCTGTCACTTCCATTCCTTTCTATAAACTGCCCTTCATGGCTGAAATGAACTTCTCCTCTCAATAGCCTCTAAGATTCCCTAGCTTCTTTTAAAGTTTGATTCCTGGGGAGGCTAGGTAGTGCAGTGAATAGACCACCCACCAGCCCTGGAGTCAGGAGGACCTGAGTTCAAATCTGACCTCAGACATTTGACACACTAGCTGTGTGACCCTGGGCAAGTCACTTAACCCTAATTGCCCTGCCTTCCCTTCTGCAAAAAAAAAAAAAGAAAGAAACAAAGAAAGAAACAAAGTTTGATTCACGTGCCACTTCCTTTGGGAAGTCTTTGCTGATTTTTGTTGTCAGTGTTCCCTCTTTCCCCTCCTTGAATTATCATTTTTATATTTATTTGTTTACATGTAATATTCCCCATCTTCCAGCAAAATGTGAACTCCTTGATGACAAAGGCTATTTTTTGTTTTGGGCTTCTGTGAGAATCAAATGATTTGCTATCTATATCTAAGTATGTATGCATATAGGTATATGTATATGTATGCATATATTGCATTCTGCAAACCTTAAAGAACCACATAAATGTTAGCTAACTATCTACAAGGTGGGGGTTGATAGAATAAAAAATAATGAGAAGTTCTGATGAAAACCAATGAAACTGAAAGTCATATTGGCTTTCCCTAATTTTAATGCAAGAGTTAGTTGAGGGGTTTCTCATGAAACTTCTCATGAACATTCATGTGCATTTACCAGATTTCTCTATGTTCCCCAAAAGGGTTTGTTATAAACTTCATCTGTATAAATATTTGCTGTGTAAAAAATAAAGCATTTCTTTATTTACTTGAGATCAGATCCCATTAAATTATTCTATATATTTCCTTGGTCTCATAGATATGAGACAAGTTATTAGCTGACAATTTTAATTTTAGGCAATAAGGTAGATGCTGTCAAAGAATCAAAGAAAAACAAGCCAAACTAAGGCTAAGATGACAGAAAGTCAGTTTTAGAACGAGTTATCCCACAGTTTCAAAAAACAAAAATAAGAAAGTAAGTCTCAGTATTTAAACTTCTTGCTTGAAGTTAAGGTTCATGACTTGAATTTAAATTCTGATCACTTGAAAGTTAAAGATGGTGTTATGTTCTTAAACCCTACTTAGTGAATGTTTTATCAGATTAAAGAATATAAGTTCTGATATAACAAAAAGCCCTTGGCATTTTGAAGAGCTAAAGATGTCTTGGAAGCAAGATTTGGGAAAGCTCACATTGCATGCATACACATGTATGTTACTCCAAGGCCTGAAAGTGATCATGGCTCTCATTTTTATGAACATTACCACTCTCTAATATATAACCAAAATTAATTTTGGGGAAAAAAGCCTTCAGTTTGATAGATTAGTTTATATTTCATAAACTTGGAGTAGATTAAGATATATCAACTCTTAAAAGTTTAAAATAATATTTTTATACAAGTACACTGACCTTCTTGACTTTTCTAGTTTTTTGTGATTCCTCTAGAGATTTGATCTTTTGGTCTTCAAAGCCTTCAGAGACGTCATCTAAAATATCAAGCTTCACTTTTCTGCTTTCAACACCTAAAATCCAAGTGAATTGAAACTTAATTAGAAATTAAAATGGACGAGTTCAAACTGACATGGCAAGAGAAGTTAAAAATAAAACTTCCTTATTTGTTATAGTAAGAAGACTTAGTTCAGCTTCTGTTGAAAGATATAAACATCATATATTTTTAGTTCTTTGAACTACTACTACTCAGGCTTTGCATTCAATTTCATTTTAAATAATCAAAGTAGGTTATATTATTCAATAATTTTAAAAAGTGTTTGTTCCTCGGTAGCACAATATTACTAAATTTGTCTAAGGTAAAAAATGTATACCTTTAGATTTTTTGTTTATTTGAAATAAAATAGCCTTTTATATTAGAGAATCATTATAAATCAACTCCTGTGGTTATCATAAAATCATACATATTTGAAGTCTTCTTAAAATTTACAGAAACTCTTCTTTATATAAAAAAGATATTATACTTGCTATCAAATATCTCAACATGAGACAAAGTTCTTAGCACTAATTAATTTAATAAGAATTTGTTAAGCCCCTATCATATGCCAGGCATTGTGCTAGGAGCTTGAGGGTACACAAAAACAAAAAGGCACTACTCTCAAGGGGCTTACAGTCAATAGAAGACTATATATACACACATATAAGTGTGTACAAAATAAGTATATATAAAATATGTAACATGAATAAGAAAATTAATTAAGTTAGGTATTCCAAGAGACTAAGGTAAGGAATGGGTCACAATTTGGAAGTGAGAAAGCCTTCTCTGCTGTAAAAATTAGAAGTCCACAAATTAAAAATGTGTTTGTCTTATAAATATTTGCAAAGTCTGAATGCTTTTATTCCCAAAGGAGCAATATTATAAATGGTTAAGCTCCCACCTAGCTAGCCCACGCATAGCAATTTCATGCCCCACCTCCCCCCACACACACAAAAAAGTCTCTGACCTCGGAAAACTTACATTCTACCAGGAGAGAAAATATGTATATAGTTAAGTATATATTAGTCAATCAATAAACATTTATGAAGCAGCTACTATGTGCCAGGCACTTTGCTAATAAGTCTAGAGGTTATGAAGAAATGAGAAAGTCAGTTCCTACTCAGAAGAAGTTTATAGTCTAATGGGGGAAACAACAAACAACTGCATATAAACTATATATGGGATGAACTGAAAATAACATCAGAGGAGAGGCAGTAGCATTAAGAACCAAGAAAAGCCTCTTCAAATGGAGAACTTTTGTTAGGCTTTTTGAAGGAAGTCAGGAAATCGAGTAGGCAGAACTGAGGAGTGAGAGAATTCAAAGGGAAGAGCCAATGAAAATACCCGAGTCTGGGGAAAAATAAGTTGACGGACTAACTACCTCAGCAGAGTGGACAACCAGTTTTTGTCAAAGCCTTATGTGCATTATTGCTATGTGACTCGGGGCAAGTCACAATTCACACATAAGTCAAGACGTCACCCTGTGATGTTATCTGTCTCTTTGAAAATGAAAGATGAACAACATGTGCATTACTTTTTTTTTTTTGGAGGAGAGGAAGGTAAGGCAATTGGGGTTAAGTGACTTGCCCAAGGTCACACAGCTAGGTAAGTGTCAAGTGTCTGAGGCCAAATTTGAATTCTGGTCCTCCTGATTCCAGGGCCAGTGCTCTATTCACTGCTCTACCTAGTTGCCCCAAAACACACAGGTCATTTAACCTGTTTCTCTCCTTGGTCTCCAACACATTACATTACAAGTGACTTTGAATGTACTTTTTTTCCCATTAACTTGTTTATGTACTTTCAGTTTACAAGATTCAGTTCCACAATCCCTTGAGTTTCAATTTTTCTCACCTCCCTTCCCAACATCCCCTGCCCATGGCGGCGTGCAATCAAGTATCAGATCTGCAAATACTTTCACATTGTACAATAGTCTGGTTGTATAGAAGGATTGTAACCAATAGAGTGAACAAAGGGAAAAAAAGAAAGAAAACCAAACATGAAAAAGAATGATAGCTTGTATATTGCTTCAGTCTCCATTTAAACTCTGGTCTTTCTAGATCTTTCTCTGAATGTAGATATCTCCTTCATGAATGTACTTTAAATAGTATCATTTACAGAAAGTGGGCAGACCAAGCTCTTCATTTATTTATTTATTTATTTATTTGATTTTTTTTTTTTTTTTGGTGAGGAAATTGGGGTTAAGTGATTTGCCCAGGGTCACACAGCTATTAAATGTGTGTCAAGTGTCTGGTCAGAGGCCGGATTTGAACTCAGGTCCTGACTTCAGGGCCTGTACTCTATCCACTATGCCACCTAACTGCCCCTAATATATGCATTAATGACTGAAAAATGTTAAATAGATAAAGGTGAAGATATTAACTGATTATCAACATTTATTAGAGATCATCTATGGAGGCCTCATGGAAAGACATGGATTCACATCATAAACAAATTAGAAAATCAGAAAAGGTGATACTTTCCACAGCTAAGGATAATGGAAGCAGTTGTGATCAAACAAGCAACAGAGAAGGATCACAGGAGATAAAATGGGTAATTTTTAATACAAAATTGAAAAGTTTTGCAAAAACAAAATCAAAGTAGTTGAAATCAGAAGAAAAACACTTAATTGGGGAGAAGTCTTTGCAGCAAATTTCTTTGATAGAGTTCTAAGGTCCACTGATTAAAATACAGAAGAATAAGTACAACTTTCCCATTAGATGAATGCACAATGGGTATGAAAGCAGTTTTCAAAGCAAGAAATCAAAGCTAGCAATACCCATATAAAAATGTTCCAAATCACTCATGAAAGTATGCCCATTTGATCAGAAAAGATAGAACAAAAGAAAATATTATAATTAGTGAAGGGGATATGAGAGAAGAGGCACAATTGTTGGGGGAGCTGTGAACTGATCCAGTTATTTAGGAAGGCAATTTGGAACTATACCCAAAAAGGCATTAAGTTGTATGGTTTCTTGACTCAGTGATATCATCACTAAGAATACAGCCCAAAAAGATCAAAGAAAGAGGGAAACAACATGTATGTACCAAAAATGTTCAAGGAGTCACTTTTTGTTGTAGTAAATAACTGGAAACCAATGGGGTGTCCATCAATTGAACGACAGTTCCAGAAGCTGTGGTGTATGACTTTAACAGAATATGATTGTGCTGTAAGAAATAATTTTTATGAACTGATGCAGAGTAAAGTATGTAGAATTTGAAGAACACTTTATATAGTGACTACATTATTAACATTTCTCCAAAGAAAACAAACTTTGAAAAACTCAAAAATCCTGATCAATGCAATGATCAACCAGGATTCCAAAGGATTTATGATGAAACCTGCTATCCACCACCTCCTGAATGAAAGGATATGGACCAGAGGTGCAGAATGAGACATCCATTTTGGACATGGCCAGTGGGGAGATTTATTCTGATTGATTTGCTAATATGCTACAAAGATTTTGGTTGTCTGTTTTTAGGAGAAAACTGGGAGACATGGGAGAATAAAAGATAATAAAGTTAATTGTCACTGAAATATTTATAAAATCCATAGAAGGGAATACAAGGAAGTTCAGAGAGATCCACCTAAATAGGACAGCTTTCAAACTAAAATGTTTATTATATACTTTTAAAAGAAACCTATAATAAATCTATGGTTTAATATATAATGTTTCTGTTTTCTTAGCATATAAAAATGTTCATGTTTGTGTTTGTCATATTTAGAATTAAAAAATTAGCTTTTTAATAAAGATATGGATAAGAATTACACAGGGTAAGAATGCTTGGACAGGTTAAGATATCTGCATTAGTGGACAGCTGTACTCACACCAATGAGATCACAGATCCAGTGGAGTATCAAAATGGATTTATATTATTATAATTATATTTATATTTTCTATTATATGTAATAATTTCTTTTTTTATTATATAATTGATATTATGTCAAAATCAAGTTTTATTAGTTGCCAGATTCAGAATTTCCTAATTTAAAGTGAGTTACTTGAAAACTATACAATAAAGAAGTGAAAATAAGCTTATAATACTAGGATTTCTTGTTAGCTGGAATATTGTTCTAATCTTTGGCAAATCAGTAGTGCCTATATGGATAAAATGATTGTGGCAATTATGGAATCAAATTTAATACCGTTAGATTTTGTTTTTTGCTTTTTGGAAGGGCAATTGGGGTTAAATGATATGTCCAAGGTCACACGGCAGGCTAGTGTTAAGCATCTGAGGTCAGATTTGAACTCAGGTCCCCTTGACTCCAGGGCTAGTACTTTATTCACTATGTCACCTAGCTGCCCCTTAATATTGTATTTTTAAAACGCTTTCTAAGATAGTTGAAAAAGTTGGTTGTGGTAACAACTGAGAAAAACATTTTTAAAAATTGTAAATGTAATTTGCAAAATATAATTTTAATGTCAGAATACTTGCCCCAGTAACAGACTGTACCTTTATAATCTTGGGAAAGATTTCATATTTTCTTCAAGTATTCTTTTTTAATCTGTATTTTTTTTTTTTGTAATTCAACTCAGTATGTTTTTATTGAATGACTAGGTATATTACCTTTGGAAAATCATTTGACCTCACTGTCTTTTTTTTTTTTTTTGCTCGTGTTGTAGATGGAATTCTTTTTTTTAA
>CM053585.1:142660571-142686041 GCA_028646515.1 Pseudochirops corinnae
GACCATGACTTCTGTGATTGGCTACATTCATTCCTTACTCATCCTGACCCTTGGTGAAGTTGTTCAACTCTACTCTATAATTTTGTCCCTTTATGCAAAAATCTGGTCCTCACCTTTGGATCACTGCTATCTGGGGTGGGGTGGGGGGGGAAGCCTTCATTCCTACTCAGGTGCTGCTCAACAAAGATGGAGAAAATCACAAGACTGTGCTAATTGGGTCAATTTTAATAAGCTTACATTATATAATCTCAACTGGGCTCTAACTGTGGCAAGGAAATCCTGTTACATCTTATTTGAATCACTATCCCACTCACCAAAGTGGCTTTTTAAAAACCTTTCAATATATCCTCCAGTCTCCCTAAATACATGCTAACCCCACTCTGTCAGCTGAGAACTTTGCCTCATATTACTGAGAAAAAAAACAACCCAAAACAAATGAGCGCTCAATTCCCAGAGAGCCCTTCTTCTCCCTTATCTCATGTAACTCAGATGCCTTCTGCCACCAGCTCCTCGTCCACCCATTTCACATGAAAAGTGGCTCTTCTTGACAAGGCACTCCGCCCCACACATACACACGAGATCCCATTACATCTCTCCTCCTATGGCAGACTGCCCCTTCTATCATGGCTACTCTCACTAATCTTTAATTGCTCCCTCTCTACTAGCTGCTTCCCTACTTCCTACAAACATGCCCATTTCTCCTCCATCCTCAAAAACTCCTCACTTAATCTGTCCATATGCACGATGTATCATCCTATATTCCTCTTATCTAAACTACAAGATAAGGCCATCTCCAGTAAGTGTTTCCATTCCCTCTCCTCTCATTCCTCTCACGCTCTATAGCTTTCTTTCTGACCTCTTCATTTAATCAAGTGTTCTCTCCCAAATCACTAATGATCTCTTAATGAACAAACTGAATGACCTTTTCTCAATCTTCATGCTTTTTTTTTTAAAGCAAGCATTTATTAAGAACTTACTAAAGGCCAGACCCTACATTATCTTATAACATTACAAATATTATACCCACTATCTCTCTCACAACCACCTTGGGAGGTAGGTGTATTGTTATCCCCATTTTCTAGCTAAGTAAACTGAGGACACATAGGTGAAATTACTTGGCTTGAGTCATACAATATTAAGTATCTAAGGCCGGATTTGACCTCAAAAGGTCTTTGTAACTCTGGATCCAGAACTCTATCCACTGTGCCATTTCTCTGAAGTTTCTGACATTATCAATCCCTTTCTTATTAATATTCTCTTCTCTCTAGGTTTTCATGACATTGCTCTCTCTTGGTTTTCTTCCTACATGTCTGACTGCTTTAACTGTTGCTTTTTCTGGATTTTTAATTGTATCATGCCTACTAAATGTAGAGGTTCCCCCAAGGTTCTGTACTGAACCTTCCTTTCTTCTGATGAGATCTGCTGATTCTTATCAGCTCCCAAGGTTTCAATGATCACTTCTACGTAGATGCCTCTCAGATCTACCTTTCCAGACCTAACCTCTCTGCTGATCTAGAATGTCAAATCTCTAACTGCTTACTGGACATCTTAAATTAAATGGTCCACAGACATCTTAAACTCAACATGTACAAAATTGAACTCATAATTTTTTTTTTCCAAACTCTCCATTCATCCTAACTTCCCTAAACTGTCAAGGGCACCACCATCCACCCAATTAACCAGATTCACAATCTAGGTGTTATCCTTGACTCCTTGACCTCCTACATCAAATAAGGCACAAACTCCCATGGTTCCTACATTCATAACATCTCGTCTACACCCTATCCTTTTCTCTGACACTACAACCACCACAATGCAGGCGTCCATGTCTTGCCTAGACTACTGCAATAGCCCATTGGTTGGTTTCTCTGCCACAAGTCTCTCCCCACTTCATTCCATTCTCCACTCAGCCACCAAAATTATCTTCCCCACTGCACAGATCTGATTATGTCACCCTCCTCCTCCCACCCTCAATAAATTCCTGGTTTATAAAGAAAAACCTGGTCCTTTACTAACTTTCCAATCTTCTCACACCTTACTCCCCTCCATGCAGATGAATGTGAGCTATATCTTTTAGAAGCACCATGATTCAGCCAATACCATCTTAAATGAATACTATTTACATATACTCCATAACAACTAATAAACATTTGTGACAATAAAATGATAGGCAATGAAAAGTGAAGGGACCTCCCTTATATTCTTATCTGGATTCTGATCTCTGACACCCCAATTCCTTTACAGAACAAAAGGAAGTGTGACTGAAATGAGTTGCCTTTCAATTAATTCATCAAGTTTAGTAAACTGTCACATCTTTGACACAAATTCTTAAATTGGAAATATCTATTCTGGTATTTTTGACCTCAGATGCTCTTGGTTCCCATATTCTCTTGGCTCACTGGTTTGGTACCTTCTAATATTTCTGTTGTAAATGTTCATGTTTCTTGATGTTCTACTTCATTATCTCAGGACTTCCATATACTCCGGATCATCATCTCCCACCTGGCTGGATTTCTGGATTTCATCATGTTATCTGGATTCTCTCATCACCCTGCAAGATCATATTAACCCTGAAACTCACACCTCTCCCTCCTCAATACTCTCTGCCCTGGGTCCCTTCCTCCCTCTGACAGAAGAGTGTGGAGGATTGACAATAGAAAGCTCTTCTCATATCCTCCATTTAAAGAAGGTACCCAGGGCAACTCTTTCCTAATTTCCCATCTGGCTATCGTAGTGGTCTGGATTTCATCATGCCCCTGGAGCCCCACCACCTCTTCAATGTCATTCACTTTCTTTTTATGTGTTGTCTTCCCTCATTAGATTGTGAGCTCTTAAAGAGCTGGGACTGCCTTTTGTTTATTTTTGTATCTTCTGTAATTATCACAGTACCTGGCACATAGTAGGTGCTTAATAAATGTTTATTGACTAACTCCCAATTTTGACATCACATTTTGTTTCATTACCATGTCTAGTTGTCTTATCTAGGAACCTTCCCCAAAGACATGAAATTTTTGTCACGAAGCACAGAAGTGCAGAAAATCAAAAGCCTGTATTGATCCATGTCCTTGCTGAAAACTTGAGTCTACATAAATATAATATGGTTTTGTGGGCAGCTCTTGCAGGCAACTGATAAAAACTGAACTCTGCATGATATGTTAGCTAGCATCCTGATCTGAAGAGCCTCAGTTGCTCCTAAAGCAAATGAGGTAAATAATTAATGCTCTCATGAATCCTTAAGATTTTTGGACAGGCAGAATAGTACCAAGAGTTTCCCAGGAGTTCACTGTCAACACGAAGAAAGTGGGCTTTCTCCTGAACCATTCCTTGGGATAAGCCACCCGAAAGACCTGCCCATAGGAATACTGGAACAGAACTAAGTAATATCTATAGCTGTAGAAAACCATAAAAAAATTACCCCCTACAATCAGGTCCCAGGATAAAACATGGAACTTATGGTTCTGGATGTGGAACCATCCACAACTAAATACCGTACATGTAACCCATTTCCCTTTGTTCCTAGAGCAAAGGGCAAGATGTCAAAAGCCCCTTGAGAATATAGCTACTGTAACTATCACTTCTCGGCTAATTCCTCCCCAAATCAGCTTCTAATCCAAAACTCCAAAAGGAGATTGAGGAAACAGTGCCATCATGGAAACAGCTCTTACCAAAGTTACTAATGAGATCTTAGTTGCCAAATCCTCATTCTCTTTGGCCTCTCTGTAGCCTTTGACACTCTCTCACTCTCTCTCTCCCTGCCTCCCTTTGATATTCTTTCTAGGTTTTTGGGTCATCACTCTCTCCAGGTTCTCCTCCTATGTCTCTTGACCATTCCTCTAATTCGCTGGATCCTCCTCTAGATCATGCCTTCTAATCATAGGCATCCCTCTACTACTTCACTTGGTGACCTCATCAGCTCCCACGAATTTAGTTAGCATCTCTGTTGCTCATTCTAAAATTCACCTTTCCTGCCTCAAACTCTCTGCTGACCTATAATCTCACATCTCCAGGTGCCTTTCAAATTACTTAAACTGGATATCTATCAGACATATTAAACTCATTATGTTTGAGACAGAACTCATCATCTTGTCCCCTAAACCTTTCTTCCCATCCTTTCCCTATCACTGCAGAGGGTAACACCATGCTCTTGGGCCCTGAGGCTTGCAACCCAGGAGTCATCCTAAATTCTTGTATCTTGTATCTCTCCCCACCCCTCACCCCCAATATCCAATCTGTTACCAAGACCTGTCAATTTCATCTTTGTAACATCTCTCCTCTTCTCTCCAATGACAGTGCCACCACTCTAATGCAGACCCTTATTACCTAATGCCTGAATTACTGCAATAACCTGTTGTGGAAGGACCTATGAAGGAAGATGCTATCCATCTCCGAAAAAAAGAACTAATAGAAATATATGCAGTATGGTCGTATATATGTGTGTGTGTGTATATATATACATATACTATATATATACACACACACACACACACACACACACACACACACACACACACATATACATACAGATGTGTACGTGTGTCTCAAACGGTGGCCTTCTCTGTTGTGCGGTGCGGGAGGGAGACAGTTCAGAACTTAAAATGTAGCAAAAAATAAAATTTTTTAAATTAAAAAAAGTAACTTGCTGGTGGATCTGCCTGCCTCAAGTCACTCCTCACTCCAAGCCATTCTCCTTAAGCCACTAAAGTGATTTTCCTGAAGTGCAGAGACAATTCCCCCAATTCCACTGGCTCCCTATTGCTTCTAGGAAAAAAAATACAAAATGCTCTGTTCAGCATCTCAAGCCCTTCATAACATACCTCACTCCTACCTATCCAGTCTTCTTACTTCTTACTCTCCAACATGTATTCTTTGATCCAGTGACACTGGCCTCCTGACTAGTCTACAAACAAGATACTCTTATCTCCTGGCTCCAGGCATTTTCTCTGGCTATCCTCCATGCCTGGAAGATTCTCCTCCTCTACTCCCACTACTGACTTCCTTGCCTTCTCCAAGTCTCAACTAATATCCCACCTTCTACAAGACCCTTTCCCTAGGTTCTTAATTCCAGTCTCTTTCCTCTGTTAATTATCTCCTATTTATCCTGTATATAGCTTATTTTGGATACACTTGTTACAAGTTGTTTCTCCCCTTAGATGGTAAGCTCCTTGAGGTTAGGCACTGTCTTTTGCCTCCTTTTGTATCTCCAGTGATTAGCAGAGTGCCTGCTATGGCACATGGAAGACTATTAATAAATGTGAATTGACTGACTGACTGATTGACCCTACTACTCCATTACAAACCCCATTACTTTGCGCAACTAACTTGGTGCCAGAAATCCCATTCTTCAAGGCAAACGCAACACTCACCTTTTTTTAACTCAAATACTAATCTCTGGTGGGCACTTACTGGGTTCTAAACATCCTTTGGAACACAAAGTACTCTTTGATATGAGAAGACAAAGAGACAGACAATCAGACCGAAGTAAGTACTCATTCAATTACAATTTTGCTACTAAATGCCATCTCACTGATCTCTGACTTCTTAGAACCAATGAGACCACACAGGATCATTCATAAGAGTTTACCTAAATCAATAAACAAACATTTACTAAGTAACAATTATGCACCAGACATTAAGTACTGGAGACACAAAACCAAAAATAATACACTATATAAAATCATTGTAGAGTTATATTGTGATGCCTGATTAAGGCTCAAAGTTGTAAAACTGGCCCTAAGTTACAGGAGGTTTAAAGGGTTCACTGGGGGCAGCAACATGGCACAGTGAATAGAGAGCACCAGCCCTGGTGTCAGGAGGACCTGAGTTCAAATGTGGCCTCAGACACTTAACACTTACTAGCTGTGTGACCTTGGGTAAGTCACTCAACTCCAACTGACCTGCCTTCCCCCTTCCAAAAAGATCAAAAAAAAAAGTTAACCTGTAACACCAAGTGAAAATCCCATTTAAGAAATCTCCATTAAAAAACCTCCATTAGAGGGCGGCTAGGTGGCACAGTGAATAGAGCACCGGCCCTGGAGTCAGGGGGACCTGAGTTCAAATTTGACCTCAGACACTTAACACAAAACCTAGCTGTGTAACCTTGGGCAAGTCACTTAACTCCAACTGCCTTCCAAAAAGCAAAAAAAAAAATTTTTAAAGATCTCCATTAGTATTTTGGCTTGTGTAAACACTCTACGTTTACTGTGTCTGATACAACCATATAAAAAAGTCACCCAATGAAGACACCTTGCCTCTCCATTAAAGAAATATTTAAAGCTTAAATACATTTATAACTTTTTGCTAAACAAGGAAAAATTTGCAATATTTTCCTTCAGAAACCCATCCTATTAGATAACTAGTTTTGCTAAGGTCACTGAGGCAGCCTTATACAGTACTAGGCTTGAAGAAAGAGAACTTGTGTTATAATTCTGGCTCTGTCCCACTTATTATCCGTTTGACTTTGGCCAAGTTATTTTTCTGGACCTTTGTTTCCTCATCTGTAAAATTAGGTACTTGGACTAGATGATTCCTGAGATTCCTTCCAGATCTAAACTTATGATCCTATATAGGCCTCTATGTCAATGGACCATTCGATATACAAGCCCATAATCAATCAAAAGCCTAAGGCAGAGAACAGAAAAAAAAAAAAACCCTACTTTGTCACTCTCCCAATTAACTACAGAGTTCAAAGTGGAGATCAAAAAACAAAGTTCAGAAATATCAACCTATTAGGGAGTGTAAAATAAGCAAAATGGACAATCGGCCCTAACTGCTTCTATTCATGGATGTGGTATGATAACACTGGCTTTTACTTACAGTCTCAGAAAATAATCCCATCCCTCACCCCAAAATTGAACTGATAGATATATTAAGTATTTCACTGGTGTGTGGAGGTGAGAAATTTTTAGTCATATGTGAATTAGAAGAAATTATGAGATAAAATATATTAAATTTTATTCAAATAGATGTATTTTCATTGATTTGGAAGTTTCCAAAATGCATATTGTAACCCATTTATGATTGCCTATTATCCTGTACAACTCTTGAGCCTGTGTTCTCAAAAAAATTTTCCAGAAATAAAATTCTTTAAAAATCTGCTCAACAAAAACCAAAACATCCAGAATAAGAAGCAATAAAAGTCTAGAGGGAAAAGTCTTTGAAATATATATTTAACATGCAAAATCTGTAAGTATTTCATAGAGAAGTAGAAGAATGAGCAATTCTCTAATAGGTAAATGGGCAAATGTTAAGAACAAGTCTTTCTCAAAAGAAGAAAGAAATTTTAACTATTCATATAAAAAAAGTATTTACCGCTAATGATGAGGAAAATATCTGCAGCTATTGCTGCTAACTACTGCTGCTGCTGCTGCTATGCTACTACTACTACTACTACTACTACTACTACTACTACTACTACTACAATTAGAAAGAGAACAAGTAACTGAATCGGGATACAAATGCAGGCTTGCCGATTTCCAAACACAATACTCTTTGCATAGTACTGTAATACCATTGCACCATTAAAAAAATGACAAATATAGAGAAACATAAGAGTACTTATGAGAAGTGATACTGAATAAAGTAATAATAATAATAATGATAATATATAGGTAACATTTGTGTATATATAGCTTTTTGAAGTTTGGAAAGTACTTCATACATTATCTCATTTGATTCTCACAACAGCCATGTAAGATGATGGTTATTATTATTCCCATTTTATAGATGAGAAAAAAAAGAGCCACAATAACATACACACTTGACTACAACTATAAAAATAAAGACAACAGCAGCAATAAAAAATCCTAATAGTTCAAACAGAAAAGTTCAAAAAGAATAATAGAAACAAATAAGCAGATGTTGTTATAACCATGTAAAGCTAACAAACACCTCAAAAAGAAATCAAACTGAACTTTAGGGTTAGAGACATACTAGCTTACAATCATTATCTTTGTTGTCTTCTTTGTTTCTTCCTATATACATTGAATTTGTCGATGGATTTAAAAATTATTTAAAAGAACTGAAAATTAAAATATTAAATAGGGCTTTGATTTCACATAAGAGATAAATTCTACTACTGAATCAAAGCATCACAGATTTAGAGCTGAAAGGAACTTCAGGCAACTTAGTCTAATTCCCTCATGGGGAAACTGAGACCCCAAGAGATTTAGTGATTTGCCTCAGGGTCACACAAGTAGTATAAATATTTAAGATGGTATTTTGACCAAAGTCTCTGAGACCACAAGTCTAGTGTTTTTTCCATTACATGACACTGTCTCCAACCCTTGCTTGCTCCTTTATCCTATCACCTCTTATGTCATGCCAAATCTAGCCTTGGATTACTCCCACAAACCATTTCCTTCTCTCCTCCATTTCTCCTATTCATTTGCTGCTGAACAGGTGATGTAGGAAGTACCTCAAACCTGCTAAGTTGCTTTTCTCTTCCTATATGATGGTTCTTTCTCTACCACCTACAAACATGCCCATGTCTCCCTCATCCTTAAAATAATTCAGTATAGCCTGACTTAATCTATCCTCTTACATACCTCATATTCCTCTGGCAAATTCCTTCATTTTCCCTCCTCTCACTCACTTGTAACCCTTTGTGATCTGACTTGAGAATTTATCATTCAGCTGAACCTACTTGCTTCAAAGTTACCAATGAACACCTAATTGTTATGTCAGATTATCTTTACTCAAACTTTCTCGTAACACTTGATTCTGTTGATTACTCTCTCCTCTTAGATATTTTCTCCTCTCTCTTTTCATGACTTTGGTCTATCCTGCTTTTCCTCTCTGATCACTCCTCTATCAATTTTGCTGGGTCATAATCCCCTGTAGGGGAAAATACTTCATGGCTGTCCTAAGCCTTCTTTCAGAGGTCCTTACCCTTGGGTACACAGGCCTCCAAAAATCTTATGGATAGATATTATTGGGCTCATGAACCTGAAAATTTTAGATCTATATTTTCACTTGCTTCTGAAAATCAGCATTTTCTTCAATTAAGAATTTAAAAAAATTATTCTAAGAATAATGTAGCTTCACTAGATCACCAAAGGAGTATACAACACAAAAAAATATTAAGCCTGTGTCTACACTGGCAACCTCATTAGCTCCTATGCATTCACAATGATGATTATATACTAATATTTAACACCACTGCTTCAAATGCCTATATCACAAAGACTACAGATACTGTTTCTATAGCTTTTAAGAACTCAGAATGTTTGGAGATTAAGAATGCAGTTGAGAAATGTCCACTTAGAGGAGTCAGAAAGTATGTGTGCTTATCTTTTCTTCTTATGGACCTATAAAAAGTCAAGTGAGAAAATGACTTAAGGTGAATCATCTCTTTGTGGGGAGCAATGGAGGTGTTTATCTGTTATTCATAAGGATCTAATCATCTATATCACAAAGAGAGAAGGTATCTTGAATATTATTTTATGAGAAAAGCTTTTAAAAGGAATTTTTACAAAAATCCTGTGAGGAACTAACAGTACAGTACATTTTGGGAAAGATTATATCCTGTGTTTACTGAAGAAAAAACAAAAAAGATAGCACTAGTGTTTTGTATTTTTTTTAAGGCAAGGCAATTGGGGTTAAGTGATTTGCCCAAGGTCACACAAGTACTTAAGGGTCAAGTGTCTGAGGCCGGATTTGAACCTCCTGACTCCAGGGCCAGTGCTCTCTATTCACTGCACCACATAGCTGCCCCGAAAGCACTAATTCTTCAAAAAAAATAAAAATAAAAAGGAAAAAAAAATATTTTAAGACCCTTTAATCATTATCTAGAGTAAGCTAAATCTGAGACAGTTTCTAGAAAACTGGAGTCAACTACTACTATTTTGAGGGTCTGAGGAATGACATTGGTAAAAGGCAAAATATTGTGAACAGTTTTACATAAATACATATACACATACGTACATTATTGTTCTCATTTATTAATAGATTAAGATGTGTTAATTTAAACAAGAATAATAGGAAAGAGGTCTTTATTTTTTAATTCATCAAATAATTATTATTTAATGAATTGGACTGGGAGCTGAGCTAATCAGTTAAGCACTGAGAAAAGATTGTAGATGTATTAATAGGAAATAAATTATCTACTATATTCCTGGATTGATAAAGAGCTAAAGATTAATAAATTAAATAAATAGAAATGAGTCAAACGGTGGGCAGAGACTTAGTGACCTAACAGTGAGGGCAGTCAGACCCCAGAAACCTACACACCTATTATATGTGGGGATTACACAGGGCTTTCTTTCTTCTCATAGCTATTATACACACACACACACACACACACACACACACACACACATATACATACACACACACACATTTTTTTCTAATGCACAGGTCTGACCATGACATTCTGCTATTCAATCAACTGTAGTGGATCTCTACAGGATCAAATATGAACTCCTCTGTTTGACACTTTAAAAAGTCCTTCCCAGTCTTGTCCCATCCTAGATTTCTAGCCACATTACATCCCTCCATGTATTCTATATTCCAACAATATTCACATTCTTGCCATTTCTCATATATTCTCCACCTCTCCATTCTATGCCTTTGCAATAACTATCTACCATGCATAGAATGAATAAATATATTAAGTTATTAAGCACTTACAATGTACCAGGTACTCTGATAAGCAGAGATAAAAAAATAAAATCAAGGGTAGTCATTGGCTTCAAATAGCTTACTTTCCCATGGGGGAGACAATATGTATAAAGGAGTTCCCCACTTCTTAGAATTCCTGCTTTTTTTCAAGGCTCAGTTCATCATCTTCTACATTCTTATTTGTTTATGCCCCTTCTTCCCACTACCTCCCTAAAAAAAATCTTATACATGCTTTGTGTTTTATATATACATACATGTATGTATGTGTATGTGTGTGTGTGTGTGTGTTGTCTGCTCCCATAAGAATGCTCCTTGAGAGCCATGGACTGTTTCATTTTTGCCTTTAGATCAGCAACACCTAGTATGGTTATAACTCATGGAACATAGTAGGCACTTAATCCACATTGATAATTGATATTTAATTCTTAAAGCTTTCCATAACCTGATCCCAACCTAACTGATTATGTATTACTCCCCTCCATACATTCCACGATCCAACTAAAATGTTATTCTTCCTGTTTATCACACAAGACACCATCTCTCATTCGTTTCTTTGCACTGTCTACTTCTTATGGCTGGAATATACTCTCTCTTCAATTCTGCCATGGAATTTCCCAGTTTCTTTCAAGACTCAGCAAAAATGCCATCTTCTACATAAAGCCTATCCTGATCCCTTTACTGACTGATGCCTTTTCACAACCCCATCCCAACCACCTTTTGTTTTACACATACCAATATATGTACTGGATGTCTTTTCCAAAAGAACATAAGCTCCTGATGGCAAGAACTTTTTCGCTTTGGGCTATATATGTCCAATGCCTTACATACAAAAGGTAATAATTTGCTGACTTTCTCTGGACAATAACTTTTCTTCTTCAATTCTTCTTTTCAACATACATATGTATTGTATCTCAAGTAAATGGAAAACCTATATTGATTCTATATAGGCTACAGTGTGGTAGAGTATTCTAATGTCAGCTTCAACAGACCCTCTAAGAGACAACATATACTGTTAGTGGTTGGAGAGAGAGATACGTAAGGGATTAAACAGACTATAAGAGAACTTCTCTTCTGAGCGACTGAATTGTCAGTGAAATTGAGTCTGACAAGACATTTCCTAAGAGACCTAAAACTGCTACGGTAGTATAAAAAGCACTTGACATATCAAGACACTTCTTATTTTATGCTAAATTTGCAAACCATTCAAAATTAAAAGTCAATTGTGATCACAACAAATATATCAGCAGCAATTATTGGGACTTACTTAAAATTTCATGCCACTGTCATCAAGTGGGAATATCTTCATGTTAATGTTAAAGATTAGAGGTGAAAATATAGTGATAACACATGTTAATTCTGTTTTCAAGAATATTTTTAGCTCCGGAGGTTAGGCAAAGGGAAAAAAGAAAAAACTATCACTTCTTCTGTTGTTTCAATTTTCAGCATTTTGAGTCATTTGTCTTCCCTTGTGCAGAAAAAAAGAAGCTAAACCCTTTCTTTAAAAAAGAAAAATAGTAGGATAATTTAGTAAGTTTATCAGATTTTAACATGAATTGTGGGCAGGGACTGGGGTAAAGATTTCTTGAATTCCAATTTTATTTACACCTATAGCTATGAAAAAAGCAATGAATCTAATTTTTCTATTTCTTCTTTCCAATGTTCATTACAGTTTTAAGTAGTAGATAATAGGGATTCTAATTAGATAATTATCTAATAAAGAAAAATAATGAAAATGCTTTAAAATAACATATTTACAACTAAAGTCACTCTATGTCAAATCTTATCAAAAGAAATCTCAAACGGGTACACAAATTGTTGAGCTACACTGGAATTTCATTATAATGAATACTGCTCAAAGCAACATCAAAACGTTTGCCTCTCATTTAAAAATCTTAATTAGCATTACCTTTGTACACCTTCTAAGATATAAATATGAGGCCATATGGTACCATGGAAAGCATACTGGATTCAACTTCCAAAGGCATGGGTTCAAATCCTAGCTCAATCACTATTTAAATTAACCTGTGAGGCATAAGAAGACTACCAAATTAATTGGTCACAGTTCCTTCTTTTTCCCTTCTGGAATCAAATGTTTGTGCTTTGATTTTTCTCATCTAAACATAATTACTCATGTTTCCTAAACCTTTTTTTGCCCCTGGCTTAAGCCCAAGTAAACTGGGTTTTTAAGTTTTCCCTTTCAAAAGTGCTGAGCGTGCTGTATTTTTCCATCATGACGAATGACTACCACATAGACAAATACTGATGAAAACAGTAACGACACTGCATTACTCATCGCAGAGGGTAGCATAGCAAGATTTGTTAAAACCACATCATTAACCCCAAGACAGGCTTAGAATTATATTCAACACAAAAAAGATTTTAACTCCTATTCCTAGAAATTCCAAGTAAAAACGAGTACCTATAACTATAATTCATCTGAATCCACCCTGACATATCATTAGTTTGTGTTGCTACTTTATTATTTAGAGACTCGGACCCAAAAGTTAAGACATCATTGAAAAGTGCAATGGATATATAACGTGTATGCTGTTAATTACATATCCTATAAAAAAAAGATATTTGGGGGGAAAAAAGAGGTTCACATACTTTGAATACATCTGGAGGGATTTTCCATTTCTTTCACTGATTTCTTCAGAGCAGCATCACTTTTGAAAATGAAGTTATGATCATCTTGCTTTTCATTTTCACAAGAGCTCAACATTTCAAAGTTAATATTTTCTCTCTTTTGTATGGTCATGGGAATAGTTAATTCTTTCTTACTGTTTAGGATTTCTTTAGTACCTCTTCCCAAAGCAATTAAAACATCACAAGGTTCTCTTTTCAAACAGACACTCATAAGAACTGAATCATCAGTAGTATGAAGAGAGTTCTTTCCACCTATGGCTATTTTTTTTCCTCTTTCCTGAGAATCCACTTCATTATGACATCTCAAGGTTTCTTTTGCATCAGGTATTTCACTATGTGGACTGCAATTCAAGTTTACATTTCTTTCACAATTGGGAAGTTTCTTGAGCTTGTAGTTATTTTCTTCCACTAAATTATCATTTGTTAGAATCAGTTTCATTTTTCTGTGGAAGCTGATACAGTCAGTATTTTCTAAAATGCTTTGTTTTTTACTTCTGTGGATACTTTTTTGGTAGTTTAAATGTGAAGGGCTTTCTAATATCTGTTTAACTTCAGAAGTACAATTCCTTGAATTTCTTTCTTTCAAATTAGTGTGTGAAAAATAATCATCATATGCTGCTTCTTTGCAGGCTGAAGATACCTTTACAGGACTAGTCATCAACTCTAAAAAGTTTTCAGTCTTAGCTAGATGCAATTTGGGGTTGGTAAATCTCATTTTAGACTTCTTTTTCCCTGATTTTTCTTTCGAAGGAAAATTTAAATGCATTAAACTTCTCAATCGCTTTTCTGAAGAATTTGTAGGACCTGGACTTCTTCCAGAGTGTTTTTTTGCTACAGCTAAAGAAGGGGACAGATAATCCTTGTCACTAAATATTTCCTTAGATATTCCTTCAAACTGTATTTTTTCAGAAGTAAGCATTTCAGTCACCAAAGTGCTTTGGAAATTCCTTTTTTCTGTAGGAATGTTACTCTTAGATTTCTGAGGGGTTACTCTATCAAAGAGACTATTGGATGGAGTTTTTGATATAGGTGAAGAAAGACATGCATCAGTTTTAGCTTTATGAATGAGTTTCTCTGACTTCATCTTATGTTTCCTATGTTCACAGTTGCTCCAAATTTCATCAAAGGATGTGTTTAAAACATCAGAAACGGATTCATCTGTAAGATATTGATAAAGCATTTAAGCATTAATGAAAAAACAGTGCGATGACTTAAAGAAAATTTTTAATCAGTTAGTTTTAAGGCATGGCTATTCATATTACCAATAAAACTCACTAGGAAGATATAGAGAAATTTTATTTAAAATAGCTAGAATGTATAAAACACTTTGGAATCTACCTACCAATACATATCCAGGAGCTATATGAATACAACTATAAAATACTGTTTGCAAAAAGATAAACTTAAATAATTAGAAAACTATTAACTGCTGATGAATAGACTAAGCCACTATGGAAATGATGATAATACTATCTAAATTAATTTATTTATTCAGTGCCACACTGATCAAACTACCAAAGAATTACATTGTAGAACTCTAAAAGAATTACATTGTAGAACTCTAAAAAATAATAATGAAATTCATATGGAGGAACAAGAGGCCAAGATTCTCAAGGGAAATAATGTCAAAAAAAAAAAAAGAAGAATTTAGAACAAAGGGGATCCAGTAGTACTAGATCTCAAACTATACTAGAAGGAAGCAATTATCAAAACAATTTGGTACTGGTTAAAAAATAAAGAGGTTGATCAGTGGAAAATATTAGGTATATCATATAGCAAAGCAAAATAACCTAGTAACCTAGTGTTCAGTAAACTCAAAGAACCCAGCTACTAGAGTATGGACTAACTCTTTAGACACTGACCTGCAGACATTAGGTTTAAACCAACACCTCATACTATGTACCAAAATATGTCAGTAAGTTATACATGCCTTTTGACTTAGCTATATAATTATTATTAGCTGTATACCTCAAAGAGAATAAAGAAATGGGAAAAGGAAATAGATAGATATAAGCATGCACACACACACACACACAAATTTATAGCCATTTTCTAAAGCATCAAAGTACTAAAATCTAAGAGAGTAGCCATCAACAGGGAGCAGTGGAATAAATTATGGTAAATTAATGTAATGGAATAATATTGTGATGGAAGAAATTATGAAAGGGGCAGTTTCAGACAAAACTGGTAAGATCTGTACGAAGTGATATGGAATGAAGTGACGAACTGGGAGAACAATTTGTAGTATAACAACAATGTAAAAATGAACAATTTTGAAAGTCTTAACTAAACACAATGATTACCTATCAAAGCTGACATTTACTAGGTATGTGACTTTGGCCAAGTCACTTCACTTCTTTATGGGCATCAGTAAATTGGGGGTGGTACCCATACTATCTACACTTAGAGGGTTTTTTGGAAAGAAAACTCTTTGAAAACCTGAAAACATGATATTATTTATATAGAGCATTATACATTGATGTCAGTCTAATCCTAAAACACATCTCTAGCCATGTAACTCAACTGCTCAAGAACATAAAAATGTTCCCTCTTCCATATCAAAATAAGTTAAATTTTGACTAACGTGGAAATGTTTTATCTGATTGTACATGCAGAACCTGTATCAGATTGCATACCATCTTGTAGAGGGGAGAGGAGGAAATTTAGAATTCAAAATCTTATAAAAGTGAATACTGAAAACTAAAAATAAATAAATAAATAAATTTAGAAAAGTAAGGTGAATTTCTCTGCCTGATTTTCAAGGCCTTTTAAAATATAAGTCCCTACCTTATCTTAATTCCCTTTACTCCAATCAGGCAGGTCTCTCCATCCTCCTTCAGACCTGGGTTCAAAAATTACCTCCGACACTTACGTGATGCCTATGGGCAAGTTACAACCTCTCTGTTGACTTCTTTACTCTTAGAATAGAAAAATAATACTGATAGATAGTACTTACCTCACACAGTTGTGATAACCAAATGTCATAATATAAGTAACGTTAACTGTAAACCTTAGAAAACTAAATAAATGTCAGGTATTATCATTCCAAATTCCTTGTCTTTTCTTATGCTGTTCTCCTGACTTGGAGTGGCAATTTTCATTTTTGCCTAACCAAACTCTACCTACTGCTCAAGGTCCAGTTCAGGTTCTGCCATCTCATTCAGGAAGCCTTCAGGCCATATCAAAATCTCCCTATCTTATATTCCTATTACACTTAGACTCAGTACTACACTATTTCAGATTAACTGTCCTCTGTTTTCTTTGAATTAGTTTTTTTCCAATAACCTTTTTTTGCAAGTGTTTTGAGAGCAGAAGTCAGGTTTGATATTTTATTGTATACTCTCAAATTGGGAACAAGGTACTCCTTTATACACAGACTAAAATGACTAGTACTCCATTTTACAAAAAAGGATCACAGGATTATAGATTGAGAGCTGGAAAGGGTCTTAATATAAACTTTTCAAATCAGTCATTTTTTCTATCAAAGTAACTGACAAGATTCTATATTTTTAATTTGACCTGCTGATTAATTTTTCATTCTTCATAAAACTACTAGGACTAGGTTATATCCCACATAATAAAGGAGAAAGCACAGCAACTAAAATCTAGGACTCTTAATTGCTTGGTATTGGGTTCAGGTGTAGAGAACAGAATACGCTTAGATCTTTACTCTATACAGTCTCAGCTTGATAGGATGTACTTATTCTGTTCCTAACTTGAAAGAAAATACATTTTTAAATTTCTTTGTAAGAATTCTGAGCCTGCAGCTCATCACTGGATTGTCTTTAATTTCAAGGAATTCTAAAAATCTTCATTTACTACATAACCTTAGCATTTCTGAGAGGCACTGAGTAAATCACACTTACTAAAGACAGCTGCGTGCAGAGCAATAGCTCATGTCCTGTTGAGATTGCTTAAAGACTACTACAACTATTGAAAAACCTGTAACCATGAGATCTAATCATCCAGGGCACTTCCATGAAGAAAAAAATAAATCCTAATCAGTCATCTGATTTCCACTGTCTTGTCACTAATCTACATATTTTAGTTAAGTTTCTATATCTCCCAGATTCACTGAAGATCTTTGTTTGTTGGTCCTATGTAAAACATTATGCAAAACAATTTTTCCTTAAGTCTTCTATGGCTCTTGGGATCACACTGTTAAAACTGTACACAGAATAGTTTATACAAGACCACAGTAAGAAAAAAATTGATATGATGCCAGAAAGCAAACTCCTGGGGAAAAAACCCAACAAGAATGAAAAAAGGAAGGTTTACCTCAAGTGGTTTCTCATGACCTAGTTTCATTAGGATTCTTACTATAGCCTTTAAAAGGGGAAATAACAATTTTTGATGTTTTTATCTTGTTCAATCACTAGCTGAGATGGTCATACACATAAACATAAACAACTTATCCACAGATGATCTGAACTTAAACTTTCCATAACAAGCAATTAAAAGAAATTCTAGTTTTAAATAATTGTTTACCTGAATGTGAAATGTTAAGTGATGTATTCAAACATGTTCCAGATGAAGATGGGTCTGAATTAAGAGCAAGCATTTGAGAAACTAAAAAATAAGATAAAGATTGTTTTTAAGTACAACAAATTCTATTCAAACATATTATTTTGTCTTCTAACTTTATGTTCAACACCAAATTTTCTACTATTAACAGTTCTGATGAACTACTGTAGGTATTCCAGATATTTTTCTGTAAGTCATATGTACTCTTACCTACATCAATTTATTCCTTGCATTTCAAATTCCAAATTTACCACAAAACAAATACAAAATACTAACAACTACCCAAATCTATCCCAGACAACTCAGCACTAAATATTTCTGTGACCATAAAAAATTATTTATACTTCAATAAAGCGTAAAATCATAGAATCTTACGAGTTGGAAGGGACCTTAAAAAGTTATCCTTCCCATCTGTAGGCAGAATCTCAAACAAATAAATTAAACCCATTCAAAACAATATGTTAATTTGTTTTGCCTTATTATATCCATGGGCTGGCACTAATAGTAGTTCTCTCTTAAGGAATAAGGAACCAAAAAGGACATTACTGCACTAATCAAAATGCAACGATGTATGTCTTCAAAGACAGGGAGAAGGTAAAATGAGGGCATATCAAAGATTCCAAAGTTGATTCTACTCACTAAGAGATAATATGAAAAAAGGGTACAAGACAGGAAAACTTAGGATACTAGTTTCAAATATTCTAATTTGTAATATCCCATACTAGTCACAGGATGACAGATCATAGAAAAGTTCATAGGATCACCTAGAGAGTATGGAAAGCAACCTTGGGGTCATTTTATTCAAATTCTTCAATTTACAAATAAAGAAATCAAAGCCCTGAGACCTTAAGTCAATTCCTCAAAGTCATAGATAGCCAAATTAGCAAGGCTGGAATTTGAACCCAGGTCCTGTTTTCCTAATCTAGTTCTTCTCATAAAATCATACTAAAGTAGCCAGCATTGTAGACAAATCCATAGACATGAATTTTTGTTAATATCTTGAACCATGATTGCCACTTGAAGACTTTCTCTCACCTATGACATATACCTTACTGATTGGAGCTTCTGCTCTTTCAGAGGATCTTTCTAACAAATAGGAAGGACTTGACATATTCAAAGAAAACTCTAATTTACAAAACTGACTATTGCAAAAAAAGGATTCATTGCTGATTTCTAGAAATAGTATTTCCCTTATACTTCATCTCTAAATTAATAAATAACTACCCAAGGGAAATATAAGAAGCTACTATCAGTTGAAAATAATCAGGATTAAAATATCTACGATTGTATACTGTTCAAAGGGAAAATAGGATTCCATTTTTATGAGCCAGGTACAAGATTTATCACACTGAGGTATAAAAACAATGATTTCTTAACTGTCAAATCCAATAGCCTTTTCTCAATCCTCATCTTTCATACCGCCCTGCTGCCTTTGACAGCTGATCTCCTATCTAATACTTTCTTCTCTAGGTTTTTGGGACACCACTCTCTTGGTTCTCTTTCTAGCTATTGGTTCATTCCTTTGCTGGATCGTCTTCCAATTTATTCCTATATGTAGGTGCCCCTGTCCTGGGCCCTCTTCTATTCTTCCTCTATACTACTTCACTTGATTTTATTAGCTCCCATGGATTTAATTATCTTCTCTATGCTGATGATTCTCAAATCTACCTATTCTGCCCTAACCTCTCTGCAGATTTCCATTGCACACCTCCAAATACCTTTTAGACATCTCGAACTGGGTATCCAATAGACATCTCAAACTCAATGTGCCAAAACTGAACTCATTATCTTTTCCCCTAAATTTTTGCCCCCATCACTATTTTTCTATTAATTGTTAAAAGCAATACAACCCTCCTCCCTATATTTCATTCCCCATATTCAGCCTCTTACCAAGGTCTATCAATTTCACTTTTACAACATCTCTAAAATATATCCTCCTCTTCTTGATACTGCCATATGATCCTGGTGCAGGGCCCCCATCACTTCACACTTGCACAATTGCCATAACCTGCTGGTGGGTCTGCCTATTTCAAATCTCTCCCACACTAGTACAATACCTGTTCATTGAGCTGTAAAAGAGTTTTCCTAAAGCACAGGTCCAACCATATCACTCCAGGATCAAATACAAAATACTATCTTTAACATTCAAAACCTTCATAACCTAATCCCCCTCTACCTACTTTTCCAGTCATCTTATAGTTTACTCTCTGCCTTATACTATTCAATTCATGTAAACACTGGCCTCCTTCCTACATCACCAAAAAAAAAAAAATTCATCTTTAAGCTCCTGGCATTTTCTCTGGCTGTCCCCCATCACTTCTCACCCCTACCTAGAAGTTTCCCTAGCTTCCTTCAAGTCCCAACTAAAATTCCATCTTCTACAGGAAGCTTTTCCCAATTCTTCTTAATTCTAGTGCCTTTCCTCTTTTAATTCTATTTTTCCTATATATAGTTTGTATGTATTTGTTATTGTCTCCTCCATTAGATCATGAGCACCTGAGGGCAGGGACTGTCTTTTTTATATACCCAGAGCTTAGCACAATAGCTGCTGGCACATAGTAGGCACTTAATATATACTGATTAATTAATAACTAACTTTTATATGTCATTAAAGTTTGCAAAGTATTTCAAATAGTTATTTCATTTAAGTTTAACAATCCTGAGAATATTCAGATAAAGAAACTGAAGCAAGTTAAGTATCCTGTCAAAATCACACAACTAGAGTTCAAAGTGTGACTTTACGCAGGGGTAGCAATCCTTATCTCAGACAAAGCAAAAGCAAAAAATAGATCTAATTAAAATAGATAAAGGGAGGAAACTATATCCTGCTAAAAGGCACCATCGAAAATGAGGCAATATCATTACTAAACATTTATGCACCAAGTGGTACATCGTTCACATTCCTAAAGGAGAAATTAAGGATGCTAGAGGAAGAAATAGATACCAAAACTATAGTAGTGGGGGACTTCAATCTCCCCCTCTCAAAGATTGATAAATCTAACCTCAAAATAAACAAGAAAGAAGTTAAGGAGGTAAATAGAATCTTAGAGAAGATAGATATGGTAGACCTCTGGAGAAAATTGAATGGGGATAAAAAGGAACACACCTTCTTCTCAGCAGTACAAGGCACATACACAAAAATTGACCATGTACTAGGGCATAAAAATCTCACAATTCAGTGCAGAAAGGCAGAAATATTAAATGCATCATTCTCAGATCATGATGCAATAAAAATTATATGTAATAAAGGGCCCTGGAAGGATAGACGAAAAACTAATTGGAAACTAAATAACTTAATCCTAAAGAATGAGTGGGTCAAACAAGAAATTATAGAAACAATCAGCAACTTTATTCAAGAGATTGACAATAATGAGACAACATACCAAAACTTGTGGGATGTAGCAAAAGCAGTCCTTAGGGGAAGTTTTATATTCCTGAATGCAAAATGTGACTTTACATTCAGGTCTTCCTACCTCCAACTCCCAATATTCTGTCCAATGAGCAATAATGGTCCTCATATGAAAAAAACCACCATTTTCATGAAACATCAACTCACTACAAGTTTTTAAAAAACATTGTAACCCCTCTTGTAGAGCACTCTAATTGGAATAATCAGTTTTCTAGCCCTAGAAATACATTCACTAATTATAGGATCTTCAATCAATTAACTAGTATTTATTAAAGTATCTCCTATGCTTATCATTATGCTTAGACTAGGTACACAAAGATTAAAAAAAAAACACAATCAATACCTTCCCTAAAAGAGCTTACAGTTGACTTTAGACAACAAGAAGAATGACTACTTTTATTTCTATAGTATTTTAAAAACAAAAAAAGCACCATTCCCACAACAACACTGTCAAGCATTATTATTTTGATCTGACAGAGGAGGACACTCAGTCTTAGAGAAATTAAGTGGTCATAACTGGATTCAAACATAGGCCTTTGGAATCCATATACAAATCTCTTTCCATGATGCCACACTGTTTCTAGTAATAGCATTAGTGACATTTATATTTCTCTTTAGGAAACTTAACATCTTTGGAATTCAATTTCTTCAGCTATAAAAAAGGTTAGATTAAATGAACTCAAAAGTCTCCTTTAATGCTAAAATTCTATTATACAGCATAGCAGATGAGGTGCTACCTAAAAAGTTAGCAACACCACCCTGCAGGCTAACTCCATTATATCAGACTTTGATATAACCTTATGACACAAAAGCAGCACAGCATTTCTCTTCCACCTGGCACAGGTTAGAAGTTAAGAGACAAGAGGCTTCTCCTTCCCATTTTAGTCAAACATTAAATGCTCCCAGTATCTGCTAGACAATATTTCACTGGTTTGCCAGCATACCTATAATAGGTCCATCAGCCTGTCATAAGGCTCACATAGCCATACAAATCTAAAAAAATCCTTTCATTCAGTGTTAGACACCAAATGCTAATGCTGAGAATATAAAAATAAAGAAAAAAACTCTAAGAGTCCCTGTCTTCAAGAAGCTTATATCGGTTGAACAAGTTGTGGTATATGATTGTGATGGAATACTACTATGGTATAAGAAATGAGCAGAACCAGGAGAAGAACACTGTATACAGTAACAACAATACTGTTTTAAGAACAACTTTGAATGACTAAGTCATTCTGACTATTATAAATACCCAAACTAACTACAAAGGACATATGAAGGAAGACATTGTCTGCATCCAGAGAAAGAAATGATAAATAGATGTATGTATGGAATGGTTTTACACACACACACACATACACACATTTGTGACACACATATTTGTGTCTAATGGTAGCTATCTTGGGGCAGAAAGGGAAGAAAAAGGAAAAAAATTACATGATAACTTTAATATATATTTAAAAGGAATAAGTTGTACACAACAGATTTGCAGTTTCATGTACAATCATCTTTTTTCTATTACTATCTTTTATTTCTTTGTTATAGAAATGCTTATTTTATTTCTTAAGTTCAGAATATTTTTTTAAAAAAGCTTATATCGTAATGGGGAAACAAACAAGCACAAATAACTTTATAAAAGATACCTGCAAAATAGATACCAGGTAAGATTAGAGGAGAAGGTGCTGGTGACTGGAGGGGTGGAAAAGGCCTCTTAAAAGACATAGTGCTTGAACTATGAACTGAGATATGAAGGAAACCAGGGATTCTAAGAGGTAAAGATGAGGAAGAAGAGTATTCTGGGCATGGGGTATAGTCAGTATAGAAGACATTATATAGTATGTATATAGATACTTTAATAGATACTATAATGGAAGATGGAGCACCACAGATCAAGAGCAATAGAAAGATTTATATGGCTATAATACAGCACGCATGAAGGAACATAATGGGACCAGAAAAACAGGGAAGGTGCAGGCTATGAAGAGTTTTAAATGCTAAGCAGAAGAATTTATATTTAATTCTAAAGGTGATATGAAGTCAGTGAGAATTATGGAGGGGGGAGGTGGAGAGACATGCAGATAATGAAATGATCAGAAGTGGACTTCAGGAAAATCACCTTATAAGCTGTATGAAAGACAGAAGTAGGGAGAGACTTGACACAATGAGACTAATTAGGAAGCAACAGTCCAAGGCAGAAGTGATAAGAGCTTGAATTAGGGTAATGGTTGGGTGGGTAGTACAAGGGTATATAGACAAGCAAGAGGTAGAAATGAAAAAATTTAGCCACCAATTGAATATATGGGGAATTCACATTGAGTTAGATAAAGATATAAAGTAACAGAGAGGTAGAATGAGATAGAAAGACAGAGACACAGAGAGAAAGAAACCAGCACAGGATTTATAGATCTGCAAGTAACTTGCATAGATAAACCCATGGGACTAGACGTCTACAAAATGAAAGAATACAGAAAGAGAGGTCTAGAACAGAGTCTTAGGGGACACCTACAATGACTGGGCATGATACGAGATTCAAAAAAGTAAACTGAAAAGGAATGGTCAGACAAGAGGGGAGATGAGAGGGAGCACTGTTATGAAAATCCAAAAATTAGAAAGTATCCAGGAGGAGGTGATCAACAGTGCCAAACGTTGCAGAGAAGTCATGAAGAATGATGATTTTTAAAAAGCCATTAGATCTGGCAATTGAGAAATCATTTTTAACTCAGGACACCAGTTTCAGTTTAATGATGAGGTCAGAAGCCTGACTGCAAAGGGTTTGGAGGAGAGTAAATAGAGGTACTAAGTATATAATTTTTTTCAAGGAGTTTAACCAAGAGAAAGCAAAGTATAGGATGACAGCGAGTGGAGGTGGTAAGATCTAATGAGGTATGCTTTTTAAAGGATCAGAGAGTCTGAGATGTGTCTGTATGCAGCAACAGGGAAAGAATCATCATCATCAGTAGTAGTCATAATAATAATAATATTAACAATAATAACAATGGCTAGCATTTGTAGAATGCTTTAAGGTTTGCAAAATGCTTTATAAATACTTCATTGATCCTTACAACCAAGCTGCGAGATAGGTGCTATTCTTAGTCTCATTGTACAGATAAGGAAATTGAGGCAAACAGTGATAAGTAACTCACCCAAGGTCACAGAGATGTTAAACGTCAGAGTCCAGATTTGGACCTGTGACTTCCTGACTCCCAGTCCAGTCTTCTATTGCATTTATTGCCCCAGTCACCTGTCTCACAGAGACTTCTAAACAGGTAAAGAACTGAAGAATACAGAAAGAGGTTGGAGACTACAGCTGGACAAAATAAGAGGGGATGGGATCAAAAATAAATATAAAGAGATTGTATTGATCAAAGAGAAGAACCAATTGTTCATCATTCAGCAATAATGGAGGAGAGGGGAGGAGATGAAGAGATAAGAGAGAGTTTGAAACAAAGGATCAAATTTTTTTTTTGGTGAAGTATAATATAAGATCTACAGCTATGGAATGGAACAGGGAGGGGTAAGTGTGTACTGAGGGGAGTCTTAGGAGAGATAATTTGGAACCATCTCTATGGTGAATTGGAGAGGGAAACAAAAGAAAAAAGAACTGCATTGCTATATACTACTATAGGGAAAGGCCAGCAGAGATTAGGTATCCAAGTCTGTAGTGGACAAAGTTATCACAGTTTTATGACTTCCAGCTAAAGTCAACGACACCTAAGGAGCAAATGAGGCAAAGTAATTCAGGGTTAAAGTCTGATAAGCATGAACAGCAACAGGACTAGGAAGAAAGGAATCCAGGAGTAGAGGACAGTTAGAGCTGAACTAGTTCACCCATGGGTCAAAGATGAGAAGGGATGGGAACTTAGGCAGAGCAGGGATGATGGCCTCTACAAACTTCACACTTGAGAATATCCTAACATCTATCCTCTTACAAACTTTGCTCAAGATATGGGCCAAATTATCTTCTAATGATTTCTGTAGGAATCTAAATTAAGCTCCCAGCTAGGTGATGGACTAATATTCTGCTTTTTTTTCCCACCCTGCAACATCCCATCCTCTTATCTATTTTTAGGGTGCTATACCTGGAGACTGGAGGGCCTCATTTTGAATCTTTTCTCAAACATGTATTAGCTCTGTGATCCTAGGCAAATCACTGAATTTTCTCATATGTAAAATGAAGGGTTGGAACTTGAAGTCCTCTAAGGTTCCTTCTTGCTCTAAATCTAGGATTATCCTATTATTTTTATCTCAAAAGTTACAAATAATAATCCTAAAATGTC